>ML685776.1:2313182-2399008 GCA_007922175.1 Pelusios castaneus | reverse complement strand
CACAAAACTTAAGATGAAATTCCTTTTACTTAACAGAAGTAACAGGTGAACAAATGGCAAAAATAGTGTATGAAGATTACAGAGATAATGACATGAGACACCACAGTTATGCCCAGAATGTGTCTGCTGTTCTGTGCTACCTTGCTGAAAATTAACCAGGACAGTGCTGAATTTTTCCTGTCAGAAATACACTGTTGAGAGGAAGCTGTAAAGGAGTACACCAAATTTTTTTTTAAAGTTACATGAAAGGATAGTAATTTTCAGTCTCCCATCTCACTTTGCAAATACATAAAACAGCAAAGGCAGCACAAACTTAGCCTTTTTCTACTCCCAGTTTTCAAAAATCTGGCACTGCAGCAGCTGAGAGTTGCATGTGATGTTTTGAGAACTGTATTGCTTAATTCCTGAGAATTCTGCACCATAGAAATGAGCCCCTCTAGAGGAGAAAGAGCAAATCATGTTTGTAAATTTGCTCTGTTTGTAAAGAGGCAATAAAAGATGTAAATAGCAGGACATTTTTACTACCTTTACTTTACCTTCACAATCACCAACTTGCTTGTAACCTTGTTGTTAGTACATTTTCTCATACACTAAAAGTTTGACTCTAAACAAAACCATGTGCCCCTTAACTTGTGGCAAGGTGATACATAATAGACCAATGCAAGATGAATCCAGGTGTGTATTCATAGACGTTGCTGCCAACCTGTTCTTAAATACAGTCCACAGAATATATTGAGTCCAAATTCACACCTTTCCTGGAGCCTGATCTGACTAACACAAAAATTAACAAGATGAACTTCAGCTCAAATACTTCAGCTGCTCCCAGGGCTCCTGTCTCAGGAATGATAATATATAATAGATGGGGAGGGAGGGGGAGCGGAATAGTAAACTATCAGCCAAAGAGTTTGGCCATGCAACAAGAGAGCTCAAAGAAAGCTGAATTAGTTGTGTGTTAAAAGGGAAGATTTTTCAAGACACAAGTGGCATTTAGGTGTCTGACTACCATCAGTTTTCAAAGGAAATTTGATACTTAAACTGCTTTTTTTCTCCCTTGTAAAGCCACAGAGGATATTGCTGTCCATGATGGATGCTGATCAGATACAAAACTAATCCCACCCTTTTGTGAAGCAGGCACAACATTATTAATGATTTTAAGAATAAGATGTATTCTTGTGAATACCAAAGAGAAAACAGGCAAATCAGCTTTAGACAAAAATACTAACAGGCCCAAACCTGATTTACCTTTCATCAAGCAGATTAATCTAACTTGTGTATCTTTTTGCCAACTATTCTTAGCAGAATTTCTCTGTATTGGTCCCTCCCACCCCACTCCTAAATACAGCCTCTTGATTTAGTCAACCACGTCACCACTCAGTCCTGTCATTTTCAATTCTATAGTATTTCTGCCTCATAATTTGCCATGTCAGGGAACTCCAAAGCTTATCTGTCCAGTTCATTGGGGGGGGAGGGGATCTCACTCCTGTCCATGCAATTGAATCAGCAAGAAGCAAGAGCCCTAATTTAGGAAAGGCTCCAGCAATTTCTGGAAATTTTTAGCTATCATGTCAATTAAACTGTTCATAAATCAATGATACATTTTTGAGTCCTGCCCTGGATTCCTAGATTTAATTTGGTGTAAGAAGCGTATGATGACTTGAGTTCTGGCCACTCCTGGACTTCATAGGATTTAGCTCTCAGATTGCAAGTCCTTGAAACAAGAACGGTCCATTTTTAATTGCCTGTAAAGTTTCATGCATAGCTATAACAGAGTACAAATAAATGAACTGTAAGTGTCCCTATATCTTCAAAGTATGGAACATCCCCTGCATACACACAATAATGACCATTAATTGAAGTTATGTATGCCTGTCAGCAAGAATACAGATTAATTGTTTAAGATATTTTCCTGTGGCTGGCAATTGAGGCACAGAACGAGGAGACAGGAAATCTGGCTATGTTCTTACGTTCTTGGCTTTACCAGAAGCATCCTGTCTGAGATCGAAAAAGTCACAACCTTTCTGTCTTCAGTTTTTCATATAAGTAAAATAGGGATAATACTGAACTACCACACAAAGATTCAGTCATTAGGCCCCAATCCTGCAAGCACTTATGCACAAGCTTAATTTTAAGTGAGTAGCCCTATCTCAATCAAGGGGAATACTTATGCCTAAAGTTAGATAGATGCATAAGGGTTTGCAAGAGTGGGGCCTAAAATTAAGGACACTATAAGAAGTGCCAATTAATATTTAAAATATTCATTGAATTTGTTGTTTATTGATACAGGTAAAGCAAATCAGTTTTTTTAAAAATGGTACCAGAGAGACAAGATATAATAAACGTTAAAATATTTATAAAAGAATACCTTTATATAAATTTTAAAAATTAGTAGTTTTTTTCCTCTGAACTCTATCCAAATGGCACCTTTGTGGCTGCCATCAGCATTCTTCTACCTTGAAAAGAAACTATGTCCTGCTAGTGCCTGATAATTTTTAACTGCGATGGATTTAAATAAGCTATCACATTTGCCTTGATCTCTATTTTCATTGTATTGTAGCAGTAGATTTATTAAGTGATGCATTCAGATTTTTTAAACAGACTACATTTCCAAAGGCATACATTCATCACTATTAAAACAAAAGATGAATATGTTTGCTTGTTCAAGGACATGCTAAGACTTTATATTTATGGTCTCCTAAAAGCAAATCAAAAATCTAATTATCTGTAATTCTTTTGTTGTTTGTTTTATGTTTGGTGGTAAAACTGCAACAGTCCTAGTTTTTAAATGTACAAATCTCTGCTAGTTATTCAACTTCTACTTAACAAAAAATGTTCATTTTATGCATGTTGAAAAGGAATGGAACCAATTACTGAAGTTTTAGTATTAGTATTTAGTTTTAAATTATACTAAACTTATTACTGTTTTCTCCTGCATTTTATAAAATTCTGCAATGTACGCAGTACCTCTGCAATACATACCATTTTACAATCTTCTAAAGATGCTGAAAAATATTCTTGCCACTTATCAGCATTAGAGCAGGTTGTTTTTATGATCTATTTCTGTGTTTATAAATATATTCTAATACATTATTACAACAAAGACAAAAACATATATACCTGTATCGGTGCTATCAGATACCCAAGCTCATCCTTAAAAGAAGAAAAAAACCCCAAACCATAAAAGAGTTTTGAGGTAATCAAGTTAGAAAGAGAATGGGTTTACCTAATTATTGTACTCGAGAAAGCAAAAGAGAACGAGCCTTATCAGACAGAACCAGATCAGTGCCATACTACAGTACTGAACACACCTATCTGCAGTACCCTCATATTAATTCTTTCACCTAGGCAGAGCCAACCTGGAGGACTTTGTCACAGAATGGTTATAAGTGTTTCATTCTGCTCATCAAACAAGATCTCCAACAAATTTACATGCCTTGAAAGACCAAGATATTTGACCAGACAATTATTACTGCCTTAAAAATACTCTCTGGAACACTCACCAGTTTTTGATTTAAAAAATCTTCAGGTATGTCACCAATCATATCTCCATACTTGCTAGTAAGGCTGTTCCTGCCATCCTCTATTTTTTTTTTAAATCATTTTTTCATAGGACATAATAGTAAATTTCACAGAGCGATGTTGAATTTCATACAGACATTTAATGGCCGTCAAACACCAAACAATCTCTCTTACAAGATGTTACAAATGTTTCAGTATGGTTCTAAAGACACAAATAATTTCCATTTACTCCTTAGTCCTTGGGATAATTTAATTCTAATTATCAAAGAATTACTTGTTCAAAACCACAAACAATTCCAATAAAAGCAAGCAACAAATATCCTAGTAAAGTAGATTTTAGGGTTGCTTCCTTCCAGGTAGATTCATAGCTTTTAAAACCAGAAGGGACCATTATGATCATCTGGTTTCATCTCTTGCATAACACAGGCCAGAAAATTTCATCTAGTAATCCTAGTTCTAAAACCAATAACTTCTGGTTGAATCAGAGAATATCTTTTAGAAAGGCATCCTATCTCAAAGATTTCAAGTAATGAAAAATCCACCACTTCCCTTTAGCAAATTGTTTCAGTGATTAATTAGACTTACCGTTAAAAAAACAAACGACCTATACCTTATTTCCAATAGGAACACTGAGTTGGGTTATCCAGAACACTGAGTGGCTGGTAAGCAGGGGGTATATACTATCAAATGGGGCAAGGGATTCTTTTCTTGTTGTGGTGTTTAGTGCCAAACAACCTTTTCATGGTCCTCTTTTTCCAGAAGTAGGTTGCAGCAGAAGTAAACTCTTGCCTCCTAAAAGTATAACAGGGTACATAGCTTTCCTTTTACTATCTCTTGGACTATTGCAAATAGTAGAGGCCAGACACATGAAATGCTCTCTTTCTATAGGGGAGGAATTGAAGTTTGGTAAAAACATTTCCTAGCTTCATAAATCTGCCTTGGCATTTTACACTCCATGTATAAATACAGTAACTCTTGCTTTAAAATCTGCCAGACTTGTCTACACATCTGGCTCCTGTAGGGGAAGCTGGGTGGCAGAGTCTGCCTGGCGGGATTATACTATTTAAGGAGGAGAGGAGAGAAACAAAAATGTCAGCAATTTAAAAGAAATAGGACCCACCCCATTAACTCCTTATCTGCTAAACAAACAAATACTATAACAAATACCTTTCTAAGCTATGACACCACCAGCACAAATCCTACAGATCTTTCATCTTTGATTGCTTAAGGGTGTCAGGTCCCACTTGTCTAGATTTTTGTATTCCTTCTCTCCCACATCTCTGCTGCACCCAATATTTCTGCCTCCTGAGACAGTTGCCTCCAAGAGCGAAAGGAAACAAATTTGGAGAAAGGAGCAACACTGAGCAAATCACTGTACTTCCCTGTGTCTGTGTCCCCACCTATAAACCATGCCCGTGGATAAGAATACTCAACAAAGGAAAGTTGCATGTAAGTGCCAGGTATTAATTATTAACCAACACTCACTCAGGAAAACACATTTTCTGCAGAAGCACTGTATCCCCTCCCACTGACAAAATAATAATAATAACCTGAATTTCACTTTTTACCTAGATTGTGTGTTCCAGTATATGAACTATTTAATGCTTTCTGCAAAATCCATGACAAGCAACGAAAATAATATAGTGTTACCAGCAGTAATCAAGGAACAGGCAATGGACATTTCACAATTTGGAGAATGACTCTTCTGACACAAACTCACGTACCCACCACAAGAAATACTGGTTTAGTTGATTCATGAGATCCATTTTCGGAACCTCACTGGGAAAGAGTGGACCAATCACCAGTGCTATTTCCAACCGATGTTCCTGAAAGCGCAACATGGAGATTGGGGCAGATGATTCCTCAGGCCTTGTACTCACTACAAAGTTATCGCACAGTAAGGCTCCTTACCACGCGATAACAGTGAGAGCGTACACACACAAATGCTTCTTGTTGCGCGGCAACAGCCCTCTTGCCACGCAGTATGTAAACCACCCAAACGAGGGTGGTAAGGCTTACCTCGGAACAGTTGTTCCGTGGTAGAGCCTGTGTGTACGCTTCTTGTGTTTTTGACAGCCTCCGGAAATGTCCCAGAGTGCCAATCGAGGGCACTCTGGGACACCGGAGCTGTCAAATTTGTCAACTTCACTGCTCTAACAGCCACGGCGGGGCTCTCCACTAGCTGGAGCCATGGCGGGGTTCTCAAGCCTCCCGGCAGGGCAGCTCACGTCCAGCTCGGCTGCCCGGGGGCTGGAGCCCCACCAGGGGAGCTGGAGCCCCTGCAGCCCGGGCTCAGCTGCTGCTTAGCTGGCCGGCAGCAGCTGAGCCCCGCCTGCGGCAAGGGAGCCCCAGTCCATCTGAGCCCCAGGGGCAGGACTGGGGCTCAAGTCAGCACCACTGCCAGCCTTTCGGCTGGCAGGGCAGTGTATGGTGGGATAGGTACCCACCATGCACTGCTCCTTCTAGCAAAAATGCAAAGGAGCGTGTGAATGCTCCTTTCGCTAGAAGGAGTGCTGTGTGGATGCAGTACAGCATTATAATTATAACGCTTGCTTGTCTGTAGTGTGTACATGGCCTAAGTATTTCCTCTTACACTCCAGGTTAGTGACCTACCTATTCACACAAGATCAGAAAAAAAATCAGTAATTTTGCCCATATAATCTCTCCTTGGTGACTGGTCAACTCTCACTTTTATCATGATGAGGCCTTAAATAATGCAGAGACATAGGTAATACAAATATTCGGTTCCTTATAAAGAAGAGGAACAAACCACGCAAACTCTACAAGTACACACTGTCAAATAAGGTGCTCCATGAACATGAAGACTCATGCAATAAAATGTAAATGGAAGGAAAAAATATTTGTAACTGTAATCAGATACAGAAATTATCAAGCCTATCAACGCAAAAGCAATCTTGTTACAATTATGATGAAATTAGGGACAAAATATCAGCAATGATCAGTTTGGCTCTCTAACAGAAACTTTCAGGAGCATCTTTCAGTGACCGGTGATCTGTTGATAGGATCACCCTAGTACCAAATCAATTCAAGCTACAATAAAGCCTCAAAGGAACTCAGAAATAAGGCATAACAATCAGCAGTAGGGAACAAACAAAATATAGAAAAAACCGGTGTTCAATCTCCCTGCTGTCAACACCTTGTAAGTGTGGTCCTGTCGTGAACATTCTCGTCCATTGGCAACAGATAAAATAACCTGATTATGCTGAGTTTGGAACCTGCCTATGTACCAATGTAGAGTGTTCCTCCAAGTATCTCTTATATAAGTTACACAGACAGAAACTTCAGAACAAGACATAGCTACAGCCCCATGAAGGGAACCCCAAGGCTTAGCACTTGTCAGCATTATTACCAGGTGTTTGAGAATTTCCAGGCCCAGGGAGCCATGCTCTGCCAACACAAGCAAAAGTTCTTCAGAACTTGGGGGACTTGATCCCATTCTCCTGATTACCCCCAGAAACAACAGACAGTATCAGTTAGTCATTTTCCTAGACGGAGGACTTGTCCTTAAACCATGTGACAAAAAACTTTCCAGGAATCAGCCAGGCTCCAAATTTTGTTTTTCTGGAGCACAAACATGAGAGAACACTAACAATTCCATGACCCACCACAACCTTTCCAACTAATGGCATGAGAAGAGCATGCAAACAGGTGTGTACTTAACTGTAAGACAAAAATAGTCTCATTTAAAAGAATGGGACTTCTTGCGAGCTTACAAAGATGCTAAAAAGTGTTCACAGGCTCAGATCAATGCGGAGAGCCTAAGAAACAAAGGCAACATTATGCCTGTCAGTGAAAAATCCACACTGCTACTGCAAAATGACTAAGAAACAAAAATTATTTACAAGTGAAGTTACAGAGTTCAGGCAGGCAGCTAAATACAGGCAAAATCGCCACTGATTTCACAAACAAAATCAAACTGGAGGTGTTAGGATTCATGTTTATCTATAGGGAAGATACAAGAAAACCTTGGATTGCGCTGAAACTTGCATGGGAAACACAACAAAATTGGGATGGAGGGAAGAGTTTTCTAGTCAAGCTTTGAAATGCACACTTTGAAATGTGACCTTTAAAAACTTGTGCTGAGTGTCCTGCTCAATACAGGAGAAACCTGTAGTTACCGAAAAGTATATTTAGGGCTGTTAAATTTAATGGAATCCTTCATTCAAAGAAAATAGTTCTGTTGCCTTCACACTTTGTTCTCCTTTTGTAAACCACTGCATAACAATATCATTGCATTTAATTTGTATAATCCTATCCACTGCCAAGTCTGGAGGTGTAAGGGCTGATTCATAAGGTTTTCGCTGGAAGACATATTAAGATTGTGTGCTGATTGGTTAAATCAATTAATCTCTTCCTCTTTCAAATAAACTTAACGGAACAGTAAGCAGCAACTACTCTGAGATGAGCCATTTGCCGTATTACAGCTCTTAAAAGTGCAAAACACAAGAGACTGTTTGTAATTACCATTTAACCTTGTTCATACAAACTGCAGAAGAGTTCTCCTGGACTGGATTAAATCAATATATCCCTATCCTACATGATCATCAGGTTCTGATTCTTGATTTCAATGGCTATGTCTACACTTACTTTAATTCCAACTAATTTTAGTTAGACAACAGAGTCCTGTGGCACTTTTAAAAGTGCCACAGGACTCTGTTGTCTTTCTACAATAGACTAACACGGCTACCCCTTTGGAATTTTAGTTAGTTCGGATTAACTTAATTCAAACTAGCATGGCCCCACTAGAATGCTAGTTCGAACTAAGCAAGTGCCATGCATGGTACTTGCTTAGTTCAAATTAGTCAATTGCATTAAGGTCAATGTGCTGGTTAGTTCGAACTAAGCGCTTAGTTTGAACTAACATGGCCACAGTGGGTTAATTCGAACTAACTAGTTTGAATTAAGGGTTAGTTCGAAAAGAATAATCAAATTTATTAGTTTGAACTAAGGAAGCCCTTAATTCGAACTAATGAAAGCCTAGTGTGGCCAAGGCTTAAATTAGTTCGAATTAACTAACTTGCCAGCACAGACATAGCCAATGAGTACAGTGCACTGAAGCCATATTTCAATGTCAGCAAAGGCAACAACATTTAGGTCTAACAGATTAGAATTCCTGTCTAGGATATAAATTTTATTTAAGGGTAAGGATATGTCTATAAACGAAACATAAATTGACCTGATTTACAGCTGTCCACACTACCCTCCTTTGGGTCAGCGGCATCCATCCTCACCAGAAACACTTCCACTGTGCTAAAGGGGGCAGTGTATGGAGAGGAGAGCTGGTCTCTTAGCTCTGTTGGTTGCCCCATAGGAAGCCACTGGGGCTTCTACCCTCCCTGTACCCGACTGGGGCTTCTCACCCCCCGAGAACAGAGTCTAAATGTCCTGGCTTTTCAACCTTCCTCCCCCTGCTGGGAGTCCAGCAGCTTTGTCAAGTTCATGGCTCCCAGATGGGAGCAGGGTTCGAAGCTGCTTGGGCTTTTCGCTCCAGATCCCAGCTCGGAGCAGGGCCCAAAGCTGCTCAACTCTCCAAGGAAGCAGGAGAGGGGGAGGCAGCTGGACTCTGACTGGCTTTCTTGCCTATTTCACAGCTCTTGCTGTAAAACTGTCAAGACGGACAACAGACAACGTGAGGGGTGCCGTGCAGACACTGCATCATCTTACCTGCACCGACATAAGCCTTCTGCCTATCGTGGAGTTCTTACGTTGGTGTGGCAGGCACTCACTTCAGTGGGAGGAAGCCTGTAGTCAGGGCTGTCCCTAGGGAGGTGCGGGGCCCAGGGCCAATCAGCCTGTGGGGGCCCTGCCCCTCCACCCCCCGCACAGGCCAGAATGGTGGTGGGGAGGACCCAGGCCCCTGCCCCTGGTGCTGGAGAGGGCACTGTTCAATGCTGTGGGGGGACAGTGAGGGTGGAGCCAGAGGACATTCTCCCTGTGCTGCTCCTCCACAGCGTTTCGTGCCCGCCCTGCCCCTGGATGGCCGGCTCGTCCCAGGAGGTGGGGCAGGGCGGACTGGGCCCATGTACGGCTGTGGCTGAGCCCATGCCAGCTCACTCCCCCACTCGAGGCTGACTGGGTGACCAGGAGTGGGGTGGGCATGGAACTCTATGTAGGAGCAGTGCAGGGAGGGTGTCCTCTCTGGCCCATGCCCCCTCCCCCCCAGGGCTGAATGGGCACCTGGGGGGCGGCATGGGGCACACCAAACCACAGGCCTAGGGCTGTGTGCCCCCCAGACGGCCCTGGTTGTAGTGTAGACACTGATATGATTAGGTTGACATATGCTACCTTATATCAACCTAACTGCAGAGTATACATCAGCCCTCAGATTAGAAGATGAGAAGTGTACTATTAAGGCTAGGTCTCCTCAGCCAATTTACGTCCATATAACTCTGTCACTCAGGGAAGTGGCTTTCCTAATGGTGACCCAGTGGCTTGTGTACACAGTGCTTCTCCCATCAACACAGCTACCGCTTTGTCGGTATCCTGGTAGCAGAAGGCTCTCCCATAGGTGGAGGTAGTGTCTTCATGAAGTGCTACGGCAGCACCACTGCAGCTCTGTGTGCCAAGGCCTAAAAAGGAAGTTGCCTTTAGTCAATGCTGCTCTTTCACAGGGCCTTTGCCTCTCTCCCCAGTTGAGTTTTTTAAACTTAAAGAGGTACACAAGCTCTTCTTCATTTTGCATCACTCTGCTTTCACAAACCTTTCACAAAGAATTCAAGATAAAATGATTTTCTCCTTCTGAACAAAACTTTGCATTTAAATGGAGACTGAAAATATCCTAGCCTAAAATAATCTCCTTTTCCCCTGTCCCTCATAAGAACACCAACAGCCTATTGTATAATCTGAAACAGCAAGGCAATATCTCATTGTAGATTACAGCTATCACCCATTCCCTTCTACTTTACCAGTAAGACAACATCAACCAGACTAGGGGACAGATTTTTGAGCCTTGTGTTGTCCCTGTACATAAAATTCCTATCCATTCTGATTTGTTAGCATTTTCCCATCCACTTTGCATAGGTGTTAGTGATTGAACAAGGGGAGAGAATCTAGCCCATGTTCTTTTTAAATGTCACTCCAACTGAACTAAATTCACTTTGCCAGATTTTGAAAAAGGTATATAGAAAGGTTGGCTGGACTAACACATTTTCCCTCTTCAGGCCCATGATGGAGATAGTGCAATAATGGTAACGTCACCTGCAGGACATAGTTGCTTACCCCTCTCGCAATTCTCCCCACTTGTAAAAAGAGGAAGGTGAAGCATTGGGGCATGGATCACTCGCTGGTAGATTCTCTGTACCTTGAAGTCATTAAACCATGATTTGAGAACTTCAATAATTCAGTCATAGGTTGTGGCTTTATTACAGAAGTGAATGGGTGAGGTTCTGTGGCGTCTGACGAAGTGGGATTTTCTCCCACGAAAGCTCATGCGATTAATAAATCTGTTAGTCTTTAAAAGTGCCACAAGACTCTGTTGTCTTTGTGCAGGAGGTCACACTAGATGATCATAATGGTCCCTTCTGACTTTAAAGTGTCTGAGTAAATTGTATGAAGAAAAAAAGTTGAGGCATTTCAGATTCTAGGTCTGCGGTCCACAAATTTTTTTGGTCTGCGTCTCCCCAGGAGCTGGTGGCCGGAACTGTGGCTCAGGAATGGGGCCAGTGCCCAGAGTCAGTAGAACGGCTGGATGGTGGGGCCAGTAGTGCAACTGGGACCAAGGTTGGGGGCTGAGGCCATGGCCAGGAATGGGTGGCCAAGGCCAGGGCCAGGGCCAAACTGGAGACAGAAAGGGGCTGGGTGATGCTTTCTCTCCACCCCATATGGGGGCTGGGCTGGCCTGGGCCCTGCCGCACCCCCCTGAATATCCTTCTGCACCCCCCAGAGGGGTGGCACCCCCTACAGTTTGGGGACCACTGTTCTACGTTCAAGTGCGAAAGCCACAAATAGAAACTATTCTTTCATGCACAATAAGCTGTTACTTCCCCAAAGCTTTCTTTGTCTGCCATTCAGTCACAGTTCATTTGGTTTAAGGTATTCATCATTATTCAGTCCCTGCTCTAAAACTGACACCCCCTTCTCTGTGAAACCTGTAGTGAGAAGAACTCTGGTTATTGAATCATTTTACACAACTGGGTAATTAATGAAGCCTATTATATTCACGTCAGCACTGTTATCCCAATTAATTCAGTACTTCCCATGCAAAGAGATCAGACTGCTGAGGACACAAATAAAACATTTATAGTTAACCTTTTTGAGGCCAGTGTTATAATAACCATTACCACTTACAATCAGTGTTAAAATCTTGGAAATACTTTTACAGTCTCCACCTTCAATAGTCTTTACTGATTAGAGAATTTTAAAAATCCGCCCAACTGAACTCATTACTCTCAAGTGAAACAAAGTATGGTATTGTCCTAAAGAGTTAATCTCAAATGAGATTAAGCAAAATTGAAAATTCTTTAAGGTTTTCACAATTTCATATATTCTCAAATTCACTTTGCTATGTGTACAGAAACAATTCTTACATTTAAAATAAAAATAAGGAATAAAAAACACCTAAAATATATCAAGTAATTAAGAAAGCCAATTTATTTTTTAAATCTTTTTTAAAAAATAATGTCAAATACTCTTTTACCTTCTTTTCAGAAGGTGGTGGTCTTTCCTTTTCTAAATACTTTGCTACCAGTTTCATTTGTTCATCTCCAAATGTTACCATTCTCTCCCTTGCATTTTGGAAGGCAGCCCCAATTCTTCTCTCCCAGGTCTTGTTGCCAGGGTTGCAGATACACAGCCAAATCCCTTTGAAATGCAGGTCTTTGGAGGGGGGTACAAAGGATTCCATTATCTTTTTTCAGTGCACACAATCAGTGAGAATAGAGCACTCTCCCATTAGCCCCCACCAAAAATCCCAGCCACTCAATCATGGCTATTTACATATGAACAGTCACCTAAAGAATCCAGCACCCTCAAGAAGTCAGTCCCATGTAGTCTATTAGCCACAGGACTGTTGTTTAGCTTATTCCAAGTAAGAGGAATGCTCTTGAATCTGTTCAACAGATTCCATAAAGTTTCATGGGAGGTTCATCTAAAATCAAATAATTTTTAAAACTGGGACATGAGTTAATTTTAAGCATTACCAAGTTTAAATTTAACAGACTTGCATTTTAAACCAGTCACAAAGGTCTCCAGAAAGTTCTAACCTGGAAGACAAGTTTTTCCTTCCATTTCAAATTATGACCTTTTAAAGCATGCATCTAAATTTCTTAGGGAATGGAAGAGGGACAGGAGGAAAAGAAGATTCTATGGGAAGCTAGACTATTACCACTTCCTAACAGGGTTTACTACGTCCTACTGAAGTTCTCATCAATGGCTTGATCTTATCCCTGAATACATATTTATAACTGGTTGCACCTTGTAGAAAAGTTATCACAGAATTATCATAGTCACAAGGGATGATGGGGAATATTTTCAGTCAGAACATTACAACATTTCACAAATAAATGTGACTTCTGGAACAACTGCAGGCAGTGTTGCTATAGCCTTGTTGGCCCTAGGATATTACAAGATTGTCCAGGTAACATCTTTTATTGGACCAACTTCTGCTGGTGAGAAAGAGAAGAGAACCGAAGAGCAGCTCTTTGTAAGCTAAAAGCTTGCCCAGTAACAGATATTACTTCTAGAACTGTGATATTGTTAGCTCTACTTTTTGTTTGGTTAATTTGGTTTAATACTGGTACAACTATATGCATCTTTTGTGTGCAGCTTAAGTCTAAGAATAGACTACACTCAAAGTTATGTTGACCCAGCTACATCACTCAGGGCGTGAAAAATGCACACACACTCTCCAAGCACTGGCGTAAACAGCACTAGGCTGACCGAAGAATTGTTCCAACAGCCTAGTTGCTGCCTCTTGTGGAGGTGGATTAACTACAGTGACGGAAGAACCCCTCCCATTACTGTAGTGAATGTCTACACTGAAGTGCTACAGCGGTGTCTACACTACAGAGTTCTGCCAGCAAAAGCCACTGCCATCCTTTTCTTTGTGGAGTCCTCACTCTAAGACCACTTCCAGTGACAAAAAAGCCAGTGTGGGGGAGCTCAGAGGTCAACCTCTCAGCTCCCTGCTGGCCCCCCGTCCCCATCCTTGGTGGGGTCCCAGCACTACGACAGCAGCAGCCGCGGTCTGGAGGAAGCACAGCCCAAGTACCAGTCATCCCCCTCTCCCCCGTCCCCTGAGCAGGGCAAAGGGAGCTGGTGGGGTCGGCGCTCAAGCTGGCAGCGGCTCCCAGGATGATGGGCTCAGGAGCTCCTCTGAACACCACAGCCTCGGGACCACTGCCACCTCCAGCTTCCCTTGCCCTGCTCAGCCAGGGAGCGGGCGAGGGAAACCGGAGCAGCAGCACTAGGACTCAAAGTACTCCGAGTCTTAGCGCTGCTCTTGCCAGCGGCTCTCCCTGCCCTGCTCAGGGGCTGAGCAGGGCAAGAGGAGCCAGTGGGGGGGAGTCAGCCAATTGACTCCCCCAACCCCTATGGAGGTGGAGAGGATTCATCTGCTGGGGCTCCACGGACCCCGGAGCTCTGATGGTTGCCTCTGCTGCTGCCGGAAACACGGGAGCCCCAGCAGCTGCCTCAGTGGGGGGCCGCCACTGGGGCATCCCAGTCCCCGGCAGCAAGTCACTGCAGCAGCTGGGCATGGAGGAGCCCTGGCAGCTTCAGCCCCCACCACCACCGGGTACCTGGGAGCTGTGGCAGCAGTGGAGGCCTGAAGCCGCCGGGGCTCCTCAGTCCCTGGTGGTGGGAGGGCTGAAGCCGCCGAGGACAGAAGATTCCTGGTGGCCAGGGGCGGAAGCCACCGAGGATGGAGGATCCCTGGTGGCTGGGGGCTGAAACCATCAAGGCTCTTCCATCCACGGCAGTTGGGGAGCTGAAACCACGGGGGGCTCCTCCATCCTGCCGCTGAGGCCTCCCCTTGTCAATTTCACTGCTCTAACAAGTACCTTTATTCGCAAGTACCCTTATTCCTTGGTAGAGCAGTGAAAATGACACGTATGACAGCTCCCCACCCTGTAAGGGAAGACCCGAATGGCCCTGTTTGGCATTGTGGGACATTTCCAGAGGCAGTGTAATGCGACAGAAAACAGCTTGAGTATACACAGTTATTCTTTTGCGATAAAACAGCAGTGCAAAAGTCGTTATTCCTCTCACACTGGTGGGCACTCTAGGGCTTGTTTTGCCACAAAAAGTTGACTTTTTGAGGCAGAACTTTCTAGTGTAGACAAGGCTTAAGTGTAGACCGGGCCGAGAGATTACCAGGAAATGACCAGGAAAACAGATTCTAAAAATATATTTCAAATCAACTCATGCTGTCCTGAATTCAGATTTGGTTAAATCGTTATTTGTTGTCGTTTTGAGTAAAGATATGATCCTGTAGAACAGTGGTTTTCAAACATTTTTTCTCAGGACCCACTTGAAAAGAATTAGTTATGCTCGTGACCCAACAATTACATCTTGGAGCAATGTTTTGGCGGCGGCAGCAGGGGATGCCATGACCCGATACCTGAGGGTCTATGACCCAGTGCTGGGTTCCAACCCTAACTTTGAAAACCACTGCTGTAGAATATCATATACTACCTTACACCTCCAATATTGGTTGTCTACAATGGGAGCATAACTTCCTCAAGACACAAACACATCCTGCTGGACAATCAACTCTTTGTTGGATATTTATGATTTTTTTAAAAGAAAAAAAAAAAAAAAAAACAAGTGCTAATGTCTTAGCATTAGTGAGCTAGGAGAACTACTCCATACTTAATATAGGTATAAACTTAAATCATAACTGCAGTTCTGAACTGTTGTGCAATAAAAAATCCACAAGTTTAATTTCTTGAAAAAAGTGCATTCTAGAAATGCATTAATGTAAAACGCAAAATTTAGCATGGTAAGCACCTATAGATAAGAATGAATACCAGTCTGTGAAAACAGGTATAAATAAAAGACTACAAAGCGAGGCTTCTGGTCAGTTATCTTCCCATAGATATGATACAAACGAATCATATATTATTATGACATTTTCTACTGTTGGGACTTGATGCCTAGTCCCACCACTAAAAGACAACAAGAGGTTACTGAAAGCACTGATTCAGTATATTATTTTAAAAAAATGCAGTTTAGTGTCTTCACTGCTGCCATTAACAGTGGGGGGAGTGAACCATAATGTTTTATAATGGCATTACAATGAGTTTTTGCACAGACAGTATCTCTTACCAACAATAAAAGAGAATTTAGAACTTTTACTCAAATCAGCAAAAAAACAAAAACCCAACCAAAAACCAAACAAACCTCCCAGGACTCAGCTCTCTCTCAGTCCTAGAAGCCTCCCCACTACGAGGGGGACAGAGGACGCAGAAGGCTAGATAGAGACCACAGCCCATGATGGCCACAAGATCTGACCTTGGCCCACAAAGTCCACAAGAGTTCACTATCTCATAAACCCAAGACCCATCACCAAATACCAGGTTTATACCTTGGAATGGTTTATTTTATCCTTTTAACTGCCCTGGAAACCAACCACAAGCTGCAACAAATTAACCGTTTAACCCAAGTATCCATGCTGGGTGCCAAGAACATTCCTATTTAACCCCCTCTGGCTTGAAGGAAGGCAAAAACCTGCCCTGTCCTCTACCAATTGCCCCATGGGAGAAAAAATTTCTTTCTAACCTCCAAATGGGCAGTCAGCTAGACTCTGAGCATCTGTCAGGATGGGTTCCTATTCCTAGTTCAAGTGGGTAGGGACGGCTGCTGCAATAGGTTAAATCCTGGGAGCTGGGAAATGCTAGACAATCAGCACTCATCCCCCGTCAACTGGCCAATTGTCCCAGAGAGGGAGGAGCTATCTGGTGTATCTCAGAGAATGTTCCTTCTCTTGCTGCTGAGACTGTCTCCTTTCACTGTAGGTTCAATCAAGTTTCCCCACCAGTTTGAAGCAGGTGGGGGGCAGGGCGTTTGTGCCCATGTGAGCCCCCAGCGATTACCTTAGAGCAGTGGTTTTCGCAGACCCTTGGGCACTGGGTCACAGTGCCTCCTGCTGCCACCACCAAAAGACTGGAATGCGTTGCTCAAAGATGTAATTGTTGGGTCACTGGGTATAAATAATTTTTTCAACTGGGTCCTGAGGAAAAAAGTTTGAAAACCACTGCTCTAGAGGGACAATTATGCACTTTACAGTGGGACTTGAAAAAGAAAAAGGTGAACCCCACAATAGTCAGAAACACTGGAAAACAGCTACAGGTGCTGGGACAATGATGGTTCAGAATATGTCAGAGAAAATGATCAGATAGATAAAGTTGGAAGAAAGGAAGGAGTTGAAGTTTTTGCCTTACAGTTTGTTGGGGTGAGAGATTCTGAAGTGATTTAGGAGAGTGAGGAAGAGCTATAGATATAAGAAAGTCATCATACCTAGAAACTGAAGAACAGAATAGTTATTGAAGATGCAACATTTGGAAGTTGTCATCATTTTTATAGACTACCTGATCTGAAAGTACAGCAGCATAATGAAGACTGGACAATAAATTCTTTTTTTGTGGTGCACACTATTAATAATAAAAGACTAATTTAGTGCATCCAAACTAACTCATGGATTAATAAATATATCAAACAATAATTGTGCACAAGGTACAGGACTGCAGCCTAATATAATATAGGATGAGATAACATGCAGTCATGTCTCAATGCAGTTTGTGCTTTTATATACTAAGCTAACAACAGTCTAGAAGAAAAACAAAATTACAAAACAAATATAAAAATGATCAGTGGCATGAAAAGGACAACCTTCCTCAGAAAAATTATGGTGTTAAAGTTCTAGGTCAAGATGTTTCAAAATTAGAAACCTTAAAATTAGGCTTTTACAGCCATATTTGGTCTACTGGACAAGAAGCTGGATTTTCAGAAGTACTAACCACCAAACAGTTCCCACTAAAGTCTGTTGGATGCTCTGTGTTTTTTAAAAATTGGGCTGCCCAGCTATGGATTTAGCCTCCTAGTTTAGAAAATCTTGATCACTGGCATACAATAAGCCATGGCAAGGGTATTCTTACCAAACTGTTGTGTAAGATGCAACTGGCTGAGGCAGTGGCTGAATGGGAGAGAGTTTTATCAGTTCTACAGATACAGAAATTCCGGTGTATCTGGTGGACACACCACAGGATAAAAGTGATTTTTTTTCATTCATATCTGCTTCCCATGTAACATAAGTTAAAAAATATATACTTTAAAAAAATTTAAAAAGTCATTCTTACACTGATAGAAGAGTGTCTGTGTAGGGAATTATTCTGATAAATCAGTTTAAATTCACACCTTAGGTTATATCTTTCCTGAGTAGACAATGTCTGAGTGAAAACAAGCAAAGCAACAAAGCATTTGTTTCTTTTACTATTTCGTAGGATTGCCAAGGCAAGTGAAGCATGAGTCCACTTTTCTTAAGACTCAGTCAGTCAGCCACTCAATCAACATGCACTAGATTCTGAAGTTAGGTCAGCTGCTTGTCCAATGGCCAGCATGTAATTCACATTCACTTCTGCAGACCAGTTTGGTAGTTGTCCCAGGTTGATGTACAACAGGATTAGTGCTGCCAGATGTCTGGAATAAAGCCTGACAGACTAACCCAAAACAGCAGTCATCATTTGAACATTCCTTTCCAGTCACAGATTGACAAAACCTATCATGTAACAGACATAAGCTAAAAGGTGCAAACAATCTGAGTGTCGGTCTACTGGCCCCTCCATCATTTATCAGAATTGCTAAAGACTAGATGGAACGCCTAGTCAGTGTACGCTATCTGGGGCACATTAACATATTTTACAACCTTAAATTATAACCATAATGACTGAGTTAAATAAAATTAATAATCAGAAGACAAGCAACACCAGACAGGAGAACAGATTCAGGAGATCAAATTTTAGTATAATTCAGGAACTATTACGAAATGCTGACTGGAGCTGAATACAGCAGCCACAAGCCAATGTGAAAGTGGAAAGTGTTTAGAAAATGACATTAATCTCAATGTATCTAGCTATAATACACCATTAGTTAACAATGTCAATACAGATGAACAAGGAACTTCCAAAAAATAACGGAGGCAAATTTATGGACCTAACCATGAAGTGTTGAGACCACAGTTTTCAAAAATAAAAAAGTGATATTTTGAGATTAATATTCAACACAAGAAGATGACAATATTTTTTAAAAACCTGAAGTATGTACATTTTAATTATGCAAGATTTACTGAGGGAAAAGAACATAACATTTGAGCAGGAAATTCATAATGCAAACTACTTGAAAACTTTTTCAGAATCTATTCTGTTCACTTTTAATGTGGAAAAAAGAAAAATAATGAGATACGGAATTTTTACAAAATAAATAAGGGACTTGAAAAGGAAAAAGGAAAGTATCTTTTTCATTTTCAAAGCATCCCAAAAACTGAAAGTGACAATTTTAGGGTAATCAATGGATACCTCAAATTACAAAGTCTCTTCTACTATGTACTGCAGTCAGAGATACACAAAAGTAATTTTCAGATTAGTTTTTTGACAGGAGATTTGGCAGGAAAAGAAGAATCAAATCACCAGGCACACACATAATTTTTATATATTCTACAAAGGTTAAGTTGTACTTAAAACGTGTAGTCAGATGTAAAAGAACACAATTTAAAAATCACACATCTGCAATTTGTTCCATCATCTACTTCTTTCACAAATTATATCTAAAAGTATTGTCACTGAAATGTATTAGACAAAACCTATATAATTTTTTCCAGTTTGTTTATTTTATGAGTTCAAACAACAAATAGGAAAATCTGATTGTGAAGCCCCAAAAACTGATAGCAGGGCTCAGAGTCTGGTGAATACCCAGGAACACATTGAACTAACTCCTTTAAACATTTCTTAGATGGTAAGCTTCTGCATTTATTCTGAATATCATCATCAACTACTTTTTAAGTCTTGACTAGAAATCAAATTGATCACGGATAAAATTTTCAGCAGTGGGTACCTGACTTGGGAGAGGTATCTATTGACTTTCAGTAAGACTTAGGCACCAAAGCACCTAAGTTGCTTTTGAAAATTTCACCCCATGTCTCCTTTAAAAATTAAGATTTAAAAAAAAAAATTCAGCATGTATAAAATAAGCCAATTGCTTTTTCTAGTTCAGGAGCATTAAGGACCCAACTCAGTAAAGCACTTGTGCCTGTGGACAGTCCTTGTATATGGCATTAGTGAACTACTGCAGAAATACCATGTCCAGTTCTGGTGTCCGTACTTTAAAAGGGATATTAAACTGAAAAGGATTTAGAAAAGAGCTCCATGAATGATCTGGAGTTTGGAAAATGAGCTTTACAGCAAGAGACATGGGCTATGTCTACTCTACAGCTTATGTCAGTAGAATTATTTATGTTGCCCAGGGGTGTGAATAAATCACCCCCCAGTCCTCAAAACAACATGCATTACACTGACATAAGCATTCATAGAATCATAGAATAATAGGGTTGGAAGGGACCTCACGAGGTCCCCTGCTAAAAAGCAGGACCACTCCCACTAAATCACCCCAGCCAGGGTTTTGTCTAACTGAGCCTTAAAAATCTCCAAAGATGGAGATTCTACCATCTCCCTAGATAGCCCATTCCAATGCTTCACCACCCTCCTAGTGAGAAAGTTTTTCCTAATATCCAACCGTGACCTCCCCAGCTGTAATTTGAAACCATTGCTCCTTGATCTGTCCTCTGTTACCCTCGAGAACAGCCTAGCTCCCTCCTCTTTGGAGCAACCCTTCAAGTAGTTGAAAGTTGCTATCAAATCCCCCCTCAGTCTTCTCTTCTGTAGACTAAATAAGCCTAGTTCCTTCAGTCTCTCCTCATAGGTCATGTGCCCCAGCCCCCTAATCATTTTTGTTGCCCTCCGCTGGACTCTTTCTAATTTGGCCACATCCTTTCTGTAGTGGGGAGCCCAAAACTGGACACAGTATTCCAGATGCGGCCTGACCAGTGTCGAATAGAGGGGAATTATCACATCCCTCCATCTGCTGGCAATACTCCTACTGATGCAGCCTAATATGCCATTGGCCTTTTTGGCAACAAGGGCACACTGTTGGCTCATAGTCATCTTCCCGTCCACCATAACCCCCAGGTCCTTTTCTACAGCGCTGCTACTTAGCCGATTGGTCCCCAGCCTGTAGCAGTGCATGGGATTTTTCCATCCTAAGTGCAGGACTTTGCACTTGTCTTTGTTGAACCTCATGAGGTTTCTTTCGGCCCAGTGTTCCAATTTGTCCAAGTCTCCCTGGATCCTGTCCCTGCCCTCCAGAGTATCTACCAATCCCCGCAACTTGGTGTCATCCGCAAACTTACTAAGCACGCAGTCTATTCCATCATCAAGATCATTAATGAAGATGTTGAATAGAACCGGCCCCAGGACCGACCCCTGGGGCACTCCACTCGTTACCGGTTGCCAACCAGACATCAAGCCATTGATTCCTACCCGCTGAGCCCGTTGATCTAACCAGTTTTTGATCCACCTTACGGTCCACTCGTCCAACCCATACTTCCTTAACTTGCCATCAAGAATGCTGTGGGAAACCATATCAAAAGCCTTGCTAAAGTCAAGGTATACCACGTCAACGGCTCTTCCCGCATCCACAAATCCAGTCATCTCATCATAGAAGGAAATCAGGTTGGTCAGGCATGATTTGCCCTTGGTGAATCCATGTTGACTGTTCCTGATCACTCTATTTTCCTCCAAGTGTTTCAGGATGGATTCCTTGAGGACCTGTTCCATGATTTTCCCAGGGATTGAGGTGAGGCTGATGGGTCTGTAGTTCCCCGGATCCTCCTTTTTCCCCTTTCTTAAAGATAGGTACTATATTTGCCTTTTTCCAATCCTCCGGGACCACCCCCGTTCGCCACAAGTTCTCAAAGATAATGGCCAGCGGCCATTGGTGTGGACTGTGCTATTTCAGTGGAACAGTTCTCTCCTGTTGGCATAAAGCACTTTCACCATAAGCACTGCAGTGGCACCGAAGAAGCGCTATCTATTTAGTTTACCCAAGAGAAAGTAAAGAGGCATTTTGATCGCAGCCAACATGTACCTGCCTGACTGGTCTTTAATCTGAGAGAAAGTGGGTAATTTTTTTATTAGACCAACTTTTGTTGGTGAGGGAGACAAGCATGCAAACTTATGCAGAACTCTTACTGCTCAGAGATGAAGAAGTGTAAGCTCACAAGCTTGTCTCTCTCACCAAGAGAAGTTTGTCCAATAAAAAAGAATCACCTCACACACCCTCTCTCTCTAATATCCTGGGACCGACTTGGCTATAACAACATGGCTTTTTTTGTCTAGCTGATATAGGCATACCAAGACCCAAAGACTGTAAACTAAAATGAGAAATTCAGTAAACCATGGGGATAATTAGTTATTGGGATAATTTATTTAGTGGTGAGTTGGATTCACTACTAGTTAGAGACTATAAATCAAAGTTGGGGTTTTTCTGAAAGATATGCCCTAGCTCAATTGGAAGTTCAGGTCTTGATGAAGGAATCATCTGGAAAAATCCTTTGGCCTCTCCCATGAAGGTCAGACAACGGTTCTTTCTGGCCTTAAAAACTGTAACTACATGAAATCTGAGAATAAACGCATTGATGGCTTGAGGCCTAACTGATTGCCCTGAGCAGCTTTACTAGAGCTGGATAATCAGCCATTCAAATGCCTTCCAGAGTATGTTAATGACAGCTGATCAAGGAAGAGAAAAGGAGAGATGGCTGGTAGTATATTCTCTGTGGGCACAGAGGCTTCCAGGATTAAAATAACTCATCCACAGTTAAATTAAGCTGCTAGGATTTTGAAGCCAGGAGGGAAGAAAAATCAAACAAAAAGAAAGAATGAGGTAGCCAAGCTAAAATAAAAGACAATCAAGTAGTCTTTCCCACCATCAATGCAGTAAATGAAAATAATGTAAGTTATTGTTTTCTCTCTAAGCATCCATTGCTAAAAATATCATACTGAATATAAAATCAATTCTAGAGTTGCTAAAGGAAACTCCTCCATTCCTCAGATCTGTAGCCTGTCTGCAGTTAAGGGTTACAGCCATCATGTGAGCTCTCTAGTGCATGGTATGTATAAGCTATTTGAATCTATCCTGTGACAGAGTGCATGTTTAAAAACAACTACCCACAACTGGATCTCACAGAAAAATAATCCAATTTGGCTATACCAAGATATTTAAGGGAACACATCTAACAGTATCAGAAAGCACAAGGATTTTAGATTCTAAGTTGATGCACAGTACAACCAAAAAACTCATGATAAAGACTACAAATGCTTTCCACATAAATCTCCAGGGAAACAAGATGTATGAATTCAAGACATTAGCTTTCAGACTTCTCATTACAGAAGGCTGTCGGCTCTGAATATTACACACCACCTATTCTTTTTAACAGAACTCTCGTTATTAGTGCTGATGTAAACCTGAGATGCAATCTTAATTTTTCTGATTTGTTAATTAATAATGAAGAAAGAATGAACTTCTACTCTTCTTAACACGAATTTCAAACATCAACTTGATAGTAAAGAGCACTGGAATAACAAAAAGCAGGAAACATGCACAATTTTGTCAGGATGTTTTTCACACTGCATTAAAAGCTAGATATTTTAAGAAATGCAGAATGGGAAAGATTATGGCATCATGACTGTACTTTCAGAAAGGAAATAAATGTACCAGTCATACAAATTTCTGACCTATTTCAAAGATACTCTTATGTCCTTATGAATATGCAAAGTGAATCTTGTAGTGCCTCAGGAAAGACTGTACATGCCTTGAAAATGTAAGAGTCTTGCTAAAATGATGATGGCTATCTGAATGAATCTCCAGGGTTGCTATTTAGAACATGATTCACAAAAGCTAATGTAAGGATATGTTAGTTACACATATTTGCTCCAGCAAAAACTCTTCATGTTACAGGAAGGATTCCCCCATAAACTGAAGGGAAGAAAATGTATATGTTGAATCTTGACTTATCTCGTTTTCTCTAAAATATCTCTCTTCCTACATTTGCACAGTACTGTCCTCATAAAAGCATTGAGGAGCAAAGAAAGCTTGCAGCTGGTTTCCATCATATCAGTTGCTTCCTTACTGGTGGATTTCATGTGTCAGCTTTCTTCTACCCTGCTTTATTGAGTGAATCTTGCTCTTACAGTGCTATCCAGGGCTGTCCCTGGAGGGGGGGGGGGGGGGCGCAAACGGGGTGAACACCCCGGGCCCCGCAGTTACGCCGGCCCCGCGCTGTCCCACTCCCAGCAGGGCAGTGCAGGGCCTGCACCACGGCCCCCCTCTCCTCCCCCCAGCCACACTCTTCCCTGTTCCCTGCTGCCTTTGGCCTCTGGGCTAGCCCTCCCTGCCCCTGAGGCAAAGCAGGCAGGCCCAGGGCAGGGGGCTGGGGCCTGCCTCTGGGCCGACCTGCTGCAGCCTGCCCCATGCGGCCATGGCCAGCCCTCGCCGGCGGGGTGCCCTCGGCCGGAACTGCCTCCCGCCGGCGGCCTCAGGCCTCAGCAGCCTGAGGTCCCGGCTGCAGCCGGCTCCCCCCACCAGCGGCCCCCGCTTCCGGGGCCAGGGCCAGAGCTGGTTCCCCGCTGGCGGCCTCAGCCTCCCTGCCCGGGCTGGCTCCCTGGGGGGTGGGGGGTGGAGCAGCCCGCCTCCCCTCCAGTGGGGGGGGGGTCGCGGCAGGGCCCTGCCCCACCGCGGCCAGTTGTCCCTGGGCTCCGCTCCCCGCATGGGACGGCCCTGGTGCTATCTACTCTGAAAAGTGACACTGTAAAAAAGACAAATTGGGGTTCCACATTTATGGCTCTCCCTCCCCAACACTCTGTATCTGTTATGTTCTAGTTATAAATATTAACCAATTTTTTCCACCTGCCAGTTTCTGCTCATGTACAAGAAGCTGACATATTACAGGCATATGAAACAATTGCATTTTCGCTACATTTGAGTAGGCCCAGGGTTATGGGTGCATAAGGCAGGACAGAAACTCTCTTTGAGTTTGAAAATCAATCACTATTGAGTTAAAAAATATTTTGTAAAATGAGTAAATTTGAGATAGAGTAACTGAAACAAAGCAAAGATGAAACCCCAACACACTATGTTGAATCATTTTTGAGATTGTGATCTCATTTTAAATACTATTTAGCTTGAAGTGGTTCCCAACCTCTGGCCTATCACTCCCATCCTGCTTGCTGCAGAATGGAGTTGCTGCCTAAGGACCCAGGCAGATCACATTTCTACAAGACCAGAAGCCCGGGAGACAGGAGATCAGAGCTCTCCCCCCCTGGCCATAGCAGGGAACATGGCAAAGCACTCCACCTGAGTACATAGGTGCTGGGGTCCCTGCTGGAGCCAGAAGGAGGGAAGATCAGCGCTCCCCTCCCCCGGCTCCAGCAGAGAGCAAAGTGCTCTGCCTGGGTCCCTAGCACTGGGGTCCATGCTGGAGATAGAGAGAGGGGAACACCGATTTCCCATCCCCCAGGCTGCAGAAGGGAGCCATTGCCTCTAGGGACCCAGGTGGAGCACACAGGGCTACAGGACATTTGTCGTTTCCCTGCTGCAGTAAGGAGGCAGCCTCCTTGCTGAATGCCTTCTGTCTGGCTGCAGTGGTGGTGCCCAGCTGGCGGAGACTGGTGGCCCTTCAGGATTGTAAAAATGGTATCTTGTGACCCTCAAGCCAAAAAAGGTTGGGAACCACTGGCTTGCAGAGCAACATCCAGAAATTAGATCGACAGAGAAGAAAGTCTGTATTAAAGAAATAAAGCCAAACAAAAATAAAAATTTAACAATATTACTGAAGAAATTAGCAAAGAAATAAAACAAGCAACACCTCATTCTACACAGATTCTTAGATATAGCAAGCACACAAATTTGTTCCAATTCAAACTTACATATAATAAACCAAAGCTAATCTGTATCAGAAAACTTTGCAAAAAGATCAGTTATTGTTTCTGTAAATCAGAAACCTCTCCTACAAGCATGTGAACATCATCTGGTATGTGTCTGCCCCCAATTTGGACTGATTTATTGCTTTAATTTTGTAATTCATTCTTTTTGATTTCTCTATAACCATCACACCAACATACACAGTACAAATTCTCTCTGCTAATTTTATGCACACTATAGTGAAGCTAAAACTGACAGAAGTTAGCCGGGCGGACTTGAAGAACTATGCATTAGGAAGGAAAAAAGGAAGACTTCAGATTCTGAAATTATGCAGACTTTTCTATGGAGGTAACCATGCATGAACACAGCTATGAATACACTCTGTTACATTTTAGCCAAGTGCTTTTTGCAGCAAGAATGTATAACAAAAATGCTGCAGAAGCGCTTGGTGCAGGAAGTGAATGAAAATAAGGTTTCCTTGATTAAATGCCTTAGAAACTTGCACATAAATTCATTCTTCTCTTCCAAAATTCATTACAAGGAACAGAGTTAAAGGGAAACCACTAACTCAAAAAATATCACATTTTCTCCTGAAACTTATGTATGTATATTATTGTAACAAGTAACAATGAACATCAGCACAGAAAGTTTAGGAGAAAAGGGGTATTTTTCTTTTCAGTTTATTCTGTGCTTTTGTCAGCACTTTGCATATGGAGTCAGTTTCACTATTTTAAAGACAGCCTCCTGCACTTCCTGTCTCAGGCACTAATAATAAAACAACCTCACTGCCACACACTTCTCCAAGGGAAGCTTACATGCAAATTCATCCTCAGGCTCTGCCAGGGGATATCTACCAGTTATAGCAAAGATAAAGCTGAAACTAAAAAGAAAAGAAGCAGGTGTATTCACACAGGGGAAGATGAAGGAGGGATAAATGAGACCAAACCTGCTTGACATTGTTAATCTAAGTTGGCCCACAGTGCTTTCTAAAAAGCCATCAGCAGGGATGCAGAAAAACTTTTTTAATTTTTAATATTTTGGAAGGGTGAATTAATCAGAAAAAAACTGGACAGGCTAGGACTGATTATCCTAGACAGCTGAAGGTGATAGAAAACATTATTTGTGATTCTTAATATCAGCAAGGAATCTAAGTCTGTAAGGACGTACTCAAAGGACTGGAATATGTTTGTTAATACATAAAAATGTTCCTGTTAGATGTTTCTCCCTGATAAAGTAATATGCACAATAGCAAGAAAGGCCATAGTTTTATTAAACATGTGCATCCTTTTCAATGCATTTCCTCTGCTTCCTCACTCACATTCAATTAAATAAATATTCATCATTCAATTTCAGAAGTTTGCATTTTCCCTTAAGATTTCATATGGTAACACAGCACAACAAAATGGTGTTCACATATATGAGAACTTAAGAATGGCCATACAGGATCAGACCAGTGGTACAGCTAGCCCAATATCATGTCTCCCAACAGTGGCTAGTACCAGAGGCTTCAGAGGGAATGAACAGAAAAGAGTAATTTAGCAAGTGATCCATTCTCTGCCACCCAGTCCCATCTTCTGTCAGTCAGAGGTTTAGAGACACCCAGAACATGGAGTTGTGTCCCTGACTGTCTTTGCTAATAGCCATGATATACCTATCCTCCAGAAACTTATCTAACTCTTTTTTAAACACAGGCTTTTTTCAATTTTCTAACTGTACAGGTCTCCCTTAAACAGTCAACCAAACACTCTTTAAGGTAGTATGGCCATCTACCTCAACTGCCCATCAACTTGCCTGTAAGAATCATCTTTGACTTAGACCCAATGAAAGCAAGATGGAAAAGAGGACCAGAAGATCTAAAATATGAAGTCTGGACAGCATCAGGATACCTGTCCTCACAGGGATCCTACCAGTGATGGGTCAAAATTAGCTTAGGGCAGAATATAGTGGAAGCTCATAATACGTTCCTCCAATCTGCACAACAGCTAACCAACCTAACCACATGTGACACCTATAAGAATGCTTCTTGGTTTGGCAATATCATCTTCGGATATGATCCTGCAAGGTTCTGATCTCCCTCAATTCTTTGTGATCTCATTCAAAGTTGACTGTGCTCAGCACATCACAATAGAGAGGCTCAGCACCTTGCAAGACTGATTTCCGAAGGAAGAAATTCCAAGCACCGTGGTGCGAAATAGCTGCACATAATGCTTAAAATTAAAAAAAAGTTTGACATAAAAGAGTTAACAAAACTTGATATGAATAGAAATGATGTCATGGAAATTTATCAATGTCAATGAAAACAGCTCTGTAAAAATAGATTATACTTGCTGAACATGAACCTGACATGTTTAAAAGCTTAACACAAGAGTGTTGTGCTAGTCGCTAGTGCATCAAAATGGGGGTTAAAAAAGGAAGAGTGACTAGACAAGCTTCAATGTACAAGCTAAGTGCCAAAAACAACAATATACACACCTTTAAAATTCTTTCAATTGTAATAATCTGTAATGCAAAACAAAGGAAATAAAAAAACGTTAAAAGTTGTCATTTTTATGCTGTCACCAACAACACATTAAACAGTTTTAAAGTATTTGGTGATAATCTTAGCCTTAATCTTCATGTGAATTTAAATATTAAGGAAACAGGACTCTGAAATACACACAGAAAATTAAATAGAGAAATCAATGAAAATGTATCTGAATTTTAAAAAATACATACAAATAAAATTCTAGACAAAAGCATATGTTGCATACCATAAATACCAGACTCTGCAGGGACAACAAGACAATCTATTGCTGTCAAAAAGAATTCATTCAATTAATTGTGGGTCATGAAACACCTGGACCTTCTGTCAAAGTTCGTTTGAATTAGATATGAATATTAATAAACCTGTTTTATTGTTGACACAAAGGAGATTTGCATATCATAATTCTGCTGGACAGCTTATTAGAGGCTCATTGCCAAAAATGTACTCCAAATGCTGTTTAAAATTCATGGAAAGTGCCACGAAACCAGATCCAATCTATTTAAGGTTAAAATCCCTATCATGCTTTGATGATTTTGGTACCACAAGGAATCTTCTTTTCCATCTGTCAGTGTCATGTAGTCGAACAATTATACTGAGAAGGAAACAGACATTATCACCTGCCTGGATTTCATAACTAAGTTTACCCCTGTTCCTTCTAGTTATTCACTGAAAGATCCCTATTACTTTCTATGTTTAAAAAAAATACTTCTGTTCATTAATAACACTGAATAAATTGTTCTTTGTACTATATGGTCATAGAAGTTTGTGTGGAATCAAAAATGCACAGATATTATTGAAAGGGAGTTAGAAATTATTTATTTCTTCCCCCACACTGCAGAGTGAAAGAGATGTCATAATTCATGAAAGGCTGAGCTGCTGTATTTCAAGATTACAATCTAGCTTGTTCCCTATTCAGTATAAGCACTCATTTGACCTTCGTACCCTTCATGTAACTGTAAAGACAGAATGTTCAATAGCAAACAACAGCAGTGTATTCCATAGGTGTGGTGCAGTGCACCAAGCTTTTTTTTTTTTTTTAATTATATTTACATATTAAAACATGGTATTTTAGAATATTATACATACTGTGATAAATGCCCAAATCACAAAAACTAGCACACTGTAAGTACAGCTCAGCTGATGGCAGTTGCAAATCTGAAGCCAGACATGGCCTCAGAGTTTTTGGATGAGCCTACACAATCCAGTCAATATATCCAGAGTTAGGTAAACAAGAGGATTCATTAGGACATATTTCAAACATAATGAATTCATTTTATATGAGGAATGAGCTTGTGTATACAGAGATCTTTAGGTTGCCCTACTCTCCACATAGTTTCCTGTTTGAGAAACAGTGGTCAGCAGCTTCTTCATTCATTTTCCTTTTTCAGGCTATCTTAACATGAAAAAGGGATACAAACTTACTTGAATAATATTTTTTTTTTTTTTTTTAAAAGGCTAACCTGCTCTTTTACATTTCTAGTTTCTTCTGATCAGGCAAGGCCACAGGCTTAAATTCTGTTTTTGTCCCCATCAAGCCATTATGGGTGCAAGGATGTACAATGTCAGAAATAGGTTAAAAGGCAATGCTGGTACTACAGTACAGAAGACAGCGAGTACATGAGGGCAAAAAATGTGATATTAAGAGGTGCTGTACTTCAAGTGAGATAGTAAAATCCATTCCCTTTCAGTTAGTCTAAAGTCTTTGACTAATACATCCTCTCAAGTCTGGACTGGCAGTTCATACAGCTTAGAAAAAGCATAATAGCTACCATGCTTCCTCTGTATATTCAGTCACTTTCCTTACTACAGTGAACTGGAAACAGGCCAGCCATTGAATCCAGTACCACAGGATTTCATATACAGTAACAATACAGACCTGCAAGATAAAATCATTTATGAAAGATGCAATATATTATTTTAAAAAATGTAGATCCTTTCTCAATTACATTTTCACAAGCCTGAAAAGGCTCTAGCATATCTTGGACAAGAATAACCTACAAAACATCAATTTTTTTACCAATTTTTTCTTTCTAGTTATGCAAGCTAACTGAAGTTAGGTAAAATGCTTTTTAAGATGTCTGCCTAAACTACAGATAGATAAAGAAGTCAGACTAAAGTATTCCTTTTAAATTACAATACCTTCCTGCATATAAAATAAATACAGCTAAACCAGGATTTGATAAGAATGATAGATTCCAGCACTGTAAAAACTACATGTATAAAATACATGCATTTTTCCTTTAGCTTGCACATAGGATTTTATTTTTTCAGATTCCAGCTTGAAGTCACAGCACAGCAGTCCTATTGCATTACTGAACTCGATGCAAATGGGTATGGCACTGGCTTCCAGCTAGTGGAGAATTATAATGCAAGTTAATGTGCTCTTTCCCAGAGATGGTGCCCTTCGGGTTGATGATGTCCATACTGTTCTTAAGTATCCCGGAAAGACTCTACATGGAGTGGCACTGGAATTCACTCTGGAGAGAGATGTTATTCATAGCTGAATAGCTGAGAAGAGAAGAAACTCCCTAGGAATAAAATATGGCAAGGGAGGAAAGATGTTCTCATGTTTTTAAATTAATCAAAATGTCTATGGCTATGTACATATGAACGGCGGTTTGCCTCCTTCGCTCGGTGATAGGTTATTCTTAGCTCCTTCACCTTTGATCTGCACTGCACAGTGTCTCTATCAAAACCTCTCTCTGACATGGCCCGAGAAATTATGCCAAATGTATCATAATTTTGCCTGCTGCCGCGTAGCTGCACCTGCACAGCAGACTCTCCCCAGACGCTGATCAGGTCCAGCACCTCTGCCGTGCTCCAAAGAGGTGCGCGTCTTCCACGACACGCCGCCATTGCTACTGATGATCGGAGCTGCACTCCACTCCACGAGGAAGAGAACAGGAAGTGAAACAGACGAGAAATTCAAAACTCCTGGGAATCTGATCAGGGCGGGGACTGTTTCGTCACGGCCACAGAGCGGGTGGGGGGAAGACCAGAGAGGACGACTTTGGAATGCTGAGACACTTCCGGAGGCCAATCATTGCGCGGTAAGCATTCACACGAGTGGAAAGGCGCAACAGCTGTTCCACGTTAACTGCTACCACCCTCATTGAGGTGTTTTTTGTATTGCGCTACAACAAGGCAGTTAACGCACAACAGCCCTATTGCATGTGTGTACGCTGTTGTTGGTATCCCGCAGTAATGATTGTTAATGCGCGATAAAGTGATCGTGTGTACAAGGCCTATGATTCACTCTAAACTAAACTACATCTATCAGTATTCACACCAGGAGACTCCTTTTCCACCCACCCCACCCTCCAATCACAAAATCAAAACACACACACCCGAGAAAATGCCAATGACAGAGGTTTATTTCAGTGTGAAGTGCAACCTGCATCTTTGGCTCTCATTGATTTTGGTTTCCTGTCACCCAGCGGTCAAGTATGCATTCTCTCTCTAAATGTTCTGCCAAAGATTTTCCGTATTATGAGAGCGATGCTCTGTACTTGAGTAGTGCTGAATAAGGAATTCTCTCTTGGAGCTGTTTTCTGCAAGCTCTTCACAACTCAGACTCCATTCTTCCATTCGGTTTGCTTGTGTATACCTAGGGTTGCCAAAGGCCATATGTCTCTTGTGAAAGTCATATATCTGGAAACCATGTGGACTGGACTCTCACAACCCAGTTGGAAAGTCAAGCATCCAGCTGGACTGCAAGTTGTGATGCAATTCCTCCTATGGTTACTAGATCAAACTGTGGAGTCTGACTTCAAGAAGCCACTTGGCGTGCCTGCCTACACTGTGACTGCTCCTCTTGCTGGATCCAAGTAGGGAGTAAAGAGGAGCAATAGGTGGTGGTGAGTTAGCTGGTGGAAACAAAAGATGGGGAGCTCAGTAGCAGGCACACCCTGTAGAACGCATGTTCCCAGAGACTCCCCAGCCCATCCCCAGAAAGTCATCAGACTCCCTTGGCACCAGTCAGACTCAAGGCCCTTCGGAGACCCCAGGTCATTGGCCACCAGACTAGCCCCCTAGCTAGCACAGCTAACAACATCAGCAAAGACATTGTGATGTGGGCTTCAGCAACAGGCGTATGTAGTACGCCTGTACAGTGACTGCGATGTCACCTCTTCACTATTATTTTAGTCCCGGGAGCGAAATTAAAAGCTAGCAACAATATGTCAGCCTCTGTTGCAGTGAAACCTCCAGCTGCAGTGCAGACATATCCTTGGACAGATCCCAGCCTCTCTCCCAAACAGAACTCACCTACCTCAGCACTCGCAGACCCAACAGCACCCAGTATCTCCACCCCAACAGCAGCCAGCCCTTCCATTCTCCAAAAGCACCCACCAAGCATCTCACCCAGAAATCCCAGACAACTCCCTGCACTTATCACAAGTGCCTTTCGGGCATGTCTGTATAACACCTGGAGAGTGCATCCCAGCATGGGCAGAAAGACGTGCTAATTATGCTCAGAGAAGCATGCTAAAATAGCAGTCTGGGACAGACAAGCGTGTAGTCAGCAGTCACCACTCAAGTGTGTATGTAGCCAACAGTATGGACTCTGGTGGCTTGCTACACCACTGTATGTGCCACTGAAGCCACACTACTATTTTTAGCATGCAAGCTCCAGCTGTGTAAGCGTGTATCTCTCTACCCATGCTGGGAAGCACACTCCCAGCTGCTGTGTAGACATACCCTAACATCTCTCCCTACCTATTCTCACAGCCCTGATTTGCTACAGCTTTATGACAGCAAATTTTGAGCCACTCCACATCTTTCTTCCACCTCTGGCTGCAGCAGAACGTATTGACCATAAGCTTAAATTTGTGGCTCAACAAAATAGCTCATTAAAATAATTTGCATTAAATGCCTCATGAAGCTTGGCACCTATGTTTTTAGGACATTTGTAAGATTTATCAAATACATTTCTTCTTCAACTATGATCCATTGTCTATTAATTACAATTCTTGGAAATCACAGCCATACAAATAAATGTTAGTGTACTTCAAACAATAGGAGTGGTGGCATCTTCAAATGTCTCTGCTTACAATGGGTTGTTTTAGCAACTTTCTAGGATTAGGTGGCTGTATTTTCCCAGGCCAAACAAATCAACTTCTGCAGTTGTACATGTGGCATCCCATGTTCTATCCAACATGCATCTCCGTACTCTAGGCCAGTGGTTCTCAACCATTGTGTCGGGGCACAAAGGTGTGTCACGAAGAGCTGGGAGGCGTGTCACAGAAAATTGGCAGCTCAGCTTGGAGCCAGATTGGGGGTCCTGCCACCCGCCGCTCTCTGCTGCCCTCAAGAGCCCACTCCTGCTGCACAACATAGGCAGTAGCCACGGCCAGATGAGTAAAGGGAGTTAGGGGCTGCAACCCTGTGCTGGCAGGGGTGGGGGACACCGACTGCCCCACAAAACTGAACCCGGACCCCATCAAGCCAGACCACCAGGGCACCAGCCTGCACAGGCTTGACTCTGTACTCACCCAGGTCCCGTGGTTGAGAACCACTGCTCTAGGCTGTTTCCGTTCTTGCTCACCAGTTCAGCAAATATCACTGCAAGTGTGTGTGTGGAATATGACTTCTCCAGATCTTCTAATTCAGCGGCTCCCAACCTTTCCAGACTACTGTACCCCTTTCAAGAGTCTGATTTGTCTTGCATAAACCAAACTTCACCTCACTCAAAAAGCTACTTGCTTACAAAATCAGACATAAAAATATTAAAATGTCACAGTACACTGCTACTGAAAAATTGCTTATGTTCTCGTTTCTATCATACAATTATAAAATAAATCAATAGGAACATAAATATTGCACTTTTCTTAAAAGCCCATTGCAGTTATATGTGTATAGTACATAAAGCAGTATAAACAAGTCTTTGTATGAAATTTTAATTTGTATTGACATCATTAGGGCTTTTTATGTAGCCTATTGTAAACTAAGCAAATATCTAGATGAGTTGATGGACCCCTGCATACCACCTGGTTGAGAGACCCTCTGTTCTATTTGAATTAGTTATTCTAGGGGTGCCATCACTGCATTTTCACTAACATTTTCCTTCTTATCACTAAAAAAAAAACTACTCTTGGGCTTACATTTAAACAAGTAAGGCAAGGAGCAGCAAAGATGTGTTTTCTCTCTGAGATAGTTAGGAAGAAGAAGAACATCTATTTCTACTACATAGAAGAGGCAAGTTGGGGGTGTATGGTAACAGGTTCTGGGGTGAGGGAGCATCTGGAAATTTTAAGGAGAAAACACCATTTGTGGAGGCAAAGCTCAATCACTGCCCTGCCAGGCAGCAAATGGCAAGAACCAGCTGGCTGTCTTTACTGACTTGTGTAGACATTTAGTGTACAAGCTCTGCAGGACTTTTCTTCCCTGGTAGCGCTTGTTATATTCAGTATGAAGAAACATTGGCACAGCACAAATATAAGGAAAACATTTTGACAGGGAAAACAGCAAGTTCAATGGTATTTTTCAGTAAGAAAGGAAGGATGGATCACGTAACTAATAGATGCAATAACAGGAGGGAAACACATTGTTTAAGTACTTGGCTCTGATAAGGGATGCACTGCAAGTAAGGAGTGGCCCCACTGCAAACTGAGATTATTGAGGCTGAACAGCCAGTGGATTACTCACAGGTGCTGATCAGGCACCAGGCTATAAAAGCTGTATTTGAACAGCATCAACCAATTACATTCTAACCTCCCATGCCAAAAACTCCTTTCCAAATATGTGAGTGTTGCTATGCTGCAGCTAAACAAGCAGAAGGGAAATAGAGGGGGAAAAAAACCATACTCATGCACATTTAAAGGTTATACTTTAACTGCCATGTTAAAGGGAACAGTACTGTCTCCTGAAGACACAATTCTTGCTAATCATTTACACGGTCCTTGCATGGAACAGTGCAGTGTTGACTACTTCCTGCAAGAGGAGACCTTTAATCTTTTCCTACTCTACTGCTGTACTTCAGATATGTGTTACATACAGGGGATTTCATTACGGTAGATGGGGATGCATTGCCCTGCTGATTCATGTTAGAATCCTGCATGTCATACATCACTCAGTCTCTCTGCTCTCAACAGAGGGTGTCCTGTCACTCCAGTCTGTCTCACAAAATCCTTTGCACAGAATAGGGGTACCCCTTTGTATTTATATAAACAATTTTATAGGAGGGTTAAATGAAATATTCTGGGATAAGCATATAAGAAGTCTGTAGCAAGTCTGCAGCTTAAGTAGTAAGGAAAACCAGGTGTACCCATAGTAGAATGAAAGATATACATGACAGAGGAAAGAATAGTAGAGCTGGAAAGATATGGTATGGAGAGGAGAGCAAGGGATTTGTCTGGACTGTGAGACAGATACACAGAAGTTTTCTAGCAGTAGGTCAAAAATATGGAGGGTAAAAAAAATAACAGAAGAGGGTTAAAGAGTGAAGTTTCAGGAAGTGGCTAAAAAGGCTTTTAGAAAATGGACTTTCGTTTTTAAGACTAGGCAATGATCAGACAAGAAAGAACACAGAGGAAAGAACTGATGTAGAAAGGAGAGACAGGGAGACTCGAGATAGAGGGAATTGGAAGAGCATAGGAATGGTTGTCTCAAAAGCCTGAGAGTTGGGGCATATGAATATATTCAAAAACAAAGCAAATGAAATGTTGGGATATAATTTCCCTAGAACTGAGAGCACTAATAGAGTCCACCAACTGCAGAAAGAAGGGCAAAGATAGCTGGCTCAGATCTATAGCAAGCCATCCAGAAATGAGGTTCTGAACACTGGTTTTGCACATTGAGTCACAGAGTGAAGCAGACCACAAGAACACAACAGACACACTACTAGGGGCACATGGAGGAAGGAATTGCTATGGGTTAATGTTTGGGAGGTTCATTTATCTTTTAATTCATTACCATGCATTTTGAACCTTGCACCAATAGCAAGCAATCACAATGTATTTATAGCAAGCAATCACAATGTATTTATGGACCCTTCTCTACACAGATGCTTTCAAACTATTGCCATACAAAGTCAAGTTGAATGAAAAGATTGTGTATTTTATGACAGTTCTCTAGAGTGGGGTAACCTCCAGATAGGCAGACATCATAACAATAAGTTGGTGTTTTTCTTGAGGGGTAAGACAGTGGTTCACAACCTTTCCAGACTACTGTTCCTCTTTCAGGAGTCTGATTTGTCTTGAATACTCCTAAATTTCATCAAATCTAAAAACTACTTGCTTACAAAGTAAGACAAAAATACAAAAGTGTCACATAACACACTATTACTGAAAAATTGCTTACTGTCTCATTTTCTCTGTATGAAATTTTAGTTTGTACTAACTTTGCTAGAGCTTTTATGTAGCCTGTTATAAGACTAGGCAAATATCTAGATGAGTTGAGGTATGTCCTGGAAAACCTCAGTTTACCCTTAGGGATGCATACCCCAGCTTGAGAACCACTGGTGTAAGGAATGACTGGTAAGACATTCAATTGTTGATTAAATTATTCAGTACTGTTTGGCAGCAAGCTTGTGGTTAACCAGCCATGACACTGCACTCAGCAGCTACTCAACAAATTAAAAATAAAGGCATACTAAACCCTGGAATTTGCTTAGGGAGACTTGCATTTTCATACTGCACCTCAGCTTTTGCTGAGATTTCAGTTGCATGGATGGATGGCTTCTTACACATTGGTTGTGATCTGAGAATTCCGTAAGTAGCCATTTGAAGACAAGACGAACTTTCTTTTCGGCTGTCAATGAAATCAAATCTGTTGGTCTGGACTGCGGCACCCATATAGAGGCCAAGTAAAATCAACAGGGGAGGGGTCGTGTTAGTAAATCCGATTGCAAAACTGATTACTCTTTCTTCTTCCTTAATATACTCCCTAAAGAAACTGGCTCCTGATACACATTCATGTAATAAAACCCCTACTCCAATACACACCTTAAAAGAGCGAAGAGTTTATATTGCTGGAGACCCTTAACTCTGACTAATGTAAAATAATGCATTTAAAACCATAAATAATACTACAAAAACATTTTGAGGGGGGAAGTCTAATGAAATATTTTCAAACCTATAGCAAATGTGCCATTGTTTTCCTTTTAAAAGGGGAAAAAAAGGCTAAATGACTTAGCACAACATGTACATAAGCTACAAAATAAACAATGCTCAAGACTTTGATGTCACCTAATGAATATGGAACAAGGAGAGCCAACTTTACACAGTGACATTTTATATAAATCACCCAGGCTGGTAAAAATCATCCTATGACGACTGTTTACCAACATAACTCCAGTCGGATTCTGGTCTCAGCCAAGTTCCTATTGGACAATTTAATTCACAAAGCCATTACCATAACTGCCCCCTTTTAATAGACTCAGCAGGAAGGCCAGGAAGTTTTGAGTATGCAAATTAGAACACCCTTTCATCTCTTCTGGTGGTTATAACAGGTCAAGGCTGTGGCACATTTGTTTAAGTGTCTGCAGAGTATTTTACAGGTCAGAATAGGCAGCAGTAGCAAATTTCCCATTCCACTCTGCCTACTTAGCAGTAACACAAATTGTTATCGGTAATCATTTAAGTATTAGCATTTGTGCAGCACTTTGAAACTGTATATGGGCAAAAAACATCATTCAGGGCTAATCATTCAACATATTTCACAACACTAAATACAAAAACCAGTGACTTAACAGAATTTTCACCTATGGCAAAGTGTTATCTCTTACAACGGTTTGCAGACAGCCTAAACTTGTCAACCTGACAGTGTCTGCTCACCAGTCATTTTGCTACTCAGTCCACAACAGTTTAAAAGCCGTATCAGTTTATTTGAAAAGTTCAGTAACAAGCAGTTTGTCAAAGCAAAGAGGACAAAATATAAAACAAGATGAGAAATGAGATACAAGTCCTTTAACAGGGCCCAACAGCACAGCAATTAGTGAGGTCCTCTTACAGCAGAAATACCCAAACTTTTAGAGAAGTGGAATACAGAACAACACAAGGCTGCATAGCCATATGAGCGCACCACAAGTTTCACCATGTCTTGTGACAAACTTGACTGAAATGTGTCAGTACAGAAAAAGAAGAGAAAGTAATCTGTTTGAGGAATTCCATATGCAAATCAATCAATCCTTCTTCCCCATCCAAATCCACACAAAATAGTCAGATAATGCAGGCTTTAATAAACCAGCAGTTTTTGTACAGGTTTGGAAAAAAAATCAATTAATAGAGTCAATTTATGCATATCATGTTATGTCAAAACTACTCAGATACCTGCTTTGAATACGCTCAAGACACTTCCATCTAAATAAGTTTCTGCAGGCTTTACTTTCTGTATATTTGCTTTAAAATGCATTTCTACCTTTTTAAAAAAAATAAAAAGAAAGTAAGCCAGCTTCAAGACCAAAATAAATGGCTAAATACAAAATACTCTTTTAATGCAGGGGCTTCAATCAGTCAGCTTTTTATTTCTTTTAATTTTTTTTTTTAAATGACCATTAACCAGACATCCGCTTTACCCACAAAGAGAGAGGAGTATGGCAATGTAGCAAGCTAAAACAACAAAGCATTACAAAATAAACCATAAATTGTCTGCAAAAAAAAAACAGACAAATGAAGAGTTACTAAACACAAAACTTGAAATCAAGGGTTAGTTCTGCATATGCCAAATGATGACAGATCTTAATGCATTTAAATTCTGTTCTCATTGAAGTTAATGGCAAAACCCTGCTGATTTCAACGGTGGTTGTATCAGGCCCCGAGAAAGCATTCTTTTATAAAGAAGTGGTATTCTGCAGGCAACAGCAAACTTTAAGATGATTTTCTTCATGAGGCTTAGAGAGATGCACTATTCCTTAATACAGCCAGAGTGGAAGTCGGTGCTGCTGCACATTATTAGGGAAAACTGTAGTTAAAGATATAAAGATATCCAGGAAACAGATAATAAAATATCTAATATGTATTTTAAAACATGTTTCTGAAATCCTTGTCAGTGTGTCAGGATCTCTTAAATAATATTACACTGTACTTCCCAAAAGGAGGGTTGATACTCATGCAACAGATTAGGCCTAAGAAGTGTAATTCTCCCACTAGCAGCCATCAAAATTCAGAATTTTTAAGAACTAAATTCCAACATTACAGAATTTACCTTAAAAAAAAAAATCCCAAACACTCTGAAACCACTAAATCAGAAAGGACCTGAATATTTTCCATCCTAATCTGCCTCAATATAGTATTTTATTTTCCCTTCCCAAGTAAAACAAACACTTGCCCTGATCAATTCTTATATTTTGCTTATTGTCAGCACTTATGTCTGCCTGTACAGAAAATAAATGGATTACATTGCACAAACACCTCTAGCAAAGGGAATCTGATAGAGTCGGGTCTCATAAATTCAGGCAGATCAGGCTTAAAGTTCTATTATATGCGACTGAAATTAAAATCTGAATGTATTTGGCATAGTTTTATCCTGTGAAAATCCAGTGTACATGCTACCCTACTTGGACAAGTGTCTGATTTTTAAATGATAAAATACGAAATTCTAAATGAGGACAGACAGGCCGTTCTTAGCTCACTGCATTGCGCAATATTACAGCAGTTTTAAAACAGCTTTTAATTTTAGATCGGTGTTGCAGCACCCATCTCATCCTGTTGTGCCTAAAAGATAAAGAAAGCTTCTTTACCGTAATTCTCCTCCTACCCCCCACTTTTTTGGTGAATTAATAAGTAACACTTTTAAAGCTTTTTTTGCTTTTAGAAGGATCCTCTCACAACTCCGATCTGCTGTCATTTGGAAACCCGTTTTCAAATGTAACAACTTTACCTGGAAGCTGTGAAAACAGTAAGATGAGATTCTCTTAAATTTAGACAAAGCCTACATTAACTCATGAACGTTCATTCCTATTTGACCTAAGAAACTAAAATCAATTAAAATTAAGCATCAGTATGTTGTTCAAAGAAACTCCAGCATGTCTGCTTCAAATCATACAGAGCCCAATGGCTGGTCTTTTTTATTGTAAATCAGTGCAGAGGAAAACAAAGCGTCAGTGCTAATATAGAACTTGTACATATTAGAACTAGCAGGTGATGAGAACTCAATACATTTAAGAGTCTCAACATATCTGGAGAAAGAGGAAGTGCTACCCTGTTTTTGAAACATCACTATTTAAAGTAAAAATCATAAACATAAGAATGCTATGTCCTTTAACAAAAATCAGCAAGACTAGGATACATCTAATATATGCTAGCTAAACAGTCTCATCACTTAACAAGTGTACAATGCTGTCTTTAATAAATCAGTAGCTAAAAATTGCTCCATTGCCTGAAGAGATTCACAGCTTCCAAGATCTGCAACCTGTTCTCATGAGATAAAGCCTTCCGTAGTCATCACTTTTCAAATTTACTCTCACCGAGGACAGATTAATTCTTTAAGGAACAAATAAGCTCCATGCTTTTTCAATAAAGGAAAATAAATAATAATGAAATGAAGCACGGCAAGCAACTAAAACAAAATAAACATCTCTACCAAAAATACACCACACTGTGAGCTTAACACATACTGTTGCTCAAATGGCTCTGCAGTTTACACTATCTTTAAAGAAATTTGATGTACAAGTTTGAAAAGGCACCACACTCAAAACTTTAAGACCTAAGTCTAAGTCTTAACACCAAAATAACTATCCAGATTTGTAAGTAGAACTGGGAACTCTCCTCAGTGTCCCACCACCAAGATGCTCTGAACCCTGATATGCAGCATGGACACTGTGATTCAGTACTCATTCCATACCCAGTGCAATGATGGGAAACTTTATGCACATTGACATACCTATAAAGCAAGAATCTAAAACATTTCAGTGTGTGACTTGGTAGGACTTCCACAGGTGATGATGACCTGCTACTACAAGTGAAGCCCTTTTAATAGGCAGCTCCAGTTTTAAAGACATCCTTTTCTATGCCAAAATGACAGATCTCTCTGTGCAGTTCTTAGAATGGCAGTAAACAGAAGACTTCCATTTACTAGTCTTGCTAAATTTTGATGTGCCGTTGACCAAACAGAACGGCCAACCAACATCTTCAATTTTGTGAGTGGATAAGCTGTAGGGTCACAATAAATTAGATACAGGGGTTTGTTTTTTGAGGTTATTAGCAGCATTTGGCTGCGTCATATTATTAATTAAGCCTACAGAGTCACACACTTCAAAGAACTGGCAGCTCCTAGTGGCAGTGAACACATGTAATACTAAACTCAGCTTCTGACTTTACCCTTCCTCCCACATAAACATTACCATGGTGATGTGCAACATTTGTTGCCTGGAATTTCAGACTAGCACTGTATCTAAAATGCTCTTAGTATCTTTGACTAAATGTGAATACAAATTAGGTTACATTTAAAGAGACGAGTCACAAACATTTGGTGAAATTTTGTTCTAGGACAGAACGTGCTGATTAAAATATCTTTTAAATTTGACCCAACTAAAACAATCCTCTACCCCAACTTTCCAGTTATAGGGAAATAATAATCTAAGGAATAGAGGAAATCTGGCATGAAGAAAAGCATCCAAATTATTCTCTGCTCTGTCCAAGTGTAATAATCACCCTTCTTATTTTATTGGAAATGCCATTTCACGAATGTCATGCATTTTCTTTCACCAGTTTTTTAGACTTGTTTTTTCCAGATAATGGATTACCTGAGCAATAAAAATTGAACACAATTATTGGAATTTTCAAATATTACTTCTTTGCTCAATGCCAAAACAATAAGGAAACAACAAGACTATCGAATCACCTGAATGCATTGCTTTGCCGGCACAGTCTTTAACCAGAGGCATATACCTGTTTGGACTGCAAGTTGTCTGTCTAGTCTAGGCTGTGAGTTCCTGGGAGCAGGGCTCATTCTTCCTCTTCATTTTGTACTCTGCCATAAATAAAGACAGACAAGCCAGTGGCATGCTACCTATGTACGCAAGGTCCAACCGGCTATGCATTGGCAGCTGGTGGAATGATTCAGTTTGGCCCCCACAAAGGGGGCACAGCATGACCTTGCATGCACCATACATGTGAGGTCATATCATATGAAGGATCCCACTTTGGACTGTCTAAGGCACGTAAGCAAACTGTTGGATGCCTTACTAAAATTGTCACACCATGCCATGGCAACAAACAGAAGTGGAAAAAAAACAAAATAAAAACAAACTAGAACATTCACCCACCATGGCATGGAGCGTAGGCCAATGGACAGGGAGTCAGGAATCTGTCACTGCATGAACCTGAAAAATCACTTAACTTTTCTGTGCTTCAATTTTCCTTTCTTCTCTTCCTTTGAACAGCACTTTGCAAGCTACAAGTGAAAACAACCAGTTATTCATATCATATTTTACCCCCAAATTTATGAATCTGCCTGTGTGTAACTCCATATTATACCAAACAAGGCTCTGACCTTGCAAACATTTACATGAGTTTAACTTTATGCATGTGCATAGTCACAATGAAGTCAGAACTGAGGGCTGAAATCCTGGCTTCACTGAAGCCAATGGGGATTTGCCATTAATTTCAATGAAGCTAGGATTTAACCAGAGGTACATGTGAGTAGTCCCATATAAGTCAAAAGGACATGTTAGGGAAGGACTATGGGAGGAAAACTGTGTATTAAAACCTTAGATACAAGAGAAGATTAAGCCTATGTGTTCACATGGGGGAGGGGTATAGAGTTTCTTCCGAGTTCTCATTTCTTGAGATGATTTCTTCATAGTGAGCACACACTGCCACCAATAAAATTAAGCAGTGGTACTGTGGTATAACCCGTCCAAATTCACCTCAATGGAGGCTTAGACCTACCCATTTGCCCTAATATCATTAATATCATCTTGTCTGCAACAAGAGACCTGTTTTACTTCTGAGCTTCCTTCCTAGTAAAACAAATGATAACTATGTCAATAAAACTGAAAGCCATTGAGATTCATCTCTGTAAACAGAGTAAGGCCATAATTTTAACATTGAATTAAAGAAATTTGATGAAATACAGCAGGCCTGAACTGTACTACTGAAAAAGTCCAAGTCACATGCAGACTCAGAGGAATGCATTACCTGAACAGGTGTTTAAATTTAGTTTAAAAATATAAAATTTAAATAGTGACTAGAGTTACTGACTTGGAGCATCTTCCATCACTTCATAGACCTCTCCAACATTTATGGTGTCTTACTGGAATTGCCCTCTTTCAGAAACATAAGTGCAGTTTTCTATAACCACTAATAAGCAGCACAGTTTTCAAGATATCACATACACATAAATGTATTCTTGAGGATGATACACCAAAGAGTATATGCAGGAAATATCAGAACTAAATATGATTTTTATTTTAAAACACCCAGTTATAGGTAACTGCAGCAAACATGTACAGTTCTGTCTGTTGTTGTCAAGTGTCTCAAGTGTTGTCCTCAAAATGACCTCAGATCATTACTAAGTAGTTTCTTATGGCCACAGCCTCCTGGGCAATGACTGGGGATGGAGGGTGCGAAGCAGTGGCCCTCCCCTGGGGCCATCAGCAGGAGTGAGCCCTATCCTCCTCTGGAGCAACAAGTGCAGTGGAGCAGGTAACTGGTGTAAGTTCCCCACCTTCCTGGGGACAGTGGGGTTTGAGCTTCTGGCTTCAGCCCTGGGGTGACAGCAGTAGCCTTCAGCTGTGTGGTGGCAGACTCTGTCCCCTGGCTGCAGGCTCTGACCCCAGGCTCACCACTCGCACTCCAGCACCTTCAGCCCCCCACTATCTCCTCTGGTCCCAGGTTCCATCTGTGTGGTACCATGCAGTGGGCTCTGGCCATGAAATCCTGATATACAGCCACCAGGCTTTGGGCTCCAGCCCTCGGCCTCTCATCCCCCTCCCCAACTGCTCCTGGCCTCTGCTGAGTCCTCTAACGCAAGCTTTGGCTGTTCAGCCACAGAGCTTCTGACGCTGATGCCAGTCTCACCCCTTACTCCCATCACCACTGGCCCCTGCAGCTGCCCCATCAACCCTCACCCCCTCAGCCTTCCTACCCACTTACCCAACCAGGGGCTTGCCAAGGCTGAGGAAGTCTGTTATGAAAAGTGATATTTGTATTTCCTGATGTCGCTTTTCACTGCCTCTAAGCTAACTAGCAAGTCTATTTTAAAAAGCAACCAATAAAGTTAACGAAACAACAACAAAAAAGACAAGAACATGCATAGCGATTTATCTGTGTTTCTACTGAGTTTAGGTCTAGTAAAAAGGAGACAACTGTACATGATTTTTATTACTCAATCTGCAAAAAACCAACACAACAATAATTACAATAATTTGGACATGTACATGTGCATATTTTTGTTTTTCCTAACGTTAATTAAGTATTTTAGGAAAAATTGCCAGAGCAGCCATTAGCAAGAAGCCACCCAAATATTTGTTGTGAGAATTTTTGCTCAAGGCCACTCTTTTCCCCCAACATACTGATTTTCCTTATTGTCACATTAAAATAGGTATAAAATATTTTTGCTAAGAACAGAGCAGCACAATGCTGTAAAGGAAATTGACATGCTACACCTAAAAGATATCTAAATTACCCACCTTGTCACCTTACAGTTCTAAGATTCCACTCCCTCACACAGTTAATGGAGGGAAACTGGCCATGCTAGTGAAGAAATAGCAATTGAGTGTGAAGCAGTTTGAAAAGATGTGTTTGGAATACATGTAGCAAGTGGTGTCTGACTGAGAATATCAGTATGATATCACACAATGCCAGAGAGAAAGAGAGAGACTATGTTATCAATCAATTATTAGCAAGAATTATTGGATACGAGGTGGGGACAAGGCAACCCATAGAAACAACAAAGTGCCCCCTAATTCAGTAACTCAGCCTGAAGGTTTTGATGAGGAAGTTAGTTGCATTTGACTGAAATCCTGTCATTGTTCAAGATTTAATCTGCCCCAAAACATAGTTAAAAAAGATGGTAGAGTGTGGAGGAGTCACTTACTAGAAAAGTGACATCAATAGTCAAAGCTAAGCAAACAGGGAAGAATTATTTTGATAAAACAATGTCCATAAAAAAGGCAAGTCTGTACATTGAAACAGACAAGAAGAGGAGGTTCTAACAGTTTCTGAGATGGCCATTTCTCACCAAGCTATCTATGGCTTGGTCAGAAATTGCTGATTTTACATAAAATATAGTAAAACACAATTACCTTTGAAAGTGCACAATTAACGTTGACATCACATATTCTATTTTGTCAAAGGCTTCATACAGTTTACAGATCTGACGTGTTATGGATATTGTGTTTGCTTTCTATAAAGTTCAAAACAAATGCAAACTGAGAACCACTAAAAAAATGAAAATATTCTCCAAGCAATGCCATGTTAAAAAAGCCCACCAAAACACTGAAATGTTTAGCAAATGAAGGTGCAGCGTGTGCTAAGCGGTTATTCAATACACAAATCGCTTTGTGTCTTTGTACCCTGTTTTATACACACATGGAATGAATGTTTCTTTGTTCTGAGCTAAACAGTTGCCGATAATTAGATATTTTATCCCTAGTTGCTTTTTAAACTACTACTGTAAATACTTGGCTAGGAAGACATTTAGATACAAATTTTATCACTGGGTATAATCACCTTAAGATATGAGGAGCCTCAACTCACATTGCTTCTGTGAAGAGTTTTCCAAATATTACTATTAAGAATGAACAAATATTTTTCCTACAATTCTTCTACAACGCAGGAGCATCACTTTATAAAATTAGTCTGAGCAAACATTTAATATTTAATTGCCATTTCAGCTCAGCTACAACTTAAACCATAAGGCAGGGGTTGGCAACCTTTGCCGACCCCTGTGCCGGCCTCTCTTCCTCAACCCTCAGCTGGTACCGACGACCCACTCGTGGAAAGAAGGCACCTGGAGTGGCTCCTCTCTGCAGCGTGCTTGAGGACCGTTATCCCCAGGCACGCCATGGAAAGAAGTTACCTGGAGTCACTCCTTTTGGTGGTGGCACACCACAGAGAGGAGCCGCTCTGGGCGGCTTCTTTACACGGTATCCTGGGGCACGGACATGGCAGGGATCTCCGCACTGCAGCTGCCCCTGAAAGAAGCCACTTGGAGTGTCTTTTGGTGGCAGGAGTGGCAATTTCTGTGGTGCCACAGAGGATGCCGAGTGCCGCTCCAAATGGGCTTGTGTGCCATTGTTGACACACGTGCCGAGAGGTGCCTATCCCTGCCATAAGGGATAGATGGGCACACTAGCCTAGCCAAGGACACCACTGGCAACTTGCCAATAGCCAGACAGCCAAAATCAATTGCTAGAGCAGGCTTCAGTAAGAGGATGTTTAGATGAAGAGGAAGCTCTGCATGTTGAGACCTGTAGTCTCTACAGTCTGCATTTCAGTATTATAAGGAATTAGTGGCTATGAGCCATACATTAGCCAGTATACGAATCATTCATTGACCAGATTTAATCTAAGCAAATAAAAATCTAAAATAAAGAATATTCTGAATACTGCAAAGAATGTTTAAAATCTATATTAAAGGTATACTAAGCCCTAGAGACAGCATTTCCTTTCATAGTGTTCCCTGGGCTTCTGATGATCACATCTGTTTTCTGGTTCCCTATTGGGGTTTTTTTATTAAATGTATTATTATTATTTATTATGTTATTAATACATTTGTGTTGCAAATTTGAAACCAAGCTGAGCAGCAGCATCGTACCACTCTATCTAGCTATCTCAGCTAACCCAAGTGACTTTATCTTGCCGTCTGCTAGCACCACTCTAAAGTAGGTAGTGTCCTCGGGGAAGAGTCACCATTATAGAATGCCAAAGAGAAAATATGAATTACCAATCAGGGAGTGCTTGGAAGGTCCATGACATGGACTGGGAATTCTGTTACCAATAAGACAACAGAGACTAACGCAAGGAAGTTAAGACCTTGTGGTAATCTTTTCAGAAGGTTGATCATTAATTATGGCCCTAATTTTACAGAGGGAAACATGCAGATAGACCCTTATGCATGCCCAGACACCTTGCTTACTCTGCCCACGGTACAGAAGGTGATAACATAAAGTTCTCCAAGTACATCAGCACTTAAAATATTCCTCCATGAAGGGGGGCGTTAATTAACTGAATATTTCAACTCCTGTTGTAGTATCAACCTTTGCTAACTGCAAATATACTGCAAACTCCAACAATAAAGCCTCTCATGGGACACTCTCCCAAGGATGTGAAAACAGTAAAACAGAACAGAGTGAAGAGGAATACAGCTAACATAAATTTGGTACAGGTACAGATATCTGATTGTCATCCTGCTTTCATTTTGTATCCAAAGTCATTATCTTCTCAATCTCTCACCATTGCTTCAAGCCCTCACTGCTCACCAAAGAGCAAAAGACACCAAGAAGTTGTGCATGACACATTCAGCTGCTTTTAGCTGATCAAAATATTCTTCAGAAACTTTGAGACACCTTTGACTGTTCATTGCTAGTCATATGCGTCACTTCTTGAAGACTAACATCCTACCCCACACAACAACTCCACAGACCAGTTTTCAGAACCAGTGTATTTTAGAAAAACATTTACAGTAGTCAGGTTTTTATACCCTCAGAGAACAGAGTGTATATTTGGGGCATGTGGCAAGAGAATATCATCTTGTTCCCAAGCACAGCTGACACATATACAAACTAGCAATAGTGTAAAGCTGACAAACAATAAGGGAACTAGGTCACTTAGTACATTAATGGTTGCACTTTCAGCTATGGGAATCCCAATCCAACTGTTGCCATCGTGCCTGAATATATTTTTAATGAGATAACTAGAGAAGGGCTAGACTTCACTGAGGGTGGCAGATTCGCCAATGTCATTTCAAACTTTCCAGTTCGACTGAGGGGCCTGTGAAGACCCGCTAAATCGATTGGGAAACTGAAATATTAACACCACCCCAGCACTGGGTAGCACTGAATCAAACAGAGGCCTCTCCCTTCGACTTAGCACAGTGAACGACCAGGGTGTTAGGCAGTCGTACTCAGACTGCCACCGAAAGAAGTAGGCAGTGTAAACCTGCCCGAAGTGTCCTAAAGGTTTGGTAGCATCCACTCAACTTATAAGAAACCGTGGACTGCAGCAGAAAAGCATATGTGAACCTCATGAAGACTCAACTGAAGACCAAAACTGTCGGACCTGATTTTGGTTCTTCTCTGTTTAAAAAATGAAGGTGTGTAATAATTGGAGTTGCCATATATAATTGCTATTGCAAAAAGAACTAATAAATTTTGGCTTCATATCTGTGCTTTATTTGTGCTGTAGCAACAACTTGCATTTGGTCATTATTAAGAATCTAAATCAGCATATAACTTTGTCAGAATAACATGCAGAAGCAAAAGATCAGATCTGTCAGAAAAGTGGTCAGATTGCTGTACTTCAGTTTTTGACTTACACATTTTTCAGGGGCAAAAGCTTCCAAAATAAAGTCTATTACTTTCAACTTTGGTTCTAGAACTTGGTTCTCTAAAATAGTCTACAAGTGATCAAGAGTCACCATTCCCCTACTCAGTTGCCTTCCTATATGCTTTTGGATGCACAGGTACTAGAATGGGGAGTCAGGCAGATGAAAATTAAACTAAACTATTAGGAATGGAGATGGAGGTCGGCCTGAGACTCAGGCCTTGTACACACGATCAGATTATCGCGCATTAAAGCTCATTACCGCGCGATAGCAACAACGGCGTACACACGTGCAACAGGGCTCTTGCGCGTTAAGTGCCTTGTTGTCGCGCAATCCAACAACCACTCCGACGAGAGTGGTAACAGCTGTTGCGGATCATATATTGCGCGTTTGAGCTCGTGTGTACGCTTACCGCGCATTGACTGGAGTCCGGAACTGTCCCAGCATTCCCAAGTCGTCCTCTCTGGTCTTCCCCCCACCCGCTCTGTGGCCGTGACGAAACTGTCCCCGCCCTGCCCCGAACTTATTCCCGGGATTTTCAAATTTCAAGTCTCTTTCACTTCCTGCTCTCTTCCTCGTGGAGTGTGTTTGTGCTCCGATCATCAGTAGCAATGGCGGCCCGCCGTGGAAGACGCGCACCCCTTTGGAGCACGGCAGAGGTGCTGGACCTGATCAGCATCTGGGGAGAGTCCGCCGTGCAGGCGCAGCTACGCGGCAGCAGGAGGAATTATGACACATTTGGCATAATTTCTCGGGCCATGTCAGAGAGAGGGCATGATAGAGACACAGTGCAGTGCAGATCAAAGGTGAAGGAGCTCAGAATTACCTATCACCGAGCGAAGGAGGGAAACCGCCGTTCCGGATCAGCGCCTGCAACATGCAGGTACTATAAGGAAATAGAAGCCATCCTCAGCGGGGACCCCACAACCACTGCCAAAAGTCCCGTGGACACTTCAGCCCCTCCTCGTCCGGTGATTGCCAGAGCCGAGCAGGATGAGGACGTTGTTGAGGAGGAGGAGGAGGAGGAGATGGAGGATGACACGGAGGAAAGCGCAACCGCGTGTAGCCAGGAGCTCTTCAGCAGCCCCGCTGAGACGTCCACCCAAGGCTTGAACTGCAGCTTGTTCTCTGAGGCGGCAGAGGGGGGTTCAGGTAAGTTTCTCCTTCATTCAGCTCTGCTCCTGCTAAAATATCATTGTCTGGGGTGGGGGTGCTTGCGGGTCCCCGCTGTGCACGCTATTTACTCTGCATTCATTAGCAGGGCATCAATACAAGCAGTGATTGTAAAATAATCATCTGCATTTAGGTCAGAAAAGGTTTCCTCGATGTACCTCCAGAGCCTAATACTCAGGTTAGATGGGAGAGCGTTTGTGTCTGCGCTCCCAAAGACGGACACTCTGCCTCTCCAGCTGCAAAGCACAGCCCTGGGAACCATGGCAGCACACAGTGCAGCAGCATACGGTCCCGGCCTGCTACCGGCGGCATGTAGGAGATGTATTCTAGATGGAAGGGGCACTCTGAGGAGAGGGATATTGGGTTCCATCTGTGTGCCCTCTTCCGATTCTTAGCCCCCGGTAAGCCGTCTATTAGAATGTACCTTGTCTGCTTCAGCGCAGCGTAGTGTGTTGACCGCCCTGTACCTTCCAGTGGAATGTGCTACTGGAAGGTTACATTGGCTATCTATGCTATGTGTTAACAATGTCTATATTGTTATTTTTGTATTAGAATTGAGCTTCACAAGGCCGGTGTCTACCCCAGCTGACCGAATGAGAAACATTAGGCGGCGTTCTCGAAGAAACAGGGAGGATATGTTTAACGACCTGCTGAAAGCAACACAAGAATCCGCAAGGGAGAATAGAGCCTGGAGAGAGGAATCCCAGCAGAGGAGGCAGAAACACAGGGACGAACTGATAAGCGTCATGAAGGAGCAAACAGAACTGCTAAAGAACATGATAGCTTTGCAGTCCCAGGCGATAAATGTCCGGGCTCCACTCCAGACAGTTCAGCCGTGTATGCCTCCCACACACCGCAGTCCCTCAAAGCATTTCTTTGAAGGCCACCCTCCACCCCGGTACAGGACAACATCCAGCCCCCCCCCCCTCAAGCTACTTTTACGAGACCCGGAGCTACACCAACCTGTAACCCCACCCCCATCTTTCAGGTTTCAATAAAAACAGTAACAAATACTTTGAAGAATGCATTTATTTATACACATTATTGAAATGATCCTAAGGTGCACCTCATGCGTCATGGAACTTAACTAGGGAAGGGCATCATTGAAATGCTCCCTGAGTGCCTCCCTTATGCGAGCAGCTTCTCCTTGTGCCACCCTAATACTCCTAGTGGCTGGCTGCTCGAATGCTTCCTCGAGGCGCTGTGCCTCCGTAGCCCACGTAGGGGAAAACTTTTCTCCCCTACTTTCACAAATGTTATGAAGGACACAACATGACGCAATCACGGCAGGGATGTTGTCCTCCGCCAAGTCCAGCCTCCCATACAAACAGCGCCAGCGCCCTTTTAAACGGCCGAAGGCACACTCCACAGTCATTCTGCAGCGGCTCAATCGGTAATTGAACCGCTCCTTGCTGCGATCAAGGTTCCCAGTGTAGGGTTTCATGAGCCATGGCATCAGTGGGTATGCTGGGTCTCCGAGGATGACTATGGGCATCTCCACCTCCCCCACTGTTATTTTTTGATCAGGGAAAAAGGTGCCCCCTTGCAGCTTCCGGTACAGACCAGTGTTCCTGAAAATGCGGGCATCATGCACCTTTCCCGACCACCCAGCATTGATGTCCGTAAAACGCCCCTTGTGATCCACGAGTGCTTGCAGCACCATGGAGAAGTAGCCCTTCCTGTTTATGTACTCCGTCGCGAGATGGTCTGGAGCCAAAATAGGGATGTGTGTGCCGTCTATGGCTCCCCCGCAGTTAGGGAATCCCATGGCAGCAAAGCCGTCCACAATCTCTCGAACATTGCCCAATGTCACTGTCCTCCGTAGCAGGATGCGATTGATGGCTTGGCACACTTGTGAGAGGGCTAATCCGACGGTGGTCCTCCCGACTCCAAACTGGTTTGCAACGGACCGATAGCAGTCGGGAGTCGCCATCTTCCATACAGCAATCGCAACACGCTTCTCCACAGTTAGGGCTGACCTCATGTTGGTGTCTTTCCGTCGCAGGGCAGGGGCCAACTCTGAGCACAGTTCCAGAAAGGTTGCTTTCCGCATTCGAAAGTTCTGTACCCACTGCTCGTCATCCCACAGCTGCATAACAATGCGATCCCACCACTCGGTGCTCGTCTCTCGCGACCAGAAACGGCGTTGCACCGTGTGCAGATGATCGGTGAAGGAGCTGAGCAACGCGGTGCTGTTGCTCTGCATGGCATCGATCAGCCCCTGCTCCTCGGTGTCCTCATCTGACTCGGAGCTCATTGCGTACTGAGCAACAAGCCGAGATGTATTCAGTATGTTGAAGGCGACAATGGAGATCATAGCAGGATCCATGCTGTCGCTGTAGCGATTGATTGCAAGTGGTGCGTTGCGTCACTGCAATGTTGAAAATAGGCGCGAGTTGCTATTGGCAACGAGGAAGACGCTAGGGGAACACAAAGCACCATGGGAAACTGAGAGTTTACCCATGGCGCTTTGCGTTCCTTTCCTTCATCCCATGATTCATAGCGCCGATTCAGGGAAAATGGAACGATGGGATAGGTGCCCAGAAGTCATTGCGCTCAACCGCGATAATGCGTGTAATTTTGTTGCGTTGCAGGGAGCAACGTGTGTACGCGTTGTCCCGCAATAAAGGTCACGTGAGTTTTGTAGCGCGATTGCCTTGTTGCGCTTTAATCTGATCGTGTGTACATAGCCTCAGAACATTCGTGATGGCTTTCTGATCAGAAAGCAAGCTCTGAAAAAGTGATTTAGCAGTAAGCATCACCTATTAAATACTGACTGATGCTTCCTCAGTGTGACAAAAAAATCTCCACAGACCTATTTGCATCAACACCGGTTTCTAAAAAACTAGAGAGGTTTTTGTTTTGTTTTGTTTTGTTTTTTGAGGCCATAAAAAGGAGTGTATGGAGAGGGAAAAGAAGGCGGTGAAGAGAATACCTTCTTGTTTTCAGTTACAGCTGACATGTTAACTACTTAATTACTTCTAAGAAGCCTATCCATGACCACGTATTACAGGCAAATCCAGTATTTACAGGAGAGGGGAAAAAGTGTCGGTGGCACCTAAAGATGGCATATTTTAACATTTTGTCACGTGTACTATGCTGCTAGATTTAGCTTTAGAGACTGTGAAGCAAGAGGAGTAAGAGAACTGAGCTAACAGAGAAGGGCTCATATTAACTCTCCCAAACAGACCTTCAGAATTGTGAAGCACAAACGTTTTGACACATTATATTCAAGGCAAATGTAGTCAGGGTACCTCTCCAGAAAAGCACACCAATCTTCTACAATGTCCATTGAATTTATGAGCATGAAGTGAGAGAAAATAGAGCGTACCAAAGCAACCCTCACATTATCATATCAGTCACAGAGCTCCTAGCTTAAAAAACCTTACCTTCATTGTTTTGAGTTAAACACACTTGATTAACAAAACACACAGACCAAATGAAGGGGGAAGAGTCATGAAAACTTACCAGAACAGAAGCATCAACAGGTACTTGATATGAACGTGATGAGATGAAGCACTAACAAACCCTGAAAAAGGATCCACGTTGACCTGCACATGGTCCTCTCCCTCACAATATCATATTGCCTGATGAAACTGAAAAGATGTTTAAAGAGAGAAATAGAAATGCAGAGCAAAGAAGGTGACCACAGATCATTAGGTAACCAAGTCATCCACATATGTGTTTATGGAAGAAGAGTCAGTAATACTGTTTTGAACCAGGTCTTGTTCAACCACATGTTGTGCTAATATTCTCCACAGATCACTGAACTACACTCCTAACCTGCTACTGGAGTCCTGGACTTGAGCTGTCAAGCATGGTGAGAAGCTCCAAGTTACACAGTGGGTTTTGTGATGTGGTCATAGGATATCTTAGATAAACATGAGGCTACCAAATTCAATCCATTTTGAGTCATACATAACATGAGCTTCAAAATATCAACTGCAGTTCAGAGGATATTTGCACACACAAACTACTACTACCAAAAAATCATGATGGGTAATCTTAGGAGACAATCAAGACAGACATTTGTCAAAGTTGCATGGGAAAGTTTGCACAACATTGACCTTACTAAATTCACCTAAAAATGAAGTTTAAAAGCAGAAAAAACAGAGATTTGCACATGATATCAAGCAATTACAAATACTTCCAGAGATCAGTTTTGTATCAGTGATAACTTTTCAAAACTTGCTATAAATTTATAGATGTGAATCAATAATATAAACTTCATGCCTCATTTGCAGGGTTGATGTATTAATCACATCTAATGAAGCAAAGAGACAATGCCATAATACCTATCTAAATCTTGTTTTCCATTTAAAAGTTCTTAAACTTGTTCTGTCAGGGGCAAAAATTGCATTATAAAATAGAGTAACACTGTAGAATAGAACAGAAGCTATATTATTGATCCAACAGTTACCAGAGGAAAACCTATAGCTGAATTATATTTGGCTTAGAATACTAGTAAAACAAAAACAAACTGGAAAAAAATCTTTGTGAACCAGACAAAATCAGCATATACAGCATTCTAAAAAGTCAAGTTCCCTGGCATCACATCGCATCACTCTAATGGACAAACAACCAATTTTGACAGTGCCTGGTATTTAACAACTTTTTCATCACAATCCAATTTTCCTCTCTAAAGACTTAGTAATTTAAGTGCCTAATACAGTTCTGACTGAAAATGTGTTAAGCATTTCTTACTCACTGTTATGCCTTCATGTGACATTACATTGTTTTTCATCACCACTATATTACTAATGATTTATCATTACACTGCCTGTTCTGGCAGCAAAAACATCTCATCATGAAATATGGCGACCCACTGCGCTCCCCTTCCCCTCCCCCGAAAGTCAAGTTTACTTAGAACACCCTGCTGCAATTTTCCCCTTTGTACTAATTCTTCCCTTTCCCCTACTAAATTAAATCAACTTCTTTCTGCAGACAACAGGAACCAAGACAAGATGCTGAAAAAGCTCCTGCCGTTTTTTTCTACCATAACAAGCCATACCCTTTGCAAACTTTGCTAAAACTGTCACAATGCCAGCTACTATAGAACTCTGACAAGTTGTTGGGGGCCAGAATTAATGGCATTGCTTCAAGACAAGTTGTTTTTTCTTGTTATATGATACAAAAATTGCCAGTAGATTTAGAACTGACCTGGTTCTATTGTGACAGCTTAAAGCTGTAGGAGGCTCAGGCAAGGACTAAAAAATTATATGTAATGACCCTATAGTTCTCCCTATTCTTCACTCAAACAGTGCAACAACATGTTACGTAAAACACTTGTAAAGGCTAATTTTATAATTCCTCATCTATAGATCTTTGGTAGCAACAAATGTCATTAGGTTTCTTGAAAAGATACAAGACAATACATTCTTTGTTGTAGGAAGGACTCCACTACTTCTGAGAGAGAGAAGCTGGAAGAATACAAACAAGGAGTCCTGTGACACTTTTACACACTAACAAATTTATTCATCACATGAGCTTTCATGAGAGGATTTTGTTAGTCTTTAAAAGTGCCACAGGACTCCTTGTTTATTTTGCCGAACTAGACTAACACAGCTATCCATGTCAACATGGAAGAATACAGTTAAGGAACCTGCTCTTCTGTAGAAAATGTCCTAATCACTAATAGTCATCTTAATTATCATGAAAAAATAAACCTTTGCTTCTAATTTCTTCCCCCTCCCCCGAAAGAGAAAACCTACAGTTTGTTTAGACCGCAATCCTGAAAATGCTTACAGACAATCAACTTTTCCACAGAGTGAATAATCCCATTCAATTAAGCAGTGAGTTCAGTGAGACTATTCACTTACATACGTATCTCCAAGATCAGGGCCTTACTTATCGCTTTCCAACACTTACTCTTTAACATAGCCTTTTTTGGTAACAAAGGAAATGACAGTAGAAACTGAAAGAGATCAGGAACAGTCTATAACTGCACAGGTGTACTGACAATATGAATGGTGTCATTTTCAAAATGACTTCCTTACCTCCAACACTTTTTTAATTTTATGAAATCTCCAAAGATATTTTACAATATAAAATATTCCCTTAAGAAAATTGTGTCAGCTATCTGCTCTTCCCTCCTCAATATGGATGTGAGCAGAATTGGATCTTTGTGTTAAGATTCAGAAGGCAAATAGAGAGCTTAAGAATAACATTACATAAGCTGTTCTGTCATAGAAAGATGGATCTTTAATTTAATAAATCCAGTTAACCATTTATGACTAAGTAGTAAAACTTCAGCAGACAGGACTCAAAAATTAGCTTTGCATTTTTATTTTGAGAAAACTATACATAGCTGTCATCACAGCACAGTAGGTTGTGGAGTTCTGTTTGTTTGCTTGAATTGCCCCTAGAAAATGTTTTTATCATAAAAATGAACATTTTTCTTTAACGTTTACTCCAAATAACCCAAAAAACAGTCAGCCTTTGCTTCAAAACAACTTCACTTATTTAATGCTCAAAGTCCAAAATTACAAATCTCAGCCCAGAATCTTATATTTTCTTAGCCTATGAAAAGCAATCGTTTATGCCAAAGTTCTTCATGCAAGGTTAGTCACACCAAATAAACTTTAAAAACATGTCAGAAGTTTGCTACGTAACTGAAAAGGCAACTTTTTAGATGTCTTGCATTAGGAACACTGAATTTCATAATGAATAGGTTTAAATTTGAAGACGGGTAAGTTCAGTTATGCAACACTACCTCATAGTTCTGCTGTGCTGGGGGTCTCACTCAACAATGACTTTATACATACAGTTTACAGATAGTGTCAGGTAATTTCCCGGGAGTGAATTTTTGTATTTTACTCAGATTTGTATTATTTAACATTTGCATCAACCATGAACTCATTAGCACCCATCTACAGCACCCAATAATGGGGAAATGTTTCTCCACACACATGCAGTCAACAGTCCCTTGCTTCTGTTCAGTTACCAGTGCTGCATTACGGTGCCATCACCACACCCTCTGTGCCAAGAAAAAAAGGCAAGAAAAGAAGCCTCCTTTTGTCCTTAAGCTCAAGGGGCATTTGCACTAAACAACCTGTAAAGGCATCACTTGTCTCTATTGTCACATTTCTCCCAGAGACAGCGGTTTTTAATAATTTTACAGTATACGAAACTGGCTTTGCTGCCACTTCAACAAAAAGGGAACAAGAAGTTAATTGCTAAATATTTTCTAAATGCTGCAGGAGTACCACTTTACTCATAGTGAAGCCTGCGGTGTTGCAGCAATGAAGCAAATCTAACGGTCTAATCATTGTAGATAAGCAAGGGGAGATAAGAGAGAGAAAATAATACATTTGTACCCTAAATGCTACTAGAGTTTTCCCTCCTGCTCTCGCAAACTCCACGAGACAGATCCACGCTGTGCAAGCACTAATTCTGTTCATGTCCTGCTTAGCTTGGAGGAGGCAGATTTTTTGCTTGCCAACATCCCATTGCAGGGTGTAGAGCTCATTTAGAAACGAGAACATCTGGGGGCCGGGGGAACCATTGTGATTCGGCTTCCCTGCCCCAAAACCAGGCGCAGCCCATGCTGTGCCTTCGGTCCAAGCCATTTGTGCAACCTGAGCTGCCACTGACAATCCCACAGGCTGTGCCACAGTACCAAACATTCACATGGGGGGGGAGTTGCTATTCTGCTCCCCACCGTGAGAACGATCGGACACGGAGCCCTCCTTGGGGCCCTGCCTGCAGGAATCCCCCCTCCCGCTGCTTTCGCTTGGCAGGCGGACAGTGACAACGGCCTGGAGAGCAGAGGACTTTCCCCCGGGGGAAAATGGAGCTGCGGCTCTGGGGCACGAGCCAGTCACACCGTAGCCCAGTGGGATCCAGGCAGGTAGGGCTGGCTGACTCCCCCAGATCACACCGGTCTCACAGGGATGCTGCCAGCCCAGCTCTGCCCCCCTCCGCTGGGAGGAGGCCGGGCGAGCCCGCATCCCGGCTTCGCTGCGGCAACAGGGTGGGGGCGATGATGGCAAAGGGGAGGCCACTCCCAGCGCACATGCAGCCGGAGGTGGGGGCGAAAGAGCAAGGGGGGAGCAGGAAAAATCAGGCCCCTTCTGCCCCCGGCACTCACCTCCTGCTCCGGCGGCGCCTGCTCCTTTGTCTGGCTGCCTCCGGTCCCCCGGCTCGGCGCTGGGGAGGATGGAGACGATCGCGGCGCGGGGGCTGCGGAGCCGGGCGGGCGATCACATGGGGCGGGCGGCGGCCGCGCCCACTGCCGAGTCCGACTCTTCTCCTCCCCGGCGGGCTGCCCGCGCTAGGAGCAGCCCCCGGCGGGAGGGGTTTGCCCTGGGAGCTGGCCGGGGCGGGGAGGCGAAGATGGCGACCTCGGTGCAGCTGCGGGAAAGGAGGCGAGCGAATCCCCCCAGGCCCGCTCCGCTGCCGGCTCGGCGAGTAGGGGAGGGACAAAGAGGGCCGGGCCGCCGCTGCTCGCCAGCCCCGCGCCCGCTCCTCCTCCGCGCTTTCAAACAGCCGCTCGGGTGCGCCCGGGAGACGGACGGAGCAGCCCCGACAGCCGGCGGCGGCGCCCCCTGGTGCACGGTCTGCGCCGCGCAGCGGAGAGAGAACAGATCCACCCGCCAGGGCATCCCCGCCGGAGCCGGGCAGTGGGCGCCGGTCCCAGAGGCCGTCGGCCTCACCGCCTTCTGGGATCTGTTCTCCAGGCCTGGGCCCAAGGCCCAGCTCAGCCCGTCTCCACCCTTTCCTTTGGAGATGAGTGCACAGCCTCAAGCACCCAGCCATAGCTGACCCGCTTCTCTGGTAGCATCCGCACAGCCTCCAGAGCACTCCAGGGATCAATAACAGGGCCTGTTCCTACAATCCTCTTCTGATCCCATTGACTTCAGTGGGACAACTGAGGAGGATCGGGGGAGTAGCACTGGGCACTATTACTGACCTGAAGAAGGGTGCTGTGTGAGCTGGAAAGCTTGCGTCTCTCACCCCTAGAAGATGATCCAGTTAAAGATAGTTTCTCATGCATCTCGCTAATATGTCTCGCTAATATGTCTCATGTCTCGCTAATATCCTGGAGCCAACATACATTCATTAAGTTCATCCTACATTTTCCTTTGAATTTCTAACAGTTTTGAAAAACAGCAGGACACTATTAATAGCAATCCAGTCTTCCTTTTGTGGAAATGTTTGCCTAAGATTTTAAGAGGGCACCTGAAAATCAAGGAAATAGCTCTGAGTACAATCCTATTTACTCTCTGTCCCAGCAATGGAGGTCTCCTGAGCCCTTCTTTAGCTCTGAGAGGAAAATCAGATATTTGGTACACATCCTCAGTTCCCATGGTGTCAGTGAGAACTAGTGTTTTTACCTTGCATGGGCATTTCCTTCCTTGTAGGATTTGGCCTTATCTGAAGAAGAAGCAAAAGCTGAACTTTCACTCTACTAAGTTGGAAATTACAAATATGGAGTAGATCATGGAACGTGACCCATGTAAAGGGTTAGATCTTCCTCATCAGTTGGCAGGATGGTGATAGCTATTCACAGGAAGCTGCCAATTAGTTTCCAGTTCTCCACATTAAGAAAAGCGATAATCCTTCTTGTACTGGGTCACATATGCCAGAGTGGCACCCAACTTAATGGGTCATATATAATTCACTTGTATGAACAAAAATGTCACAATACAAACGAATTTTGAATAAACTGCAAATGAACAGCAACATACAGCTGAATGGAGAGAGGCTTTTATATAGTGAAAAGTTTCTTTATCTATACCACCTAAAACAGAAAAGTGTTATAAACAGTCTGCATAAGGCAGCATACCAAAGACTCAATCTAAACATTTTTTTAAATGGTCTTTATTTTGAATGCACGTGAATACTAAGAATTGTATACACAGTAATAGTACAGGTCTTCATATATCCTAAATAAATCTGAAAAGCAACAGTTAATCCCACACAACACTCTTCGGGTGTGTCTACACTTGAAAATTAAGTCAATTTAAGCTTTCTTAAATTGACTTAATTTACCCTGCGTCTACACTACAGTTTCCTTAAGTCGACTTAAGCAGCTTGCTTAAGTCGACTTAAGGAAAATAAAGTCGACTTAATGAAAATTAAGTCGACTTTATTAAACCTCGAAATAAGTCGATTTAGGGATTAAGTCGACTCCCTAGAGTCAACTTAAGCCAGTGTAGACGACTTAGGGCTACCCCAGGACTACACCAATGCCCTCCCTGCCCCTATGCCCTGCCAGGGTCCCTGTCCCCCTTTGCCCCATTGTACCTATGTACAATGGGGCAAAGGCTAAGACCCCTGGCGCTGGGCAAGGGGTGCCCCCCCTGCCCCCATGGACCTGCCCTAGGTCCCCCTAGCCCCTAGAAGTTGACCTAGGCATCCAGTGTGGACGCTCTAGGTCGACTTTGTAAGTTCCCCCCAAAGTCAACTTTAATTTTAAGTGTAGACTCGCTAAGTCGACTTAAAGTCAACTTAAAATTAGAAGTGTAGACATAGTCTTCCATACTAACAATGCTTTCCACTGATTTTTTTCTTCCTGCCTGTTTCTCTCTCCCTTGCTCTGTTGTTGAACATTTTTCTGTGTGCTTACACTCTATTTGTATCTGAAATAAAAATATTAAAAATGGGTTGAAGCCAGAACTATCAAGTCCCAGTGCAGTGGGCTAACTGTAAGATCATCTTACTTCTCAGGTTTTAAAATGGTCTTCTAGACTTTAATCCCTGAAGGTCTGTTTGAAGGAGGCAATAAAGTAATATTGAAGAAAATACAGCAACAGAATAACTACATGAACAGTAATAACTAACTTTATACAGTTCATGCTGTAGATTAAATGGTTAAATACAGATTTTGAGATTTGTATAGAAAACTTTGTGCAGTGTCATCATCCTGTGCTATCAAGTCCACAAGCCAACACTGGGGACGTTCATATCATGATCTATAATTTCTATGTGTAAGATGTACAATGTGATGTCCAGCTGAGGCAGTTAGCACAACTCCCACTGGCTAAATTTTCCATTTGGCCCACTTCCAGCCACAGGAGTCCCAAACCAAATCTTGGCTGTGGTTATGTACAGGGATGCAAATTTGTGGTATGTTTACAGTACAGAGGCTCTGCTATCATAGCTCTGTTGGCAGAGCCCCACCGTGTACTGGCAGAATATTTTTTAATGTCAGCATAGGAACCCAGAACAGAGATAGCTAGGTCAACAGAAGGATTCTTCCATCAAGATAGGCATTACATTGCCAATGATAGTCAGGGAAGTGGTTTTTACAGACCAGGCCTTGGTGATTCCAGTAAAGACTTGTCCATGTTGCAATTATCACTGTGTTTTTTTAACCAGTTTGTGGCACTCTCTCCGCACCCTGTTACAAAAAAAATATAGTTTGAATTGTAGCCACACCAGCAGCTTCCTTTACAACACAACCATGAGTCAACTGTGTTTATGCAGCCACATCAACCAGGATTTTCCTGTGGCATTTTTTTGGTTTGGTTTTTTTGGATCACTCTTAAGAATTTGGGGGAAGTTATCCTATAGTACTTCAGCAAAGGTTAGAGTATCACAGAACAGCCGCAGATTCACAGGGGCACAGTTAGGGGCCTATCTACACTGCAAAAGAGAGCGCCAAATGTGTGTCATAAAACTATCGTGTGCCAGCCTGTGCTTCCTGCAAGGACAGTACATATTTAGCTGTCATGGTTACTACTAGAGCATTAATCATGTTGTATGTAAGAATAAGCTGTTTTTGGAGCCAGCCATGCTGCTAACTGGATACAAACTCAGTTAAAAGTTGCAGAGTAGATGGAACCTAATTGGATAAGTGTAATCTGGCCACCATTTGGGAGACACAGCAAATACACTCAGTTTTATTGCCCAATTAGTTCTTAATATAGTTCAACACCTTTCCTCTACTTCCCCGCCAACCATATCTCTAGTGCCCTCCTTATTAAAAATTGAACATTTTCCTATTAAGAATTCTTTCCCGGTGACAAACAGTCCTTAACCAAATGCTGATTTTTCCCCCACTCACTGGTTACTCTCTTTCTATATTCATTTTTATATTAAGCAATAACTGCACCTTCAAGAGTTTCATTCTTTTTCCATTCTGCTGTCTACAGGGTCTCACTTGAACATCTGAAAAAAAGCTACAGTGAACCCAATCCATGCTCACTAGAGTGAGGCTTCTTTGATAAATACTATTAATAATAAAATAATAATATCTGTTTTTGTGTGCCAAATGCATATTAAACAGGTCAATATTCGTATTTTGGGTGGTGCCTCATGAGTCCTCATCTTTACACGCTGCGAAACAGAAGGAACAGAAATCCTCCATTTGCTGAATTTTGCTTTATATAGATTTATTTTTAAAAAGGAAAACTGGTTTCTAAATCTGTTTTTCCCTGGTTTATTGTGACAGGGCCCCGGGGTGGGGGGGTGGAGAACATCCTGAACTGTAGGACCACTGAGCCCTCCAAACACATCAACCTGGACTGTCTCTGACACTATGATGCTGAGGTCAAGCTACAAACACTACAAATAGACATCCACAGGCCAGGACACACCCAATAGAGAGAGGCATACCTAGTTTAATTCAACAAAAAGGGTAGTGGATGTACAACAGCCTTTGTTAACCTGAACTGAGATTTCCCAAGCAATTTAACCTAAACACACTGTTTTAGGTAAAATATAAAAACAGATGTATTAACTATAGAAAGATAGATTTTAAGGGCTTTTAAGTGGTAGGCATAAAGGTCAGAGAAGGCTACCTTAAGAAAATAGAAGTTAAACATGCATTTTAAATCCTAAACTTGTATCTAAACAAGAGTTGAATCGAACAATGCCTCACCCTGATAGATGGTACAAGCAGATTATTGTTTCTCAATACATAGGCAGGGCCATCTTTTGGGGGGGGAGGGGGGTGAGTGGGGCGATCGCCCTGAGCCCTGCAGTTTCACAGGCTCCACACTGCCCCGCTATCAGCGGGTTAGCATGGGGTCTGCACCGCTGCCCCCCCCACTGCTGTGCAGCCCGCTCCCCCCACTCCACTGCCTTCGGCTTGCCACCCAAGGCAACGGGCAGGGCAGGAGGGCAGAGCTCCCAGGGTGGAGCAAGCAGCCCACAGGCAGAGCTGGAGAGTGGAGCCTGGCCCATTGGCCAGCCTGCCCTGCCCCTGCTCCTGGCTCCTGCCGCCTGGTCTCCAGCTGCGGCCGAGCCCAGGGCTGGCTCCCGGCAGCGGCCTCGGGTTCCCGGCCATGGCTGGCTCCCGGCAGCAGGTGGCTTCAGGTTCCCAGCTAGAGCTGGCTCCCAGTGGCGGGTGGCCTCGAGTTCCTGGCTGCGGCCGGGCCTGGGTCAGATCTCTGTGAGGGGCGGCCTCAGCTTCGTTGCTGGGGTCAGCTCCCACCAGCGGCAGTGGCTCTGGGTCCTCAGGGGGCAACTGGGGTCTCTGGGGGTGGCCGGGGTCCCTGAGGGTGGAGTGGGCTGGCTCGCCACACTCCACTCCAGCGTGGAGGGGTGGGAGCCCTGCCTAGGCTGATTGGCCCTGGGTCCCACTCCCCCCAAGGGACGTCCCTGGACAATCCTTCCCAGTTCAAAGTCTTCCAGATGTTCTTTCAGGTGTTGAGTTGGGGGATGGGGAGGGAAAGGCCAAGTGAAGATGTCAGTGAACTGTCTCTCTTTTAATACCTTCTTCCAGCTTGCTAGAAAGATCCTTGCCGTGACACAGGGATTAGCAGACCCCATTGGTCAGGCAGTCTCCATTGTCTAGGTGCTCTCTCTAAGAAGTCTTTGGGTTGGTCATTGGGAGAGTGGATTCCCTTTAATGGGCCATCGTACACATCTAACTGGTCCTTTGTTGCAATAGAAAGGTTGGCTGTGGGCACCTTCTAAGTCACATTATATTTCAGGCCCTGTATACATTAAGTCCTTGTACACTAAGGTTTTTTTCAGAATAAGTTGCCTTGTTGTGCAAAAAGAATGCCACCATACACACCGAAAAGCTCCCTATTGCGTTACAACTCCCTTGTTGTAATGCAATAATAAAACCACCCGTGCAAGAGGAATAAGCAGTGCCCTCTCTGGGCCCCATGCACCTGTTCATCCCTTGAGTTGGCTGCTCCACCCTGGGGCAGGGAGGGCTGGCCCAAAGGCTGGGTTTTGCGCTCCCGCCCTGCCCTGCTAAAGGCAGCAGGGCAGCCGTAGGAGCGGGGTGAAGCTCAGCAGTGGGGGGGGCAAGCGGGTAACCACGGGGCTTGGGCAGGATGATTGCCCCGCTTGCCCCCTCAAAGGATGGCCCTGGGAATAAGCCCTTTGGCGGAAAGTCTTTTCTGCAAAAGAGGCTGTGTGTATGGTGAGTTAGTTTTATTCCATTTTAACTGGCCTCTGGAAATGTCCCAGAGTGCCAATCAAAGCCCACTTTGGGACACCGGAGTTGTCATATATGTCAATTTCCCTGATTTAACAGAGCAGGGAAAATGACAAGTAATGGAATATGTCAATTTCACAGCTCTGTTTGAGCAGTGAAATTGACATGGGGGGCTGCTGTGGGAGACAGGAAGCCCCAGTGAAGCCGTGGGGACCAGGGAACACTGGTGGCTGCCCCTCTTGCCACAGCAGGGGACCAGAGGCAGCCGCTGGAGCTACCTGTCCCCGGTGGCAGCAGGCCTGCAGCTGCCGCGGTTCCCAGGAACTCACTTCCCTATGTTCCACACACATTTGGTGTCCCGTCACTTGTGCTGTTGAAAGTTATTTATATCAGAAGTAAAGAATCTGGCCACAGAGATTATACAAATAATTTATTACATTTAAAGGAATGAATTTATTGCATTTAAAGGAATGAATTCCACATTGCATTAAGTCCAGAATTAATTTTATTTTGTGTCTTAGGTCCTGGGTCATACATTGTATCTTACATTTGGGCCTTGGCAGGTTGGAAAGCAAACCTACTGTTTTGTTTCTGCTCAGTTCTCCCTACAGGTTGCAAAAGATTGTAAAACAACTGTTTCCAGTCTTTTATTTGGAAAAGTAATATTAATTTAAATAGACAGAATAGAACGTATGAATTAATAGGTAAGAATAAAACAAGATTCTATGAAAGATTGAATTGCAAGGTATTGGTATACTCTCGGGTTTTCAGCTGTTAATCAATCAGTCGATATGAGATCTTTTGCTGTATATGTCAGCTGCAATAGTCAATTAAATTAAAGCCCTCTTCTTAAATATAGACACTTCTATTTCTTGTTTTAATAAGGTGGGGGAAGGGGACAAATCTGAAATTAAGTAGCTTTCTTATGCCACAATGAAGGTCTTTTATTTAAAAACAGAACAAAACTGTTTCATCTTATCCTGGCCTTTAAAACACCGATTATAAAGTAGAGCACCAACATTTTGATTGATTGTAGTTCCCTGAAAAATAATTTATCCGGACCCTGATCAGAGCAATAAGCTGTCATTGAATCTGCTGACAGGTAGATTAGGACTGAATCAAAATGGAAGGATGAGGCAGATGATGACATGTCTATTTTTATAGATTCACTGGAGGCTCCTTTTGAACAAACAGAAAGAGTTATTTTTTACCCCATATGTTCACTGAGGCAAAACAGTAGAGTGGGGGACCTCACACTAACAAACTCCATGAGTTATATTTATTTCCAGTATAACTCCATTCAAGTCAGTGGAGTTACACTGAGGATGAATTTGGCCTTGTGTGCTAGTTTTAAGGGAGGGTTTAGTTGGGGGCAGGGAGGCCAGACTGCTTTTTACTCAGCTACTTCTGTACCACTTGATACTGCACTAAAACAAGGAATTGTCTCCTCTCACATAAAAAACTGCTACAGCTATTCACCTGGCAGGGTTTTCACCAAACTGTTTTTTGGTAGGAGCAGTGTGTGGGTGGAGTGTGCTCTCTCCAGGACAGGCAGACAATTGGCCCCAAAGCAATAGGGACATCTTGGGTCAGCTGTCAAAAGAACAGGCCCCTCTCTATGGAAGCCTGCATCCTTTAGGGCCCTGTAAGCCTGATTCCAATGGAGCAATGCTTTCCCAGCAGTCATCTCTGGATTTCCCCTTCAGAGTTAGTTCCTTAGTGCAGAGGGCATTCAGTGCAACTTTTCACAACACTGACTTTGGACAGATTTACCGCTAGTGATCTGGGAGGAGTAGTGGGGAGCAGAAAACAATGCATGTGCTCCTAGACTCAACCCTCTCCTTTCCTCAACATGTAGAAGTCTGAACTTCTATGGAAGCAGCTGGTCTTCTCCACACAGTAAAAAATAGATTGATGCATGGAGGGAGGTACCAAACGCAGGACCTAGAGAAATGACACTCCCCCTCCGCCCCCCTTAATAAGGAAATTCCTATGGAGAGGTATTCAAAATGAGAGGAGCAGGAGCAATGGCCTAAAAATTACATTTCTTGAGACACAAGTACAGTGTAGTTACTTCAAATGCTAGGTGGCAATGAACAAGTTGTGGGTGATTTTAACTTGTTACTTGTGTTACTTGTTCTTTTTTGTTGTTGTTGTTTTTGTTTTTAACAAGCAATGTACAGCAGTGAGCAATAGGATTATTTCACTCAAAAATACCTATTCAGACAATGGGAGACTTGGGCATCCAAGGAAATCAGGATTAGCTCCTGTACTTTCTATGGAGATTTCTTCTGTACTTTCTATGGAGTCCCCTCAGTTTAATTGCTGTTTGTGTTCAATGTGTGGGTGAGAGAGAGATCCTGAAAAGTTACTTCACCTCTAAGTGCCTTGGTTTCCACTCCCACCCTTTGTCTGTCTTGTCTATTTAGATGGAAAGCTTTGAGGGCAGGGACTGTGTTTCGCATGAGAGGCTCAGTTCTGGTTGGGTGCCGTAGGTGTTACTATAGTGCAGTGGTGGGCAAACTTATTAGTCAACTGAGCCAAATATCAACAAAGCAGCGATTGAAATTTCTTTTGAGAGCCAAATTTTTTAAACTTAAAATATATAGGAAGGTACATTGTCATTAACTTAATAAGGGTATTCCTAACCATCTCAACATACCTTTCTCAATTCTCGACACTACATCTTCTTTCACTCCACAACGTTTCCCATATTTGTGTAAAAGACGAAGAGAAAAAGAAAAAAAAAAGGCAGGGAAGAGGCAGGGCAGGGAAGAGGCAGGGAAGAGGCAGGGAAGAGAAGAGAAGAGAAAAAGGCAGGCAGACAAGAGAAGACAAGAGAAAAAGGCAGGCAGGCAGGCAAGAGAAGAGAAAAAGGCAGGCAGGCAGGCAAGAGAAGAGAGAAGAGAGAAGAAGAGAGGAGAAAAAGGCAGGCAGGCAGGCAGACAAGAGAAGAGAGAAGAGAAAGGCAGGCAGGCAGAGAAAAGAAAAGGCAGACAAGACAAGAGAAGAGAGAAGAGAGAAGAGAAGGGAAAGGCAAAGAAGGAAAAAAGAGAAGGGAAAGGCAAAGAAGGAAAAAAGAGAAGGAAGGGAGAGAAAGAAGAAAAAGAAGAAGAAGAAAGGGGAAGGAAAGAAGAGAAGGAAGAGAAAGGAAGGAAAGAAGAGAAGGAAGAGAAAGGAAGGAAAGAAAGAAAAAAGAGAAGGAAGAGAAAGGAAAGAAGGAAGCAAAGAAAGAGAGAGGAAAGAAGGAAAGAAAAAAGAGAAGGAAGAGAAAGGAAAGAAGGAAGCAAAGAAAGAGAGAAAGAAGGAAAGAAGAGGAAACAGGAAGAGAAAGAAGGAGGAAGGAAGAGGAAAGAAAGAAAAAAGAAGGAAGAGAAGAAAAAGGAAGGAAAGAAGAGAAGGAAAGAAAAAAGACAAAGAAGGAAAAAAGAAAGGAAGAGAAAGAGGAAGAAAGAAAAAAGAAGGAAAGCAAAGGAGAGAAAGAAGGAAAGAAAAAGGGAGAAAGAAAAAAGAGAGAAGGAAGGGAGAGAAAGAAGGAAGAAAAAGAAAGAAAGAAAACAAGGCAAGGCCGCTGGCGGGGGAGGACCCTACCGCGGCCCTGGGAAGCCGCCGGTGGGGGGGGGGGAGAAGCAGACCCTAGCCCCGGAGGCTGATCCCGGCCCCGGCCCCGGCCCCAGCCCCAGCCCCCGAGACAGATCCCGGCCCCGGCCCCAGCCCCAGCCCCGGAGGCTGATCCCGGCCCCAGCCCCGGAGGCTGATCCCGGCCCCAGCCCCGGCCCCGGGAAGTCGAGGTGGTCGGGGGGTGGGAGCCCGGGATCCCGCCGCTCCCGCAGCCACCCCGCTGCCCTGGCTGTGTGGGGCAGGCAGACAGGCCCGCGCTCCTGAGCCTGCCTGTCCCACCCTGGGGGCGGGGAAGGCCAGCCCAGAGGCCGGGCTCAGGGCTGGTGTGCCGCGGCAAAGCCGCGGCCCTGGGTGTTGGAGGGAGCAGCGGGGGCTGCCGGGCTGCGCGGGGTCCCTCACTGCTGCGCGGCCGCGCGCCCGCGCAGCTTAGAGGGAACACTGCCCCCCACCCCTCTCCAGGCCTCCCTCCAGCCCCTTCCCAGCCCCCTTACCTGGCCGGAGGCTTGCAGCTGCAGAGACGGGCGGCAGAGCCGCTTCTCGGCCAGGCCGCTCCCACCCTGAGCACGCTCTGTCTGAGCATGCTCAGGGTGGGAGATTTGAATCTCCCCAGCCCGGCCGCAGCAGCAGTCTGCAATTAAAGGGAACAAGGCTCGCACCTGGAAGAGCCAAATTCAAGGGGCTAAAGAGCCGCTTGTGGCTCGCGAGCCGCGGTTTGCCGACCACTGCTATAGTGCAAATAGGAAATAATGAGAGTTTTTATTATTACAGTTCTAACCTGGCCTAATGTCAGATTCCTGTTTTGGAAAATCTTGGCCTATTGGTCCCAACAATGATAGCTCCCTCCCTCTCCCTTGTGTTAGGTTCTGTTAAGATACAGGCCCCTTCACACAGGATGCTTACCATCTATAAATGGGCAAGATGGGAAAAATGAGAGAAAGGAACTGGAATATCTTCTCTGTGATTAACATAGCTAGTTGGTCTAACTTTCATTATTCATGGTCAGTAATATTCCTAGGAATGGATGGCACTTATTGATATATCCTATTAAAGGCAACAGAATTATTTTGTTGGCAGTGGTTACAATACTTTCTCAGAGAGGTCCCTAGTCAGCCCCCATTCACTCTGGCAAAATTTCATTGATGTCAACAGCAGTTTTGTCCAAGTAAGGAATACTCAGTAAGTCTTCCGTTCATTTGTTATTATTCTTCTCTACATCCACTTAAGAGTACATCCACATTCAGTAAGTTGACTTTATTCTTTTGTTTTTATTCTTCAGTTCATCTCATTTCCTCCTCTTTTTCTTCTGAAGTTTGCACGCTCTCCTCTTTCTTTTGAATAGGGCCATATTAATTATCTAACTACAAGCCAGGCTGACAACTACAGTCTCATTTTAGATTAGCTAGCACAATTTAGCTGAGTTTTAACTGGAGAGCAACTCTTTAATTAGTAACCTGCATAAATCACTGTAGCTCTTGTTTCTTCAAACCATCTGAACTCTTTGTTTTCTCCACAAGGGATAAAAAGCAATAAAAAAAACCTCCCAACCCCGCAACACCCCCTCTTCCCCAAAATCCAACAAAAAATCCCAAACAAACCCAACCAACCCCGTCTCTATTGGCTTGTGAAAACTACAACAATACACTTTATTCGGTGTCCCTTTCCATAAGGAAAAGTCAATCAGCTTCAACACATGTCCCTGGACCCAAAAAGGCATAACAATCAAATGCTGAACTCAGACCTCTAGGGTGAAGTTAATGGGTGTTTTGTCATTGACTTCAGTGGAGCCAGGATTTCCCTCATTATGTTTGTTTGATCCCATCTACAAAGCTGCCCCATTGAACAATTGGCCTGTTTTCTTTACTTTCCATTAGAAAGGATTTTATATTAGATTTCATAATGTAAATTGCAATGTACCCCTTCCTCCTATCTGCACTGTTTAATATACCTAATTTAACAGGCTATTTCACTTATGAAATTGCAAACAAAATCTAGTTTAGCTGATGGATTGGTAGTACTAGAAGTCTGCTTGCAGCAATATTCTGGCTGTGGTACAAGCAGCTATTCTATTACGTTGCCTACTTCATTTATCTCACTACTAGTTGTTTTAAGACATTTGGTGACTTGGATATTGTTGGTATTTTTGATTCCCAACAAAAACTGCTAGTTTAATTTTGAATGTTAAATCCCAAGCCACAAAAATTGACAGTGTTTGTTTTGAAGAGAAAATTCATATACAGAATAGAGAAACTCACATGCTATGTGAATACTGAACATATAATCCAATGGTTATGCTCTTTGAGCTTGAGTTTCACACAATCATAAAACTAATTGTTGAGGTTTTTTTCTGGTCCATAGGACTGAGCAGAAAAGGTGTGACTTCTATCAGGACAAGTAAAAACACCAGGACTCTGCCTATACCATGCTCTTACTACCACTAGAGCTAATAGAATTGCACTGTTACGAGAGAAATGATTGGAAAATTTCAGAAAATTCTGAGTAGATCAGGTCAGAGATTGCCCTGAATCAGTGACTGCCTGTAAAATTACACTTAGATGCCATCAAATCCATAATAAATGAGAACTCACATGCTTAACGAAGCTTTTAACCACCTGCCTTTTGGAATTGGTCTTGGAGGAAACACTGTTCTCAAAGGTCTGCTGCACTGCAATGTAAAACAAGCATTTGTCACAATTAGAGGCGGCTCTTGGGGTAGGCGAGGCAGGCGGCCGCCTAGGGGCCCAAGCGGTAAGGGGCCCCGTCAGGGTCGGTTGCCTGCTGCACCTAACAGGCGTCAGCAACCAACCGTGGCACATGTGCCGATCCTGAGTGACAGCAGCGCCACTCAGGCTCCCCCTGGTGGCCGTGTTTCCCCACTCCGCCCTGTCCCCGCCTCCACAGCAAGGTAAGTGCTGTGGGGGGAGCTGGTTCAGGGGCTGGGGGCCAGTTCAGGGGCTGGATTGGGGGCCCGGGAGCCGGTGCGGCCTTGTTCGGGGGCCGGGGGCCAGCTTGGGGGCTGGCGCAGGGCCTGGGAGCCGGCGTGGCGCTGTTCGGGGGCTGGGGGGCCAGCTCGGGAGCCCGGGGAGTGGCACTGGGGCCAGCATAGGGGCTGGCTTGGGGCCTGGGAGCTGGTGCAGGGCGGCTCGGGGGCTGACTCAGGTCGCGGGGCGGCTTGGGGGCCTGGGAGCTGGCGTGGCCCTGTTGAGGGGCCCAGGGGCCGGCTTGGGAGCCCAGGAGCCGGCTCGGGGGCCTGGCAGCTGGCGCAGCCCTGTTCAGGGGCCTGGGGAGCCGGGAGCCAGCTCGGGGCGCGGGGCGGCTCAGAGAACTGGGGGCTGGTGCGTCCTTGTTTGGGAGCACGGGGGCTGGCGCAGGGGCCTGGGAGCCAGCTCAGTGACTGGTTCAGGGGCTGGGAGCAGGCACGGGTCAGCTTGAGGGCCAGTTCAGGGCATGGGTTCTGGCATGAGGCCTGGGGGCTGGGGGCTGGCTCAGAGCCTGGGGGCTCGTGTGGGGATCAGCTCAGGGCCCAGAGGCTGGTGCAGGGGCCAGTTTGGGGTGTGGGGACCAGCTTGGGGCCGGCTTGGGGCGCGGGGGCTGGTTCGGGCTGCGGGGGCCAGCATGGGGGCCGGTGCAGCCTGCCTAGGGGCTGGCTCAGGGGCTGGGTCGGGGTTTAGGCCTTGTAGGGGGCCCCACAATGGGCCTTTGCCTAGGGCCCCAGATAGCCGAAGGCCGCCTCTGCAGTGTAGACATAGCCTATGAGCCTGGATCCACTGACCATTCCCGTAGTCCATCGCACTATTCCCCACAGTTAATGCCAGCCTACTCGAAACTGGCCTGTAGCCATCTCTGTGGTGCACAAGTCCCCCTGCACGTCCCCACAGAGAACTGTTATAAGGCACCATGGTGCCTGGATCCTTGTGTAGGCCAGGCACAATGCGGTGACTTTCATCCAACAAAGATGGTCCTGTCTTTGCCTCTGTTACAGAGTAAACCAATCTCCTAAAAATGAAGCCTGTAAAAAGGTTAATGCCAAATATTTTTAGCTATTCTATGGGCTTGTAACTCTTGGAAAGAAGGGATTTCATGAGCCTACAAAACCTGTATTTTCAGGAGCTTTCAGAAGTAATATGAGTCATAATCAATATTAGCAGGAAGGAAGGCTTGATGCGAGGAAGTTTGTGGGCAGAGGAGGTGAAATAAGCATGTTAAGATCTAAAGCTGAAAAAAGAAGCCTCCAAAATTAGGTATGTTAAGAAAATGGAATTTGAATAAATAATGAAAGTTGAAATGCATCTGGTTATGGCTGATATTTTCCTTATTAGTGTGACCATAACAAATGCCCCCTCTCCTTTCCTTGAATGTCACCACCAAAGAAACAGGAAATAATCCCAGCTTGTTTGCTGAAATGTTTCAAACTGCAACACAACCTTGGCTAGAAAAGACTAGGTAACATGCATGCAAGGGACAAAGGGCATGGTGTCCTTTCCTAAGACCTCATTTGTGGCAGAGCTCTATCATATGAGTTGCCTACCTTTTGCAAAGCAGCCTCTGTTGCAATATTGGAGCCTCCCTACCCCTGAAAGACGCACAGACATCACAGTAAGGAAAGACTGACTACTAATCAGACCAATATGAAAAAAGTGAACACACAGCAAAAACAGCGCTTACCAGTCCTTTCGCCAGATTTCTGACGGAAAGAAATGGGCTGTGCTACAAAATAGAGTTAAAAGTAACATTGCCGTGATAGGGTATTTTGAATAAGTTGCCTATTAAATTAATTTTAAACTTTTCAAAATGTCTTTCACTTCCCAAATGCACTAGTTGTAAACACAACCCTTATAGTTCAACAACATCCCCTCATTCTTTCCTGTTTTGCACCCATTCCTGTATACAAACAGGAGTAGTCCCATCGGGTTTAGTGGAAGTATTCCCTTAGCATAAATTTATGCATACATACGTATTTGTACACTTGAACCCTTGATCATCCCCCTGCAAATGCATTAGATTGATCCAGCTGGTCAAAGAGAAGAGTAACACTAGTAAGATCATGAAGTTATATAGTCTAGATGCGTGTATGAAATATAATGTTTATTTGGTGTATACTCATGGGTGCACTTCAAATCTTGGTGTTGCAGTACCTGGCACATCCAGAGACAAGGAAGGCTCAGGACTAGAGCTATTTTTTTAAAATAGCCAGTCCAAAAACAAAAAAAAAATCATTCCCCTCTTGTCAACTTAAGCGCTAGTTCGAATTCAAATGAGGTGTTATTAATTCGAACTAACTTTTCCTTAATTCGACTTAAGGAGCAGTTTAAGTGGAATTAAGGAAAGGCCAGTGTAGACGTGGAGTAAATTAAGTTGACTTAAGCCTCCTTATGTCAACTTAATTTCTAAGTGTAGACGCACCCACTAAAATAACATCCTGCAGAGAAACCCAGACTATATCCCTAATAAAGTTTGCGCTGTGCATCTATTTCAATCAGTGATTTATACTGCAGTGCTACCTCTCCCTGTGACAGTATCTGACATTTAGGTGCTGAAGTGCCTGCAGCTGTCCAATGCTTTGTGCACGGCCTTCAGAACTTGTACCTGTAAACTCAAGAACCGCACAATGAAGCAGCAGCATGCCCTTCTTTTACCTCTAATTCTTACATATTATAGCATTTACATAGCACCTTCCCTCCATGCATCTCAACTGTCTTCCCTTCCTCATTGATGTTTTAGGAAGACCTGTCATCCTCATTTTACAGATGGGGAAACAGACATGGAGAGGTTAAGTGGCTTGTCCAAAATCATACACCGAGTCAGTGGTAGGGTTGAGAATAACCCCCAGAAGTAGTAACTCTCAAACCCTTGCTCTACTAGACCAGTGGTTTTCAAACTTAGGGTTGGTACCCAGTACTGGGTCGCGATGCCCCTGGTGCCGCCTCCAAAAGGCTGGAATGCATTGCTCGAAGATGTGATTGTTGGGTCGTGGGCATAAATAAATTTTTTCAACTGGGTCCTGAGAAAAAAAGTTTGAAAACCACTGTACTAGACAATACTGTCTCCTTGGAAGGAGTTTTATTATGCGTCTTTGTCCTTTGTTACAACAGTAAATTTTATTTCTTAACTCCAGTGATGAGAATAAAGCAAAATAATTAAGAAAATATAGCAGGATCTGTCTCATTAAAGAAAACAAAATATTTGGAAAGTCTTCGGTATGTACAGGATTAGCTCTGGCTTCTTCAAGCCAACTTTGCTAAATCAGCAATTGGCATGAGTGACCAGCCGCTGCGTTCCCAGATATGGGTTTAGTTACCCCTAGGCTGTTTTTCATGCATTCATACTTTTAAATCATGTAAACTATAACTTCCTGAAAATAAAAATAGCTGTGTTAAACTTAGACTTCCATTAAACTATTTCAGATTACATGTGGTGGGGAAAGTATTTGCTTTTACATAATAAAAGTTTCTGGTTAGTGACAAAACCTTTCAAGACTTAAAAGCTAGCAAGGGCTTGATTCTCCTCTCACAGTAGCATAACTCTGTTGATGATGATGGAGTTAATCTTCATTTACCCTGGTGAATGTGAGAGGAAAATGAAGACCAAACTTTTCAGTTGCAATACACTGAATACTTACACACCTCTATTTGAGAAATTATTTTTATCACCCAGATAAGTTAAAAAGTCTTAAGGCAAATTAGCAAGTCAGGAAACAAGGGTTGTTTGTTTTGTTTTGATATGCACATTCTGGCCCCCGTCCTGCAGACATGAGCTTAACTTTAAGATTACTGGGTAATCCCACTGACAGAAGTCAATAGAACTGCCCACAGTACATAAAGTTAAGCACGTGTGTAGTGTGGCAGGGGTCGGGCCTGATGGTTCCATCGCTCTGGATGTGGCAAAACTCATCCAGAAGAAAGAAAACAATTCTTCCAAGGGAGCTGTGGTCTGGTAAAAGTCAGCTCATTAGTCAATCACAATGAAGAAAAGTAAAGCTCATTAAGGGGCTGATCATTTCACATGATAGCTGTAGGCAGCCTGTGCTTATTCCAGGTAGACAATTTGTTTCTTAACAAATTGGGTCCTGTATTTCACTGTGGGACAGAAAGGCTATGTCTACACTGGCAAGTTAATTCGAATTAAGGAGGCTTAATTCGAACTAACTAAAGCCATGGCTACACCAGGCTAATAACTTCAAATAGGGTATTTGAACTAAGGGGTTAATTCGAACTAACTAGTTCGAATTAGCCAATGTGGCCATGTTAATTCGAACTAATTTCTTAGTTCGATGTAACCGGCCATTGAAATGAATGGGGATCGCTAATTCGAACTAAGTAAGTGCCATGAATGGCACTTGCTTAGTTCGAACTAAATTTTTCTAGTTCGAATTAAGCTCATTCGAACTAACTAAAATTAGTTCGAATTAGTTAGTTCAAACTAACTAATTCAAACTAATTTTAGCAAGTGTAGACATAGCCAAAGAGATGAAAAGGGGAAAGGGTGGGAAAGGCCCAGAGTCATTAGAAGAGGCTGATAGCAAAAGGGAGTGCAGCCAAAGGTTAGAGTTTCATGATCCTCTGGATCAAGATTTAATTTATTATCTGATGTTGCAAACATTTATGCAGTCAATGGGACTAGTTATATGTATAGTCAATAGGACTACTCTTATGTATATAGTTAAGTGCATGGATATGTATGGGATTAAGGCCTTCATGCTGCACTTATGTCTCTTAACACTTAATCAATGGTTTTTCAGGGAAAAGGAAAGATGAAAAAGGCACAATGGAGAAAGCCAGTGTCCTTGAAGAGCTTAGATAAGCAGCTTGATATACCAATGTAGTAAGCTGTCACCCAGGGTTTCTGTGGGTGAAAAATATTCGGTAGATCCCATCCCAGGGAAATGTTGGGAGTGTGTTGTGTTGGTCCAATGCTAACTGCATTTCAAGCTGGTTAGAAAATGTGGTTTTCAGAGGTGGTCTTAGGGGCAAAAATCAAGGATGGCCCCCCCAAACTGTGTATTGGGCCCCCATCCTTGAATTTTTCTGCCCCCCACCTTGCTGGGCCCCCCACCAGCCCCTCCCGCCCCCACTGGGCCTCACCAGGACTCCCACCGGAGCATCCCAGCTCCCCCACTGGCACTGTGGCCTGCCCTGGCCGCTGCTTCCCCCCTGCAGACTGCCCCGGCCCCCCTTCCCCCTGCAGCCTCCCTGCCACTCCCCCAGCCCCATGCTGCTCCCCCTGGCCCCCTTTCTCCCCTGAAGCCTCCCTGCTGCTCTACCAAGCCCCCCGCCACTCCCTCCAGCCCTCCTTTCCCTCCTGCGACTTCCTCGCTGCTCCCCCAGCTCACCTTTTCCTCCTGCAACCTCCCTGCCATGCCACCCAGCCCCCTGCGACTCCCCCAGCCGCCCTTTCCCCACTGCGGCCTCCCCGCCGCTCCCCCATCCCCTCTTTCCACCCTGCAGTCTCCCCACCACTCCCCTTCCCCCCTGCAGCCTCCCACCGATCCCTCCTTCCCCTTTGTGGCCTCCCTGCAACCTCCCCCCCCCCCCAAGTCCTTGACTACCTGGCTGCTGCTCACTCCCGTCTCTGCTGCTTCTGCGGCAATAACTCATGTATACAAAATGATTTGCAGCATAACCACTGAGATAGTAAAGGACATACAAGAAAAACAAAAGGGAATGTTGTAAATGCATCTAGATAATTTTCTGAATGATTTTTGTAATGTTTTTGATATTTGCATGCTGCCATTTAAAGTCTGCTCTCACTAATACAACAAGATCAATCCTGTGATATGCTTCAATGGGAGCTTGGAGATTTTAGTACCTCACAGGATTAGGCCAGATGTGGTGGCCTCTGTAAACTGATTATAATATCTCCATCACAGGCCTATGTATACATATATGATAATAAAACAATACTTGGATGAGCAAATCTGGAGCTTGAAAAGCTATTCAATGAGATAGTTTCAAACAGGGTGGAAATGGAAACCCTCCTTCGATACCTTGCTGTTCATTTGACAGTTTTCTGTTGTATGTCAGTAAAAACCATTGTTCTTTTTAAGAATTACTCATCTTGAAATGATTTTTAGAACTTTTCATAAGTTTTAAGGCATTTATATTTTACAGGTTTAACCTGCCACAACAGGTTTATCCAAATCTTTCAAAGGGATAAACAAATGCTCTAAATGTATTTTACATCTTACCAAACAAGACAGAGATCAGCTATCTTTTTCAAGAGTGAAATATAAAATGAATAAATATCATATGTGCAAGGCAGGATAGTCAGATGTACTGAGCAAATGACTGGATCCAAGAATCCTGACTTCTAATCCTCTGTCTATAACTGATTAGCAGTGTAACCTTGGGAAATCACTTACATCTATACTTGGAGCTGGAAATTAACACTTTCAGCACGGAGACATACCTGTGCTAGCTCTGATGGAACTAGCACGCTATATAGAGAGTATAATAGCTTGATCACATCTAGTGCAGGTACATCCCCTCAAGCTGGAAATTATATTCATAATCAAAGTTGAGTGACAAAGCTAGGCACCTAAATCCATTTTAGGAGATATAAATACTGTGATAGGGTGTGAATGTGTTTTGAGGGAGACTGTGAAGTCCTGTACACCAGCCCAGTTTTGTCCAAGGAGAAGACCTCACCAAGCCAAACCTACACCTGGATTTTGACCCCAGCCAGGGTTCAGAAGCTGCCCAAGGAGGCATTCCCTGCTAGTAACTAATGAGGAGCAGCTGAGTCTATTTGGGTTCAACACTTTAAAGATGGGTGGGTTAGTCTCAGAGAGCTCTGGGGAAACATGAGCATGGGAAACTTTGTTTATCTTTTTGAGTTTCTTGCTTGTAGAACTGAATGGAGTGGGGGAAAATAGTGACATTTAGCCAAGTGTCAATCTGGGTTACATCAGAATCTCCTGCAATAAAATCCAACCTCAAGAGCGGAATTTGTGTTCTGAGTGGAGATTTAGAAGTATCAGGACGTACATACATATAATCGATCGACCTATATGATCTCATCACTGACACCCTCATCCTCCCTCACCGTTGGTTCTTCCACTTGTTTGTTGCATCTTGGTTTTAGATTTGACCGTAAACTCCATAGGGTAGGGAGCATGGGTGCTTTTGTCACAGCACAATGGGGTCTGATCCTTTTCAAGGCCTATTAGCACAATGCAAATATTAAATAATAAACCTGAAAGTCCTGTAAACTTTCTCTTTCGTTTCACAACTGCTCCTGATTTTCACAGGAACTGAATATCCTCAGCTCCTGTTCAGACCAAGTTATTCTTAATTCCTGACATCACTCTGAGATTACTGTACACATGCTAAGCAATATGATTACCATTGTAAATAGAAAAGTTATTGCTGATTAGAGTCAAGGTTCTTTTTATGTATATTTATTCCTGTCTTCTCATAATTTCAGAGAACATGAAAAATGTGAAGTTTTGTTGTACTGTGTATACAGAACCATTGGCCAAATGCATTTCTTGTGTAGCTCCTTTGGCTACAATAGAGTTACATCCAAATATCAATTTAGCCCCATAACAAAGCAGCACTCTGGTTTAAAATAAGCTTTATAAAAAGCTCTGAATGCTGCAGGCGAACAATGTTTACTTATTACATCTACCAGAAAGAACATGTAGATGTACTGCTACTGTAGATGCCATTCTTTGTACTTATAAAAAGATGTGTATGTAGTAATAGAGTGTTTTTTATTAGATGGATGAATTCCTAACAACAATCCAGATGGGCTAGCCAGTGTCCTATCCAGGAAGAAACTTAGCATAAAACATGAACAACATTGCATTTGTTGGGATCTTTCCAGCATTAGGATGCAGCACACAGTGACCCCATCAATAATACATGAAGAAATGCAAATTGTGGTTGATGCTGACAGAGAAATATAAAGTCTGCTTTGTTTCAGAGGCACTTCCTGGTTCAGAAATATTAAAAATCATGATTGTTTCACTCAGTCACTGTGTTACAAAACAACAGACTGATTCAGAGAGCTTGTTTGTTTGCTTCATATGGAGGGGGGTTCTGAGTGGCGAGGGAGGAGGTTAGGGCTTTTTTTTTTTTTTTTTTTAAATCATTTGAAGGAAGTAGAAGTAACTTGTATAGGAGAACAGAAAAATATTTGACAGACTTATTCCAACCATACATTGTCTGGGTATTGTAAAGAGAACTTGAGCCCCATGTCTCTGTACTGCTGCTTTGAAAGTTCTTCATTCTTCTTTTGCCCATGGCAGATATATAATCTCCCATTATATGTCTTTTGAAGCTAACATAGCTCTTGGGGCATGATTCCTCTACCACTGAAGTCAATGAGAGTTTTTAAACTGATTTCAGTGGGTACAGGAACATCATTGTGTTTTTGTTAGAATGTGCTGTCATAAATATAAGCTGCACTGCAGGAGGGTAGATAGTTAGGGAGTTTCTCTTTCTAGAAAGACTCTAGATTCATTCCAGATATAAAATGCATTAGTGAGGAAACCTGAAAGATCAAATCGAAATCTCAGGTCTACCCACACTGGGTTATTACACCATTTAGTTAAACCCCTGTGGAGATATGTCCAGATGCTGACAGTTTACCTGGCCAGCGTAAATGGGGCTTAAGCATGATATAAATCATGTTACCAAACCAATCTACGGTATATATTTGGACAGTATCTACAAATGAGGCTTTTTTGTCAAAATTTTCACACCATTCTTCACAGAGTGTAATTCTGCTGGTGGGAGCCCAACTAAAGAAACTCCAACAGCCAATCAAAGTAAGTCTATATACTGACTGCACTGGAGGCCTACATTGTGTAGTATTTTTTCATAAAACCCCAGGTTAAGCACAGTAATAGTAAGTAAACTGGGCTTGTAACAGAGCAGCCGTTTCCCAGGTGTGACACCGACTGAATTAGAGGAACCGTTTACAATATTTAATATCAATATTTCAAAATTACAATAATCTGTCTGAGATATGGCAAGTCAGGTACCAATAGAAAGGATATCATTTGCTAAAAATGATTATATTGTTTAAGTGTATGTCATATCTGTATTGGAAGTTATTAATTTGTTTGATATATCTGTATTTTAACTTGTGCTGTGTTTCTAGGCCACACACCAGACTGGATGGCTTCAATGATAACATGCTTAATGGCCCATTTGGAAAACTCTCAGGTACAATGGGCCCAGGAAGAGACCTGATGAGTCTTGCCCATGTGACCCTGGCCTCCATTTTATTTCTGTAAATTTCCACAAACAGCATGTCAAAGGCCATATAAGGCAGCTGCAACACATTCATTTAGTCTTCAGTTCAGTCTACACTCATCACCTACTACCTCTGGAGCTATTCATCTACAATTCAAGCTGTGAAACAAAAGGACTGAGATCCATCCAGGTACTGGATGTACACCAGAAGAACTATACAACCCTGCAAACTCCAAATTCTGCCAAGTACATGATATATATGGACTTTTAAATTGTTTGTATGTGCCTGATTGCTTTAATCCTTTAAAAGTTCTCTTATAGTTTGTGTCTTACCTTTTACAATAAACCTTTAGTTTTAGTTACTAAAGCATTAGCTGGCAGCATGATATTTTGGGTAAGATCCAAACTTATATTGATCTGGTAACGTGGCTGATCCTTTGGGGTCAGGAGAACCCCTTTGGTAAAGAGCATGGAGTTTTAAGTACCTTATCTTTTTACTAGGCCCGGTTGTTGATTGGGAACCAGAGGCTGAAATGCACTAAAGAGGGCTGAGTATCTTTTGTTTTAGCTTCTTGATAACCAATGTGAGGGATCAGAAGCATTGTTTGTGGCTGATTGGGGAAGTTTGTCTTCAGTGTCGCCCACCAGTGCTGGGAGAATCTGCTCTCCATTTGCAGCCTGCCCTGATCTTGGCATTTTCAGGTGGCTACCCTAGGCATGGATGGGTCACACCAGGTGCTACCCTTCCTCAGTTCCCTTCTCACAGAGCTCCTCAATAATTCACTGTCACACTCCAACAGTAATTAAAACATGCTTTTCCTGGGGTCCAATTTATTTAGTCCTTACACTAAATAAACTAGGACTTCTGGGCTACAGTTCCAGTTCCATGTTTTTTTATTTGAATTAGGAGTCACTAGTCCTCCTTTCCAGAGCTGGGTTCTGTGTCTCTCTTCATCCTTGAGTCAGGAGTTCAGTCTTTTAAACCCCAATCCCAGTTCAGGGTCTCCATCCCTGGACTCAGAAGCCTCCAGCTCTTTCTTAGCACTCAGTTCCATTCCTTTATCCCCACTAGCATCCACATACAGCTGCTTCCTCAAACCAGCTATAGCTTCCTAGCTTTCTGTGCTGCCTGGGCTTTCTAGCTGAAGAGTTACCAGCTTCTATTTGATTTGCCCACAGTTGGGTGGGAAGTTTGTGTCAAATCTCAGAGTTGAACTCAGAGTACAGGAATACCAGCCTAATACCATAAACACATCATCCTACCAACCTTCCAGCCACCTCCAAGATGACCTATCGTCAGTACTGAGATAGACAGGTCTAGGCCCATCCCCTCAACCAAGCAAGGAGGAACCACAAAGTACAGACCACAAATGAGTATGGAGGACAAAAATGAGAAAAACGGGGATGGGAATGGAGGTTATAGGGCTAAAACACGGCAACCAGAGGGGGATACAGAGCAGAAAATATCACACAGCAGCCAATTACCACTTGAACTCTCTTGCCTAGTGACTCTGTTCTTTCTTTTGTTATCATCCCAGGCCTAGCCTGAGTTAATCATGTGCCCTTATTCTTATGCACCTGAAGACATGAACTGATCTTCTCATGGGTGGGCTGAGGCTCCATTTCCCCTTTAAGGGGCCAGCCACTCTTTGATGGGGCGTAAAAGGTAGAAGTACAGAATACAGCCAGCTAATAAAGATAGGGACATGAAAAAAAATAAATTGAATAGTAAGACATGTGTAGAGCTGAATGCCAATCCAGTTTCAGACTGTCTGATCCAAATCCCATGAATTTCCAACCCTCCTTTCTTTCGACGTACTAATAGAAGAAAATGTCATGTGCTGGCTTGTGTGTACTACTGCCTGCTGTTACCACTCAGAAAGCTTAGCACACTAATAATCAGGAAGTCCTAGTTGGCCATGTTTTGTTATATAAGTGATTTAGTTCTGATCCCAAAGAAACAAGTGATGCTTAGCTTACTTCCACATATGTATTTGGGCCAACAAGACAAAAAAATACTCAAACCAAAATGGCAACAATAATTTGGTGGATACAGAACACTAAAGTACACACTGACTTTTTTCAAAATGATATATCCTTACAGTTACAATGTAGAGTCCTATTTGTGGATCACTGCCACTTAAAGTTCAGCTATAGAATATTTGTATACAACCTTCTTTAGGTTTCGTAGAATAGCTCCTCAAATATATAACATGAGCTGGACTTTTTTTGCACTGTTGGTCCATTCTTCATTTGCTATAATTCTTTGATTTATACACACTGTAAGCATTCTCTGACTAGGAATTTTTAAGTAGAAAACCAAATTTATTGAGGAGGGATAATGGAGTCATGGTTGTTTTCAGAATGTTAGAAAAGAAACAAAATGCATTACAGAGTATCCGTCTTGAATCCTTAATATCATCAGTCTGCTAGGGCATATGCATAGCTTTGTTTATGTGACAGACCTATACTTAATGTGCTTCATTTATATTTGTTGCTAGCTCTGGAATGAACAATCAAAACGTACCCTGGGATAATAAAGGACCTTTTAAATAGACTACTTTCTAATAAATGGCAGTAAGATTACAATTCAGTCCTGGAGCTGATCTGCACACAGGACTGCTACTGATTTCAATGGGAGCTCCAGCCCTGGAACAGCTCCAAAATCCAGCCCTTAATTTGGAGCCTAAAAGACATTTAGGATCCATTTAAAACTCAGACTGTTTTAAAGTTAGTGTCTGCCCACTTTCATGTGTTGCGACTTTTCTTTCCTGCAATTTAGCTCCACTGAACTCTGCTAGAAATTCCAATATTTGGGTTATCCAATCAGCAACAGCTAAATGCCTCTATTTATGGGAAAAATCAAGCACACATTCCTGTGATTTTTTTCATAGACATTGTTTTGTATGAGACAATGTGGATGTTTTATTACCCTCATTTAAAAACATTCTCTTTAAACTTTTATATCATTATGTAGGTAGCATTTGGGCAAAAGTACCATGTTTTGAAAGATTCCTGATTTCACTGACTGCCTGGGCGGGTGAGCCACTTCTCCACATTCTAGGATTGTCCTTCTACACTAAGTTCAATTATAGCTACTCTTGTCAAAGAAAATACATGACAGAAATAAGAAGAAGGACAATAAAAAGTATTAGGAGCTTTTTGTTCCAAGTGAGTTCAAGATACTGATTATAATCTATGAAACCCTCCATAGTCTGGGTCTCAGATATCTGCTATATCATATCCCCAGAAGCAAATGGGAATCTTTCAGAGTGTCCTATTAAATTTTACAGTCTGTCTTCTTGCTCTTGGTATTGGTTCCTGGGAACTTTCCCAGCCTGACAGCAGGAGCATTTCTGCCTCAAGAAAAGGTTCGGGGCTCAACGCCTGGGCCCAATCCAGCCCTGCTCCCTGGGCCCGATGGGGCTGGGGCCTGATGCGGCTCTTTCCGTTGGCTGGCGGCCCAGATCCAGGACCCGGCCACACCGGGGTCCTGGGGCCGGATTCTGCCGCCATCAGCCCAGCTCCCACGGGTCCCAAACCGGGGTCCCGTGGCCAGATTATGCCGCTGGCAGGCCCCCGGGTCTTTGGCCGGGGTCCCAGGGCCGGATGGATCATCTTGCTGGTGGGTGGCAGCCAGATCCTGCTCTGCTTGCTGGAGGCCAGGCCCCAGCCCTGATCCGGGGTCAGATTGGGGGACCACCAGTGGCCGGGCCCTGGGTCCCCTGCCACGGTCAGGGCCAGATGGGGCCACTAACAGCGCACATGCCCCAGGTCCCTGCTGGACTTCGGGCACTGGTGCTGTGGCTTGGGGCACATGCCCCGTGTGTCCAGCATCAGTAACAACACTACTTGGCATCAAGGAATTCTCAGTTGAGGCTCCATGTCTTTGGAAATCTCTCCTTCTAGCAGGCCGAGCTTGACAAGATTCATCATTAAATATACGTGCTAAGTCGTACTTTGAGTAGACTGTTGAATCGTTCCTTCAACAGGCGTTGTATGGGTTTTTAGTACAGGCCCTTTACTTTAAGGGACCGACATTTTGTTTCATAACATAATTGCATTTAATTCATTAATGGTACCTAGATGCTATATTAGGTTAGCTAGGAATGTTGTTATTGACGCAAAGATTTGTAAATGTAAAGAGAGCTTTAACTTCCTTGAACTAGTTAGTCTGGAAAGCAGAAAAGGAAGGCTAAATATCAAATGGGGAATGGAAAGGAAGAGGCCAGTCTGATGTCCCCTTTTTAATCTTATCCTGTAATGCAACAAATAAGAGGTCACTCAAAATTCAGACGCAACAGATTTAAAATGGACAATTACATTTACAATGTAATTAGCCCAGGGAGTTTACTCCCACAATATTTAATGAGCCAATTAAAGGTAGGGAAGAAATTCTGTCCTCTTGTCTATTGTCGGTTAAGACTTCAAGTATGGGATTCTGGTAAGAAAGTTGAGTTGCTCCATTTTCCAGGCTATGGTCTCATTGTCTTAAAAAAATTAAAAATGAAATATTGTTGCTTTTGTGATTGTCTAGAGTTCCATTTGCTTTCTTTTGGACTGTTTTTGTGAAGGTTTCTCTTTGTGTGTGTGTGTGTGTGTGTGTGTGTGTGTGTGTGTTCTCTTGCTTTTAGTGCTTTTGACTCCCATTTCATTTTCTATGTTTAGTTTTGTCCCCATTTTGAAGGAATTAAAATGTTACTGCCATCCAGTAGTCTGACATTGGGGGTCAGAATAGACACTATTATCATTTATTTCAAATATAGGCAAATAGTCTAATAGCTCACTATTATGGGTTATGTCCACGTGATCTGAAATCTAGATGTGATCATCTAGTGTAGCACCACTCTAATCCTCCACTGGCGAGTTGGCTGTGGATGTTGAGGGCTGTCTGTGAATTCGACCACAAATGTTTTGGTCTTGGTCCCCCTTAAATCCAGATAGTAATCTCCTATCATTTAAATTTGGGTCATTCACTTCTATCCATGTCAGATTGTGGATTGTGCTTTGCTGTGTTGATTAAGTTAATTGTGACCAGAGGCGGCCTTCGGCTATCTGGGGCCCTAGGCAAAGGCCCATTGTGGGGCCCCCTACAAGGCCTAAACCCTGAGCCAGCCCCCGAGCCAGCCCCTAGGCACCCGAACCAGCCCCCGCCCCCCAAGCCGGCCCCAGGCTGGTCCCCACACCCCAAACTGGCCCCTGCACCAGCCCCTGGGCCCCGAGCTGATCCCCACACTAGCCCCCAGGTTCCAAGCCAGCCCCCAGGCCTCGTGCCAGACCCCATGCCCTGAGCTGGCCCCCAAGCTGACCCGTGCCTGCTCCCAGCCCCTGAACCAGTCCCTGAGCTGGCTCCCAGGCCCCCGCACCAGCCCCCAGGCTCCCGAACAGGGACGCACCAGCCCCCGGTCCTCCGAGCCGCCCCGCGCCCTGAGCCTGTCCCCGAGCCAGCCCCTGGGCCCCGGGCCTCTGAATAGGGCTGCGCCGGCTGCCAGGCCCCCGAGCTGGCTCCCAGGCTCCCAAGCCAGCCCCTGGGTCCCTGAATAGGGCCACGCCAGCTCCCAGGCCCCTGAGCCGCCCTGCGACCTGAGCCAGCCCCCAAGCCGCCCTGCACCAGCTCCCAGGCTCCGAGCCAGCCCCTGTGCTGGCCCCAGTGCCACTCCCCGGGCTCCCGAGCTGGCCCCCCAGCCCCCGAACAGTGCCACACCAGCTCCCAGGCCCCCCAATCCAGTCCCTGGCCCCTGAACTGGCCCCCAGCCCCTGAACCAGCTCCCCCCACAGCACTTACCTTGCTGTGGAGGTGGGGACAGGGTGGAGTGGGGATACACGGCCAGCAGGAGGGAGCCTGGAGCCGCGGCAGGCGGCTCTTGTGGCCCCAGCCCTCAAACCATGCTGGGGGGCGGGGCCACCAGGGGGAGCCTGAGCGGCGCTGCTGTCACTCAGGATTGGCACGTGTGCCATGGTTGGTTGCTGACCCCTGTTAGGTGAAGCAGGCAACAGACCCTGACGGGGCCCCTTACTGCTTGGGCCCCTAGGCGGCCGCCTG
>ML685776.1:2276585-2312782 GCA_007922175.1 Pelusios castaneus | reverse complement strand
GAAGTGGGATTTTCTCCCACGAAAGCTCATGCGATAAATAAATCTGTTAGTCTTTAAAAGTGCCACAGGACTCTGTTGTCTTTCTACAATAGACTAACATGGCTACCCCTTTGGAATTTGACTAGAGGCCTATGGAATTTCTATTGATCATGGTTTTATAAAAACATTTTTGACAAATTTGACATGTCATCTCCCTGCTGGGAACTGGTGCCTACTCAGTTACCTGCACTGTGAATACTGAATGGGTAAGAATCATCTCTGTCCATTCCCCGCAATTAAATGAGAAGTGAGTGGGAGACGCTTTGAATCTCTCCTTCTCTATGCCTTGTCTCTATTCCAAATGCACAGGCTAGAGCAGCTGAGGTAAAGGCTAGCATTGCTTACTTCTGTCTTGGAGCAAGGACTGAAATGTGACACTTTAGCCAGCAATTGAATCTCTGGTCTGCTTCAGGGGGAGTCAGGTTAGAAGAGTAAGTAGGCAATGCTCCTTAATCAGGGCTCATAGTAGTCCCTGGCCTCTGATCAGAATTTCTAGTCTCTGCCAGACAAGTCAAAAGAGACTCAAAGATAAAATATATGCTAAATATACCACATCACTTAAGCATGTTATTTGTATTATAACCGCAAGTTTCAGTGTATCTTATAATAGAACAATTCAAATGCAAACATGCTGTACTTGCTTTTTATTTTTAAGTTTTAGACAAAGCCAACATCAAACAATGTGTTCTCCAGCATGCAAGCATTTTTCTTTAATAAGCTCACGACACTGAAATTGTTCACATAATTATTGCTAACCTGTTGTATCGGAATCTGGTCCAAGGTTAGAGTATTGTCTGTCTTTGTGTGCGTGTGTTTGTATGTGCGTAGGATGACCTGGCCACAATATTTTCGGTGTAAAACAATGTGTTTTAAAGCATACATATTCTGTATGTGTATGGTAATGCATTGCAGTTTTTTCTGCAATTCATAAAATTGCACCAGTTTTAGTGAGTGATTTCTATTACAAATTTCTGCTGTGGGTTACAGAAAGATTAAAGCAGCGTGCTGCCCGCACATGCAGATTCCTCACTACTCCCATTTGCCACTTCAAATATTAAGCCTGAAAATGCTACTGCTTCACTGTAGAATGATGGGCTGTGGAAGTGTAGTTAATATGTGACCAGAACAACATAGCTCCATAGCCAAGAAAATATATAAATAAAAAGCTCACATTTTGGTAAGAGTGTCTCCAAAAAAGGGAGCAGGCCACCGACCCAATGGGATTAGAAGAACAAACAGAAAGTAATGTTCTTGGAATAAAGGTGAAAAAAACAGCTAAAACTAGGGGTTTTTTAAAATTTGTGATAATGGGAGATATGTTATGTTCCCCATAACATTATTCAGAAAGGTTAGTCACTGCCATAGCACTATCTCCAGACCCATACCCTGTATGGGACTCTGGCTTCCTCCAGGGCTGAAAGGAGTGCCTGGTATAGGAGGGCAGACCTCAGACAGACCCATGGGAGGACAGATCCATGGAAAATGATCCAGAACACAACACAGCCAGAGGCATATTCACTGTCTTGTAGAGCCCCCTCCACATGGGGAAACTCTCTTAAAGATGAAAACCAGGGGCAGCCCTCAAGTGAGGTATCTTTGCAGTGTAGCTCCAATCCAGCCAGGTGATAAGGGGGCAGAGGCAAGGCCACAAAGGGCCTGGAGCCAGTGCAGGAGCACAGGGACTCCAACCAAATGGTTTTGTCCCCCTGGCAGATCTCCAGTGGGGATTTTAGGGCTAAGCTCCTGATTCTTCCATGTGGAAGAAAACCCCTCCTCCTAAGAGTATTGCCAGCAGATCGAAAGATGTGATAATTCCCCCCCTATTCAACACTGGTCAGGCCGCATCTGGAATACTGTGTCCAGTTTTGGGCTCCCCACTACAGAAAGGATGTGGACAAATTAGAAAGAGTCCAGTGGAGGGCAACAAAAATGATTAGGGGGCTGGGGCACATGACTTATGAGGAGAGACTGAAGGAACTAGGCTTATTTAGTCTACAGAAGAGAAGACTGAGGGGGGATTTGATAGCAACCTTCAACTACTTGAAGGGGTGCTCCAAAGAGGAGGGAGCTAGGCTGTTCTCGAGGGTAACAGAGGACAGAACAAGGAGCAATGGTTTCAAATTACAGCTGGGGAGGTCGAGGTTGGAAATTAGGAAAAACTTTCTCACTAGGAGGGTGGTGAAGCATTGGAATGGGCTACCTAGGGAGGTGATAGAAACTCCATCTTTGGAGATTTTTAAGGCCCCGTTAGACAAAACCCTGGCTGGGGTGATTTAGTGGGAGTGGTCCTGCTTTTTAGCAGGGGGTTGGACTAGATGACCTCGTGAGGTCCCTTCCAACCCTATTGTTCTATGATTCTATGATTCTAAGAGGATGCTTTGGAGGAAACTCCATGAAGAAAACCTCAGTTTTCCTTCCTCTGGCTCCCTTTGACATGGAGGGCTGGTAACTCAGCTATGTGCAATATAATTCGTTATACCGTACCACTCTTGTATCTCTAGTGTGCTCTTCACCAGGAAGAGGAAGCCACTTGCTTGAAACCTTTACAGCTACACCTCACAAAGCACTAGAAAATGTACTGCAGTGAATATTTTTTTAACAACAGGAAGGAGGACTAGATAAGGCCTTTTACACTTCTAATTTCTTTGAGTGCGTGAGAATACTACTACAGCAAAAGAGAGAATAGTGAGAATTTTCACGTTTTTGGGGAATGTTTCTCTACCCTCCTCCTAATTTTGGATGTATTTCCTGTTTATAGCTGAGAGCACACCTAACAGATCTGTGCCTCCTAGGAAGATGGGAGCCTTATCTTTGTATTCAATTTTAGCTAGATGAAGACCCTCAAGCTAATTGTGCTTGGGAAAGGCACATGTGTTGAGGAACTGATACTTTTAATACCATTTGTTTCTCTGGGGCTTCTCCTTTGTAGACTACAATTGCAGCAGTTTCAATCCAATAATAAGGCCAGATCCCCAAACTGAGGAAAAAAAAGGTATGCAAATTCCCTCCACTGGGGGAGCTGCTATAATTGTTGTCACTTCCTCTGGTGGTTTTCCTCTGACAAACTAACGTTACCTGAGTCTCAGGCCGATAAGTCTGATCAATTCTCCAACCTCAGCCAATCCACTAGCCAGGTTGGATGCAACAGAACACCTACATACTGAAGGCAGCATATTAGAAAAAAGGAAGGAAAACTACTGCAACCTGTATTGCGGAAGCAGAATCACATTTCTGGGCAAGGTTCAGGGAGAAAGGCATTAGAAGAGAGTCAGTACAAAAACATTAGAGAAGAAAGATGTATTTGCTCCTGTGGAAAAACTGCCCTTAGTCATAAATAGCCTACTTTGCAGACAGGTCTGTCTACCAGCTGAATGAGATTAGACCTGTGTGAGCCAGTAGGCCCTGTGTTACAGTCATCTTAGGTGAAAAAAAATGCTTATGTATTTGATTTCCTCTTCTTTCATGAGACCTATGTGCTGGAAACAATTCCCTCTGTATTGCCAGCCTGCTGTCAGCCAAGAGTGCTTACACAGACACTAGGTAGCCTGAGTTATTTAGCAATTATGCATCCAGCAAATGGACTCTGCATATTCTGCATCTTACAGTTCTGCAAGGATTTGAAACCCAACTCTCACCTCCCTAGAGGGTGCCTTACCACTGGCCTATGGAGTATTTGGGATCAGGCTTGCTCAGTCTCTCCTGCTGAAGATGTTCTGTTCTGTATAATATAATTAAATAGTCTAAAGTGAGTCAGATTGAAGACCACTTAGGCACCTTCTTAGGAGGCATTCCTGAGAAATAGGAAACCTGGGTTCAACTACAACTTCGTCCTTTCCCATTCTACGTAAGAAAGAGCTCACCTGTCTTCAGTATCTACCACCACAAAAGGGATCTTGATTGAGACTCTCAAGTGGAGGGTGGTGCCTTCCACAAGGTACCTAACCCTCTCCTTTGTACTCCCTAACGGCTAGCTTAGGGAGCTCCCACCTCACCATGCTGGTTTTTGTGAATCCCCTGCTTAGGCATGTAACTCTATCCATGATACAAGGAGTCTAAGCTTCTCACCCAAGGCTGTGGACTCCAATAGGCAGCAGGGTGCCGAAAAGGGAGGTGTTGCAATGATAAGTCTAAGTCTCTTTCGCGAATAGAGCCCTAAATGACTAACACAAGTCTCAGAGCAGGGAACTGAACCCAGGTCTCCCAAATCCTAATCTAATGCCCTGGCCAGCCTTTCTAAACATACTCAGTACGAGAGAATTTCGGTCACACACAACTATCTGTTTTCACTCTTCACTTTTATCTTCTGTATCTCCACAGTTATTCAGCATTCCTTTAATCTTTATCTTTTAGATATATTACAGAATAGAGCCATTAGTTTAAGCAATGTTTTACATTATTAATAGGTAAAACAGTGTTACAAGAACAACATAGTAATTTTTTTTCTGTTTTTCATTAGTGTGAGACCTCTCCTTAATCTCTCTCTCCAGTTTGCTTTCTTTACTCTTCCTTCTATGAATGATGATGCTCTCATCTTCATTCATGTTCTCATTTGTTTTGCATTTTGTTTTCATTTCACAGCTCTGTTTTCTTTGTTCAACAGCCATTTCTGACCAATGACATGATGGGATTAAATGCACTATTTGTTTGACAGGAGCCTCCTACAGGCTTCTGCTGTATAACTCTACTGATTTCCCTAGCAAACGACTTGTCTGGTCACATTTCCAAGACTAATATTTTAAGGAATGTTTCTTAAGGACTAACCTACTAGTATAATCAAACACCAGTGACCAAATATCAGGCACATGCTTGCCAATATAGGGTAACTCCTTCAGGGACCACATCCAGCTGGGTAAATATTTTACCTTTTCCATCTCTAACTACTATGCTCTCATACTAGAGTTATCTTCCCTGCTGGTTTAGTAAGACATTTTGGCCACACTGTTGGAGGAGACAATATACTACACAGCCTTTGAAGTCACATCAAATAGAAGTTAGAGCCTAAAGACCATATAGTGTAGTGACATAGATAGGCCTGTGGACAGAGCAAAATCCTCCCTCCTTCTCTCTAATGCACTATAGTCCTAGCCCATGGTTCAGCTAGCTGCCACATCACTTGCACTGCGTTTGGTTTAAGATCCTTCAGCAAGAATTGATTTCAGGCTGTCTCTCTGCCTTGGTTAGTGCCAATTTTGAGGCACAGGGCAGCCGTCTTGCAGAAGAGAAAATGTTCTAGCTGATGGATAAAGATCTACACACTAAACTGTTTTATCAGCAGGTGGGTAACAAATGGAACAAAGGTTTATCTTAAATATATGCTGAGAGTAGGAAAGACATGGCACAGTGACTTTTTGATGGCTCTCCCTTCTTTAGGGGGAGAAATAAAGCTCTTTTAAGTGTCAGAGCCTGCTTTTCTCCACCAGAGCAATTCTGCTGCATGAAACAACATACTGAAACCCAGAAAGGGAGGCCACATCAAGTTCCTCATTATCTGAATAGTGTCCTGGGGCAGGCAGATCAATCTCCACCCTCATCCACTGACCATTTCCCTCAGAAGAGGTGAAGGGGCAGAAGCTAGGAGACAATTAAATCTGTAAGAGTAGTGCCCCAGAGCAGTTCTGCCCCCACACTGCAGTCTATGAGGAAGATATCCATCTCTCTTGGATATCTACATACCTCTCCATTGCACAGGCTGTTTACTTGGACCATGGCAGAGCAGAAGTATAAACTCAGTGAGACACGGAGCAGAAGTATAAACTCTATGAGAAAAAGGAATGCAGTATTGAAAAGTGGATACTGTTTTACTTCTCTCTCTTGCACACACTGGAATATGAACAGTGGTGACGAAATGGAAATTTTGCAGATGGAAGAAGCAACACATTTAGACAAAATTATTTCCTCTCCTTTTTTCTAAAAAGAAAAAATATCCAAGAAAACTCTCTAAAGTGAATACATTCTTACACATCAAATTTGAAAAATTTGGGAGTTTCCACAGCACATTACACACACACAATTGAGTATTAAAGCTAACACTATACAGAGCCATACTAAATACTACACACACAAAAAATGGGTAAGTTTGACTGCTAGAGAAACCAGGACGGTGATTTTCCTGACATCATGTCTGTAACATGCCAACCCTAACATTGCATTCATGTTGGACTTTGCGTTTAATTATATTTGTGACCTACTTATTTATCCATAGTGATCAACCAAGGTATTTCACAGCAAACCAAAGTCAAGTTTTTAGGTTAACTTGTATTTTCCACTGCATATATTTTGGAAAGGTTTATCTCAGACAGGGAAGTACTAGGACTTTGCTTTTCCTGTAATAGTTGGTCAGCATTATTTTTAGTTTGCAGTATTTTTTCCCCTTTTTGTAAAGGAAGTGTAAGGAACTGCCAGTACTAGAAGCTGAATTGCCTTATTTACAGTTTCCCTATGACAGTGGTTCCCCACCTTTTCAGTAACACGGCACACTTCAATGAGACAAACAATTCCACGGTACACCCACTTTTTTTTAGCTGAATTGATTGCTTATAAATGTCACGTTTACTTACATTTACTATGGTTATGGTCTTACTAGAAAGGTTTTCAACATAATGCATACAAGCTAAAGAAGTATCAAATGTATTAATGTTTCAAATCCATCAGAAAAAAAAATATATCTCAATTTTGCCCTTTGGCCACCTGCATTTATAATGTTCACGTTTTAGAATTGGAAGACCGATACATCGCTTTTAATTTGATGATTAGTTTTCACAAGTTTTATGAGTTGTAATTTTGGTTGATAGAATATTGTTTAAGATGAAACTTTTAAAAATATGTTTAAGATAAAACATTAACTTTTACAGTGATTTTCATTACCTTTGTACAAAATTTCATAGCACACTTGGGACAGTTCTCACGGCACACCAGTGTGCTCTGGCCCACTGGTTGAAAACTACTGCCCTCTGATACACACACTAGCAGCGAAACTTTGTAGCATCAAGTCTACTCCCGTGCTTTGAGGGGTATAATGGATAAGGGCTCAGGCCTTTAATGTGATTGAAGTCACTGGAGTTATGAAAACTTACACCAGTTGCACCCTAGTTCTCAGCATCCTGGAGGAGGTTCAGAGCATCTCACCGTTTTAGACCTTTAATGTTCCTACTACATGTGCTGCTGGGTGTGTGTGTGTGTGTGTGTGTGTGTCACATTTTGGTGTTGGATAACCGGTGCCTGTAAAATAGCAAGTGAAATTCATCCCTTATGGAACCGTATTGAAATAAACAGAGTTATACAAGGGATTAACTTGGCCTGCTAAATTGGAAATGCCACCTTGTTTCAGTAGATGACCAGAAACAGGCTTCAAAATCCTACATGACACCCCCCCCCCCCCCCCCGCAAATCAATCCATTCACAGATCAAACTCTCAAACTGGGTATTCTATGACCCCTTCAGATACTAGGATGTAGTAAACATATAGGTACATTAAAAAACAGTACTTAGGAGAAATGAGGCATAGTTCCTATGGACCCAGTCCTTGTATACTTCATTGATGTCAGGGGATCTTGGGCAGTACAAAGAATACTGATATTATTTGTATTACTGTATGATCTAGAGGCCGCAAGGTGAAAACAAGGCCTTTTGGTGTTAAGTGTTGACAGGAAATGTAATAAAAAGCAGCCCCTTTCCCAAACAGCTTACTACCATACAAGACTGGGACTCCTGTCTATATTCTGATACGAGGATCATTCAGGCCATCAAGTTGCAGATTCCACAAACTGGTCAGCTGTGAAGTTGAGAAGGCACAGTGTGAAGGAAGATTAGGAAATTTGGGACCTTGAGTCAGCAAAGCATTGAAGCAGATGTGTAAATCCACTGAAGTCATGGGGACTCGTGCTTTGCTGAATTGGGACCTCAGAGGTAGAGGCAGAGACCAATGACAGCATCATCACCAGAGCAAAAGGAGAAACTCCACTGCTCCCCACCATACGAAACACCTCATGCAGGGTTTAGAAAGCAGCCAGAATAAATGCAGCTCACCCTGTATCCCTTGCAGGCAAAACAGTTGGAAACCCTTCCCTTAAAATTCTGTTAGATGCAAAGAACTTGGGGGCAGGGAGAGGGAAAGAAGTGTGGTTTCTAACAGAAAAACTATTACAGCCTAAGAATTTTTCCCATTTAAATATGAATGCTTTTATTAACACCCAATACACACACAGTCAAGATTTCCTGAAGCAGAATTCAAGGTTGGATACAGCTGTGGTGGCTGCTGTCAAAAAATGAACTGCTTATATTTTGTAAGTGTAGACACTGAGAGGCATCCACTGTAGCAGGCATTTCATAAGCAGACTTACACATCTGAGCAAGCTGATAATCAATAATCATCACCAGTTAAACAGCAGATATTCCACTGTTTGGTTACCATATAATCCTTTGATTGTTTTGTTAATTTAAATACATGGTCACAGACTAAGCTGTAATTTAAGAGATACCATCATCTCAAAACCTCATCTTTTAAAGTATTAGTAATATGCCCTTGAAGGACAACATATAGATTTCGTCTGATTTTAAGGAGTGTGCAGTTCCTATATATGTAAAAAAAATTAATGAATGCCACCACGTCATATTGCTGTGATCACATCAAATCTCAGATTCTCTTAGTAAAGGTAGATCCTTCCATTATAGCATTAAATGAAGGATGCATAATGCTCTGGACACATTAAGTTCACTAACTCAGTCTCTGCTAGAAGAATGCATCAAAATCTTTTTTTTTTTTTTAATTAAAGAAAACATGGAGGGTAACATGTATGCGAGGACAGATATTAGCACTGTTGAGCAGTATACTCACAATAAGAGGACAGCTGCATCAAGAAGTTAGATGCTGGAACATGAGCTACCAAGTAGTGGGGAATGGCGTAGGAGCAAGTACCATCATTTCCTTCTATTAAGAGTTGATAGCACAGGGGAGCCTTGAATAACAATCTGCAGAGAAATGTGTCTGGGAGTCTTAAAAGGCTGGAAAATTCTGTTTGCGTAAGCATCCAATAGTTTGGATAGAAAGCAACCATAACTCCCAGAGATCTTTCAAGAGTTGCCTGTCTATTCCAAATCAATTCTGGGTTTCAGTTCTCTTTTAAGACTGAAGGGTTGTAATGTTCTGCATTAACAGTATCATGTGTCAAGACTTCTTTCTTTCCTCCTGGCATTTGAAACTTCAGCATGTGTCCGTGGCCCAGAAATAGGACAACAGCAAGAAGCACTGAATGTTAATATAGTAGAACCATAAGCAGACTGCACTGATGCAATTCTTTTTACAGCCCTATTTCCATTAAACCAAGGGCAAAACTCCCATGGGTTTCAACTATGTATCAACCATTCAGGGAAAAATATCTCGTCTTGATATACGTTTCCTTACACATTGCAATATAGATGCACAGGGTGCCCACGGAATTCCATGCAGGATGCTGGCTATGGCAGGAATATGAAGCAAGTTGCTGAATCTTCAGGTTGATATTTGATTACTAATTAGGTTCTCCCTTCAACTTCCCTAAAGTCAGGTAATTTGTCCTACTGAATTTTCCCCAATTGTTTCACAAGGAGGGGGGAAGTTATTCACTCACATAAACTAAAGAACAAACAGGGTCTAGGCCATCCATGAGGAGGTCCTGTAGTTCTAAGATGCCTTTCAGCTCCACTGAAACATGTTAGGTCTTCCTTTCCCAGCAGCTGCCCCTGGCCTTTTCACACCTAGGGTGAGAGGTTCCACTGCACAGAAGAGGACCACAGAAAATTTCATACAGATTTAGGGTTTTCTAGGTATTCTTCTCAAGTTTGGGGAAAAACAATGAATCACCCCCTCAGTTCTTCTCTCCTTTCAGCAGCCCCGGATATTACACAGATAACTGTCTGCGGAGTGAAGGGAAAGGACCACTTTTGTGGTCTGCAAGCAGGAGATCCATACAGAGGGTCCCCTTTAGGCGTGGATCTAAGAGAGACAATTAGGAACCATCTTTACTCAACAGTGTGGGAAGTCACTACTGTAGAGACCTATTACGTTGTATGTTTTCTTTCAAGGGGATACACAGCTCAATACTTATGACACACTGATGGCTTACTGATCACTAACTATGGGTTGAAGCACAAGTTTAGAGTGGTATCTCACAAAAGCTATTTTCACTTGCACTGTGAACAGCTTTCCTAATATATGGAAGACTGCCATCTACTGTTGATATCAGTAGGTTTTTAAATATACATATGCTTCTGTATATACTTTCTGTAGGGCCAGCTCCAAGTCAAAGTGAAATGAGTTGGTCCAGAGAAGCTAGTGAAATAGCAAGAAATAGATGGCTTTTTTAATTTAAAAAAATAAAATAAGGTGATGTAGGCTGAATAAGTTAGATGTCAGCAAATCAAGTTGCTTGACAGTTGCTTACTAAATAATTTCTGGTTGAATTTTAATTCATAAAGAGTATAATAAAATAGATTATTAATGTAGAACTAATTTCTAATCTGAAGAATTGAAGGATAAGGCAGTTTTGTAAATCAGAGTGAACATTTTATGTTGTTAGTATTGTTTCCATATTCATTTGAATAAACAAACTAGATCACTCACATCATTTCCTCTCAATCACTGAAAGTACTTATACCAGGTCATTCCAATTAACTCTTTTTTTAAACTAAAATTATTGACTCTAGCAATAAGATGCATACACAGCCATGATATTACTAATTATCACTTCTGAATGTAACAAGTCTATTTTTGACAAATGCCTCAGTAAATCAAGCTATGGTCATAACATACAAATCCTTTAGCATTATAGTCTAAATTAATAAAGCATGATTTATTAGGCTGCCTAAGTTTCCTTGCACCACAGTGATCTAAATACCCTAAACCAATACAGTCTTGTATCATTCCTGCACATTAAAGATACAAACACAGACTCACTGTTCCATCTGTAAAGGCTGTGAATTTATTTAGATATGTTTAATAGCACCTTCTCATATATACAACAAGTACAGTATTATAGTTAATGACAATTTCTGAAGACAGAACTGTGGTATAACTTATAATTGTCAATATATTTTAATTTATAAATAAATATTTTCAGGACTAAAAACTTCACTTCTATTTGTAATTATTATTATTTAATTTTGCAAAGCCCCTGAACTCAAACATTTTTCTGTCGTTTTTTTTCAGACTTGACAATACCCAATGCTGGCACAGAATAAAGAAAACACCTAGGATATTTTTAGAAAATACACGTCTTTAGTTTCTATGGAAATGTAATCCTTCCCAATGAAGTGAAGGGTCCTTCAGAAAACACATTACACCAATTTTGCTTCTCTCAAATATACCCTTCTAGTTCAGAGAACAATCAGTGGATTAAGTTGATCTTTATTTTTTGCCAAAAAGCTTCAATATTTTCTCAGTTTAGTCTGAACACAGATTTCAGCTACTTGTTTTCAGGGATTTTGTTCCAGAAAATTAATCTTGTTGGGGTTTTTTTTTTTTGTTTTTTTTTTTGGGGGGGGGGAGAGGGGGAGTATTTTATTCCCTGAAGGTTCAAAGCTTTCGTGTTGGCGTATCACAGTAAGGAACATTGTCTAGTAGTAGATCTTTTCTGGGTATGAGCACTGAAACAAAACAAAACAAAAAAAAAACATCAGTAAGAATAATGTTTTACCATAATCATAATGACTTACAAAAATATAGGTTGTCTATCATTTTTACAAGCAACGAAGGCTGACTACAGAGCATCTGTTTTAAATTTCCTAAGCCAACAAAAATGTATTAACATTTTACCTGCTGTCCACCAGAAATTCTTCCACATTCTCTATCTTAATTTGCTGTTCAATAACAGTCTATCATTGCAACATTTTGCCATTTCTGATGTGAAGACATTTTAGTAAAAGCGGATGGCAAATTATAATGTTTCTGGCAACTCTGATTCAGGAGTCTTTAAGTATGAATTTCAAAAATGCATAAGACGTACTTTAAAATACACAGACATCATTTAAGGTCTAACATTTATCTATACTGTACCTGTACATTTAAGAACAGTAGAAAAAGCAAGTCTCAGACATTTATTGCAGGAGAATAAAAACAGAACGTTGGTTTTTCTTGGCTGTGTACTGTGTTAACTGCCCTTGGCTCAAATAAAGTTCTGACCATCTGGCTCCTTGAATATCCACTTGGGAGTTCTGCACCTGAGGGCTGTCAGATTTGTACAAGTGGCACCACACAAGGCACTGCGGCTGCAAACACAACCCGCGTTTTGACTAGTCAGGCATGTACTAAACAAAGGTACAGTAAACCTCTCAAAGGCACCAAATTCCATTCCATGTGCGTAATGAGTCAAAGCTAATCCAAAGTTTGCTGTTTTCCCATATATTATGGAAAAAGCAAGGAAATGGCTTCCTTTGAAACTGCATTTCTTTTTCATTTTCTGGCTGGGATATTAGACATTGATTAAATAATATTTTGTTTGTGTTCTACTTATGAAGGAAGTATTTGTGCCTCAGCATTCACATCTATCTTTTCCTTTATAGTTTAGTGACAAGGGTGTATCCAGGAGACGGAAATACAAATAAAAACCAAACAGGATAAAGGAGGAAGAACAGACAGGTAAAAAGACTGATGGGACAGAACCTCCTAACCTCTCACTGAAAAATAAAGTTTTGCACACATCCCCCCATCACTGTAGCAATCCCAAAGTCAAATGCAACAAGATGTATTGCATATGTGATACATTAGGGCAAGATAAATTCTACTTGTATCAGTTGTTCTGCAAAATAAAAAGTTGAATTGAGCTAGCTCTCCTACACAACAGTGGATAATTTGACTTGACAGGCTGCATACAAGTGTCTCAAAAAAATCTGTTTAGTGAAATTCTGCATAATATGACTAACACAAGTTGCAAACATCTTTTTTTTTCCAGACTTGAGAACACCCAGTGCTGGCAGAGATAACAGAGTACACCTAGGATTTTGTTAGAAAACAATGTAGGATTTTAATTTCTATGGAAATGTAATCCTTCCTGAAGAAGTGCATCATATTATCCCTCTTCGCATAACAGCTAATATCCATAACAATTCTGATCACATTTTCATGAAGTCGTTAATGGTATTCCGAGAACAACCAATGAGATCAGAAAAGTAGTCAGTACCAGAGTAGGTCCATCTAGTTCAGTGTGCTGGATGATGGTAATCGGTACCAGATGCTTCTGAGGAAGGTGCAACAAACCAACTAATGGACAGTTATGGAATACCCTGTTCCAGAGAAAGTCCTTTCCTAACCTCTGACACTTAGTAACTGGCCTAACACCATGACCATAAGGCTTTGTGGATCCTTGCTAAAAAAAAGGCTTTGGTTTTTTCCAATCTAACCTAACCATGAATTCTTTCATTATGCATCTGAACATCTATTTTCTTTTTGAACTCCAAGCTCTCAGCCTCAAAGATATTTTGTGGCACTAAGTTCCACAAGTTAATTATGGATTGTTTAAAACAGAGATGCATTTCCTTTTATCAGTTTTAAATTACTGCCTTTCCTACATCATGGAATATCCCCTAGTTCCTTTATAATGTGAACATGTAAATAGGAGCACCCTATTTACCTTAATTACTATTAATTATATTCTGAACTCCTATCATGACCTCTTTGATTCATGTCCTTTATAAACAATTCCACTCTTTTACTTAGGAGAATCTAGAAATAAACAGCAGAAGAATAGAGAGCTAGACATTCCCAATGCTTTAATGTTCTTACAAAAATGGAATTTCAAACCCTAGATCACAACTTTATATTTGGGTACAGTGATCCAAAGCCACCTCAATTTGACATACATTCCAATCTTACACATAATGTATATTTTTACACTATGTAGTTTTTACACTCAGGCAAACTTCAATTGGCCAGTTAGATAACTATATAGAAAAAGTAAGTATTTTGGTTAAGGTGGTTCTTAGAGGCCCCATCATGCTACATGCTGTTAAACACATAGTAAGAGGCAAAGCTCAGATTCATGCAAGACTGGCAGAGATTCCAAAGAGACATCTTTAATGTTTATGTAAGATTAGGCATTAAGAAAGTTCACAGAAAGGACAGCAGTTTGTTTAAACGAGAACATCACTGTTTATTACACACAAGGAGGGACATAAAATAATGATATAGGAAGCTCTTAGACTTTCTCTGTAACCTGAGTCAAACGTAGAACACTCTTCTGGTGCACATGGATATGTGAAATCGATCCACAAAACATGGGTTTGATTATGTTCTATTTTGAGTTTTATTGGAAAAAAGACAAAGCAAGTTAAATACATAAAAGGCGCAATTAAAGGCGGTAGAGGACTTCATGATACTGACTCTAATTTAGTATTTCTGTGTGGAAGACAAATGACTACTACAGTCTAAGGACAGCCTCTATCACTCCTACTCTTTCTCCTGCTCATCCCTCTCTACCGGTCAGCGGCCCACTCTCAGTCCTCATTTATTATTTCTTTTTCTTCACTCTCTCATTTTAGCAGAGGGATGGGCTGTCTGCGATACAGCTTAAATCTCCCCAGAAGCAGGAGACAGAGAGGAGATGCTTGAGAATGTATCTATTTCCCTCACGAAGCAGAAGCAGGTGTCTTCCTTTGGATTCATTTTCCCAGCAGACACAGAAGGAGACGGAAATGGGCAATTTTTATAGTGATAAAAGACAGCAGGAGTCCCAGCACACTCAGGGATGGCACCAACTCCCCTACAACAGGAGACTGAAGGAAGAAGAGGGTGATGTATCTCCTGAAAAGTTTCAGAGACTGAGATCTCTGTGATGCCCACAAGCATTGAAAATGCACGCTTACAAGTGACAATGAAAACAGGTAGGACTATGGGAAACTCGGGAGCCCATATAAGGTTTTCGGGAGGTTTATACTGGTTCACCTCTTGAGTTTTACAATTTCAGATTTGAATGAACCTAATACAACAAAGATTTTTGACTGGCTTTGGGTCAAAACCAACAAAGCAAGCCTCACCAGTTTTCCAACAGACACCATAATGTGACCTCTCAAATCTACATGAATAGTTAGGTAAATAACAATATCCATTTCTAAAAAACCAAAAAACAAAACAAACCCACACCTGCTCCCAGTTTCGGGTTTTGTCACTGACGGTTAGCACTGTTCTAAACACTACTAAAAGATGCTGTACAGCTCTACTTACGCAGTCTGTCAGAACCCGTGTGAAGTGCCTGCATAACAGATGTTCTGAGTAGAACCTCAACATCTGAACCTATTTTCATAAGCTGGTAAAGAAAAAACAGGACAATTCAAATAGTGCAAAATTACGCTCCTAGATATTTTCCATGTTTGGTAAGTATATAAAAATAATGAAGATATTTGATTCATCTTCTGAATAATAAGGAATCTTATATTTTCATACTGTTTTTATCTTAGAGAATCCCAAATAGCTTTGTGAAATTATACATAAGTCATTCTCGTGTACTGTATCTAATTGATACTGCAGGGGGATATTGAGGTAGGCAGAATAATTATAATATAATCTGTGTCCAATTATCCTGAACTCCAGGAGGAACATCTTTCAAATACTACCATAAAGCACAGTTTGCACTTCTTTTATGTTTTGGACTTCTCTCCCCTTTCTTCCTCCTCAGTCTGAGACCATGTACACACTACAGACTTGTCCTGCAATAAAAGTTATTGCGGGACAAGCAAGCGTTATAATTATAACACTTTACTGCGTCCACACAGCACTCCTTCTAGCAAAAGGAGCGTTCACACACTCCTTTGAATTTTCGCTGGAAGGAGCAGTGCATGGTGGGTACCTATCCCACCATGCACTGCCCTGCCAGCCGAAAGGCTGGCAGTAGTGCTGGCTTGAGCCCCAGTACTGCGGCTGGGACTCAGATGGACTGGGGCTCAGCTGCTGCCGGCCAGCTGAGCAGAAGCTGAGCCCTGGCTCAGCCAAGCCTGGCTGCGGCAGCAGAGCCGGGCTGCAGGGGCTCCAGCTCCCCTGGTGGGGCTCCAGCCGCCTGGCAGCCGAGCCGGGCATGGCGGGTCTCCAGCCCCCGGGCAGCTGAGCCCCACCGGGGGGGCTTGAGACCCCCGCCGGGGCTGCGGCTGCTGCCGGGCAGCCAAGCCCCACAGCCGGGCCCTGGCGCGGGGCTTAAGAGCCCCGCTGTGGCCGCGGCTGCAGCGGGGCTCCAGCTGCTGGCCACCTGAGCTCCGCTGGAGCGTGGTGGGTGGAGGGGCTCGACTGTCAGCGGCCAGCTGAGCCCCGCCACCCACTGGGCTCCAGGGGGGCTTAGCTGGCTGGCGGCAGCCGAGCGCTGCTTGGCTGCCCCTGCCAGAGCTGGATCCTGGTGGGTTGCGGGGCTCAGCTGGCTGGGGCTGGAGCTCAGTAGGGCTCCAGCCGCCAGCCAGCTGAGCCCTGAGCCCCATTGCTGGCTTGAGCACTGTTAGAGCAGTGAAATAGACAAATTTGACAGCTCTGGTGTCCCAGAGTGCCCTGGATTGGCACTCTGGGGCATTTCCAGAGGCTGTCAAAAATGCAACAAGCGTCTACACAGGCTGTACCACGGAACAACTGTTCCATGGTAAGCCTTACCACCCTCGTTTGGGTGGTTTACATGTTGCGAGGCAAGAGGGCTGCTGCCGCGCAACAAGAAGCTTTCCTCTGTGGACGCTTTGATTGTTATCGTGCGGTAAGGAGCCTTATGGCACGTTAACTTTGTAGTGTGTACAAGGCCTGAGAAGAGAATGAGAGAAAGTGCCAACCTGCCACAGGATGGAAACCGAAAGCAGCAGGAATTGCTGGTGGAAGGCAGTCCCCCTCTTCCTAGAGATCAGCAGCACTAGGAGTGGTGATTACAACACTGTAATCTCTTCCCTGTTTGAGAGAAGGCAAGACAAAGGTCTCTGTGAACATGTTTTTTGCCACAGAGAACACTTGTTACACAGCTGGTACTTATTTGTGTGCAGCACTTTCCAGCAATGTATACAGATGCACATGTGAAAAGTTTAGGGGAAACAGAGTATCTTACACTACAATATTTCTCAGGTAGTTATTCTTCACTTCTTGTCCTAAAAAAACTGTTTAATATCACAGGGGCTGGAAAACATGTGCTATATTCTACCCTAGCAATGGAATAACAATGAAATAACAAATCCATTTTTTTTCAAATCTTGACCATATGTATGCCTGAAGTTAGGCCCCAAAGTCAGTATATGGATATCTGATTTCTGACATCTAATTTTCAGAAGTACTGAGGTGCTTGGTGTTAAACAGTTTTGACTGTCTGTAAAGCACCCTTTGGTCCAGTTCTTCTGCATTAGTGGCACTTCAGCATATAAATGCACAATAACTATTAAACAAGACAGGTTGCGTTTTATACCATGGATATCATCATGATCTTAATGGAGACCAAGAATTTCATCCACTGATCTGTTCACTCAAAGAACATGCCAAATAATCAGCATCCAGAGAAGAGTCAATATTAAACATGTGCATTTTGTAGATCATCTACTACTAACAAATGAAGGTTTGAGAATTTTAGCTAGCATCTTACCTGTATGTCAATAATTAAAACAGTGTTATATCATAAAATTAAAAAAATAGAACTGACAACAGAATTTGATGCCTATGACACAAGCACAGAAATATTGCTGCTCTTGCTTGGCAACAAGCAGACATGCTAGAGAGAGTCCTGAATGATTATTCAAAAGTGTTAACATCATTATTGTGTGGGTGCTATTTGCAAAGGACTGAACTAATTGTCTTGGTTCCCCCCCTCACTCCAATATATGCTTAAATATAGATGTGGTTTCTTCTAATCCCTCCCCTCATGAACTCAGGAAGAGTAGCACACATGTGCATACAAAAGCACCTCTAAAGGGCAAATTCAATGAATTGGAAAATATGCTGAATGAGAAGAGTGCGGACAATCCATTCCCTTCTTTAACATGGATGGTAAAATAAAACCTCTAGTTCACATCGTTTCAACTTTAATAATTTCAAGCCAAAGTAAATTCATAATCTTACTGCAAAATAAACTGTTTTATAAATGTTACCTAACAGCCAGGAGATTTTATAGTGAGAAAACAGACTTTTCCACACTGTAGTCCTTAATTTATCATAAAAAAAGTAGATAAAGACAGGTGAGATAACTAATGCATCTGTATGACCAACTCGATCACAAACACTTGATTATTTTGAAGGGAAGGAATCTGACATGAGTCAGAACTATTAGGTCCTAATATTCCTAGATATGCCAATAAAAGACAACTACATCTACAATAATGAGCTAGGGATGGGATTCCCAGATGGTATGCATAACAGGAGTATGTACTCATGCTACAAATCACACTCCTGGCAACCAGTGGACATGTAACCTCACTGTGTGTCACTTAACCTCTGTGCCCCACTTTATCAGCTGTAGAATGAATATAATAGAGTCACTCATAGATATTAAGGCCAGAGGAACCATTATGATCAACTTGTCTGATGATTAGCCCAACACTTATCTCAGCTTGACTGCATGAAGAGAAACAAGCAAAATATTTGCACTAAATGGACAATTTGAAAAAAAAATTCTAATTTTGTTATGAACTTGAAAATAGAGCAAAAATGGCTTTGAATCGTAAACACAGAAAAGAGTTTTTCATTCACTGAATTAATGCCAAATGCCATCTGTAATTTTTATATAAACTGAAGATGACAGCATGGCACAAAATAGCAATAAGTTTGGACACAAAGTGCCATGAAATTAACAGTTCAAAATTCACAAAGCTCTAGTTGCAAGGCTCAAGTAGAGTTTGAAAAGTGCTTTGAGACTGTTTGATAAAGGTGCTGCTACATGCACACAAAACATTATTTGGCTTTAAGTGTAGAAGAACAGTCAAAGTACCTCAGCTATTCTCTCAGAAGAAGTCTCATTTTGATTATTTCTGAATTCTTCATTTATCTTTTGTCTTGCAGCTAAAGGGGGCAAGTAAAAGAAAGGTGTTTAAAGTTTTGTTTTGGTTTTTTAAAATCCCCTCTCTTATTACCAGGCCTTTGTCATTGCTCAAAGCCCACATTCCTTAGCAGCTAACACCCATTTCTGGTGGACAAAGTTGTACCAGTTTGCTGATGTTGCTCTTACAGCCATGGTCCTTGACTAGCAATGCTACCTATCCTCGTCCCTTGAGAGAGCACATTTATTCTTTCCATGTTTCACTCAGACCAAAGTCTTGTACTCCAAGATCTCTGTGGAACTTGAGTGAGAGCATTCCCAGATGATTCACACCAGAAATGTGCTGTAATGTGATTTGTTTTTTAAAAAGCTCAAAATACTACTCTATATAATTAGTGTTTGTATCTGTTCAGTTCCACTATGAGAGTCCATTATCTCATGGAATAGTGTCACTCATAAGAACAACTGTGCACTAAGATGAGCAACTCAGATGTTTGGTAGCCTAAGCCTAGGACATGCTCAGATTAAGCCGAGATCCACTGTATTAGAAAATCAACACGACTACCATTTCAAATTCACATGGTTCTGTTCTTCTTACAGGTTTTTCATAATATCACAGGTTAAAAATGTTTTACTAGCTTGATTCTAACCAGAGATTTAATTTCATCTTTGGAAGGTGTGTTAAAGACATCAGGGGAAAGGAGATTCCCCCTTATTTCTTTGAGATCGGTGAGGGGGAAATCACAACAATCTGAGGCAAATTCACATTATTTCCACCCCTGCCTCATTCCTTTGCCCTAGCAACTATTTTTGTCACTAAACCCATTCCTATTTCTTATCTCTTATAGAGTGTGTGTATGCATGCATGTTTGGTGGAAAAGAGGACGAAAGATTCTTAGAACTGGCAGGAAGCAAATGTCCCCCTGCTTCCTAAAAGGCTGATTTTTGCATTCTCCATAAGTTGATATTAATGGGTTTCCTCTTCCTCATGCTAGTACTACTGCTTCTCTTAACGTAGCAACTTTAGAATCCCTTGCTCAGTACTGGCCAGTGCTCCCATATGTGCTATTGTATGGCTCCCTAAACCACTCCTATTGCAAAGAAAGGAAAACTGGAGGAAGAAGAAAAAGAGGGAAGCAGAGAGCAGATAAAATTAGCTACCTCCCTGGAACAGCTGAGTAGAGTGATGCCAAAACACTCTGCTCCATACCCTAGATTTACCTTTCTCTAGTAACATGAGCTGCTACAGACCTGGGAAGGCAGGCTCTCAAAGTCCTCTATGCCATAAAGCCTCAGCTATCTATCTGACTGAAGATGTGAGCAAGGACACTGCTTCCTCTTTGTTTGACAAGCTCTCTTCTGGGCTACAGAATGGCATTATCTAGCCCAGTTCAACCTCCTTCCCTGTAACAGCTGCCCCTTTCTCCTTGCTCTCTCCTTCCCCACCCTCCCCCCCAAATCTTGCTGGGGAAGTTTTAAGTGTGTGATCCTCACAATCATGCACTGATTAAAGATCCTGATAATCTCCAGGAAGCTTGAAATTACCTCCCTTCATCATGTGCACATACTGGTTTGCTATTGTAGAGCTGCTCACATGAGTGACAGGTTGCTGGCCTTAACAGAAAAATATTTAATCATTTGTTTTAAGATAAAAAACAAATGTATAAAAATTTAGCAATAGATGTAAAGAAAAAGGGACCAAATTACCTTCCAAGCTTAATCAAGACAACAGAGTCCTGTGGCACTTTTAAAGACTAACAGATTTATTTATGACCTTTCGTGGGAGAAAATCCCACTTCGTCAGACTCTTTAACTGACTTTAACAGCTAAATTATTTATTTACTGAGTATCAAAAGCTGTATTTTGGCTACACAGGGACTGCTATGCACTAAACAAATGTATTCACCTTCAACAAGGCTTATAAGATACTAGCATCAGAGCCCATGATATTTTGTCTAAAATAGAGCATCAACTCCCTAGCAGTAAGCCAAGTGCCTAATGAGTATCTGTTCATCTCCGGACTGGGAAGTAATCTTTGACAATTATGAGATGAAATGAGACTACATTGTTAAATTGCAGTATTACAAACTGACATTATTTCTGTGTTCATTAATAAGATATACACACTTGTGAACAAGTGAAAAAAAATTACTTTCTGAAGAGATGATGAACTCAGTTACTGGGACTGATTTATATAGCTCAATGTAACTGAAAGGCATTTTATGCACAACCACTCAATTTGATGGGACGACATTTTTAGCCAACTAATTTTAGATGAAAGATGCTTCATATTTAAACAATTCTCCGAAACAACAGACCACAAGAGAAAGAAGCTGATTACACTGCAGACGTTTTCCTTAACATAATGCTAAAGGAATTGCTTATAATAATCACCTCCTTGTTAAGCCACACCTCTCCTCTTGCCACCTTCCAATCTGTCCAAAAGGCTGTTTGCTAAGAAGTTTCTTTCTTACACTGTTTCCTTCCTTACACAGTTCTGACCATGTTAATCTCTTACATACCTTCTGTCTCTTTTACCTTCCTTCCGCACAAGGCTGGTCTACACACATTTATTGTGCTAACATAACTACTTCGGTTTACAAAAAAATCTTCTAACTGGTGAAGTTAAAGCATGAGCCCCTAAGCACAATCAGCATAGTCACCCGGACACATACACGCTGTGTGACCAGTGTAGTTGAAGCTTTTCAAAACACTGCACAAGACAAAGCAAGCTGTTCTGATACAAGCACATTAATACTGGTCTGTGTCCATGCTAGGGAGTGGAACCACTTTCTTAACTCACATAGTTATAGCAGTACTCAGAGCTGTATAGACCAGCCTATAAAGGTCCAGCTTTTAAAACTCACTTTCAGAACCCTTTAGAAATACCACTGGTTACTCCCTTCTACCATTTCCTTCTGCTCCCAGGCTCCTTTCATTCCAACCATTGCTTTTGTATTCTCCCCCCCCTCCCCCCCACACACACTTGGCACCTGTTTTATATCAACACTTACACTTAGTATACAAGCAATGCCTTTCTAAGCCCCCCCCCCCCTTTTTTTTCATTCAACTCCCTTGAAAAAACAGAAATAGAAAATATAAGAAATTTTTCCCACGTGGCTTTTCAACAACTCCTTCACTGTGATAACTTATCTACTTGAAAGTGAAACCATCATCTAGTAGATTGCAAACTTGTTCAAATACCTGTAACTACATACAGTCAGGACCAGGACCATTTCTTTTTTGTATTGGAATAGAGAGTGCCCAATAGAGATTTCATGAGGCGTACCCAGGAGCAGAGGCGTCGTTGTCGTTGGGCTGGCAGGGCGCCAGCCTCGGGTAGAAAAGCCCGAGCCCCGAATCTATTTTCCCCAGCAGGCACATGCGCACCCAGGCGGAACGCTGCGTTCCGCCCAGGGGCCCCAGCGAAGCCACAGACTCCTGCTGCGGCCAGGCTGGGGAGATTCAAATCTCCCGCTCTGAGCATGCTCAGACAGAGCGTGCTCAGGGTGGGAGTGGCCTGGCCCAAAAGCGGCTCTGCCGGCCGTCCCTGCAGCTCCGAGCCTCCGGTCAGGTAAGGGGGCTGGGAAGGGGCTGGAGGGAGGCCTGGAGAGGACAAGGAAAGTGGCTGGGTTAGAGGCCTGGAGGGGACAAGGAGACTGGGTGGGGGCTGGGTAGTGGTGGAGGGGACTATGCACGGCAGGAGTGGGGACTTTGTGGGGGGCTGGGGATGGATGGATGGAGTTAGAGGCCTGTGGAGGGGGCATGGGGAGAAGGAGACTGGATAGGGGCTGGGTAGCAGTGGAGAGGACTATGGGCAGCTGGAGGGGGACTGGGTGGGGAGCTGGGGAGGGATGGATGGAGTTAGAGGCCTGGAGAGGGGTGGAGGGGACATGGGGACAAGGAGACTGATGGGGGCTGGGGAGGGGATTATGGATGGCTGGAAGGGGACTAGGTGGGGGGCTGGAGAGGGATGGAGGAGGTTGGGGGATGAGTGGGGATTAGGGACAGAGGGGCCTGGGGAGGTGTGGAGGGGGTTTGGGGGCTGAATGGGAGTGGAGTGAAGATGGGGGAAGCTGAGGAGTTAGGAGGGCTGGAGTGGGGGTTTGGGGGCAGGGGTGGGCTGGGGGCCACAGCCCTGGATCTTTTTGCTATCCAGCAACACCCCTGCCCAGGAGTCTGGGACCTCAGGCCTTCTGGTTCTGTGGCCGCCTGTCAAGCAAAGTGCCCCAGGATATGCTGCTTTGGGGCCGCCTGCTCTGAAACTGTGGTTCCATGCCTTCTTGAGAAGAATTTTGAAATATTTTAGTTTTTGTTCCCAGACTGGAACAAAACCAAATTTCAAAGTATTAAAACCCTCTATGAAACAGAATTATCTTTCTCTGCACAACCTTAGTCAGAAGTAATCATGATGCATCCTCTTGTTTTAGTCACTCAACAAGACTGACAAACTGAAGCATTTAAATGAATGAGGTATTTTTGTTTTTTCTTTAGGACAACCTAATATCATAGTGGTAATGATCTGTTCTACCACACTGATGACCGAGGCTGATGCCCTGTTCCATCTGTTTGCTCCATGCATCAACAAAGGCTATATGCAAACACCACTCACAGAGGAATAAAGAGTGCTTTCCTCTGCTTGACTGAACCCCTTAAGCAACAGCAAGTTCCAAAAAGGGACTCATCTAGTTCATGTCCCCTCAGACAGAGGGATGACAGTTGCTGTAAGAGACTTTCACTACAGGAAGGAGAATCCCAAGAGCTTTTGCAGATGCTCCACCAGGAAGACTAAAATTCTTACCTTCTAGGGCTTTGGCATCATTTTTAAAAACCAGTTGCCGTGTCCTGTGCAATGTTCTGAAAAGCTTCAAAACCTGTTAACAAAATACAAGTCAACAATAAAAGCATTTTGTTTGTTAACACAATTTTCAAAGTAAAATTAGTATTTTTGAATTACAAAGGTGTTTTATTTGCATTCTATGGTTTTCTCAACAGCAAAATCATTTTGTCAGAAAAGTTACCTCAGTTCTTGATCAGACTTTTTGCAGATAAAACAGAGGTACAGAACACAAAAGACATTACAATTCTTGATATCTAAAATAAATGAAGACATAAAGGAAGTTCTGGTACTATTCCAAGTCACCATTTGGATCTCTACAGCCCTAACCCTGCAAAGGGACCAGTACAAAGACACTCATGCCCGGCGAAGTAAAACTTTTAGGATAAGGGCTTACAACTGTACAGTAAAAGCCATCTGATTAAGTGAAAATCATTGGTATCAGAGATTAGTTTTACTTTTAAACATTAGATACTACACAACCAAAAATGTTTGGTAGTTCTAATATTGATATCATCAAATCATTTAAAGGTAGCATCACAAAGCTAAAAGAACAAGATGACCTCAAACAGAAGCTTGGAAAACTTGTATCCAAACATTTCATTTTCAATAGGACCACTTAGTGTAATTATTATTATTATTATTATTTTTAAAGGTGATACAACAAAGCCCATCCAAACTGAAAGTTCCCAAATGCAAGATGAATAGGTGACTACTTTGGTCAAAGAAAGCCGCTCAAAAAGACTGAATTAAAAGATGTAGGGGATAGACCTCATTATGGATGCAAAATATGGTTATTAAATTATTAATTATTATAAAAATTATTATATGAATGCCTATGCCTTTACTGAATTTTAGGAGATCCTTACAATCACTTTCAAACATATCTTTATAGCATGATAGTTCATATGCCTTTAGTTTTGGGCAGAAATGTTCCTTCTAATTAAGGAAATTCCTAGGAAATCTCTGCTCTTTGTCAATCAAGGTCAAACACCCAGAAGTGTCAGAGGAGGATACCTCCTTAGCCATAAAATCATATTTATTATCTTCAGGTGTGTTTACACAGGCCCTGGAATGCACCTTTATACCATCTATTTAGTTTTCACAGTCTATATGTTCTTATATATAAATCTTTCAAAATACAGTGTAAGTGTTAATTACTGATTTATACCTTATATAGAACACGAGCCTTTAACTCCAAATTTTAAGTGTACTACAAATGGTAGGTTAGACATCTAGGAGCCACTTGGTCAAAAGGCAAACAGCCAAAGAAAGTATTCTCAAAGAATAGGGTATACTACCTGGTAGAAGACACTAGTTTGGTACAAACATGGTCTTTTTCGCAAGCAAACTCTGTATGATATTTATGTTTTAGAAAGAAATCTGGTTGTGTCAAAGAATGTAAGGTAAAAGAGGGCTTCTTCCTCCCTTCTCTTTGCAATAAAAGAACACACAAAGAATTCTAAAAATATTTGATTTAAACTAACATTTTATAAACATTCTAAAACCCTCATTCTTTAAATATTAAGGAGAACATTTACGGTTGAGAAATGTTTTACAGAAGTTATTACTTCTAACTCAGATTTCCAAAGAAAGGTGAAAGCTTTTCTTGTCCCTCAAATTCCTAAGATGGATAAGCTGCTTTCTAGCTGCATACTGGCAAATATTATCATATCTAAACACAAGCCTTCATTTAATAACAGCCTAACACCCTTGTTATGTGAATGAGATGTCCCCTCTATAAACATATCATGGTCATAATATTAGCAATTACTAATATAAGAAACCACGGAGTGTTTTCTTTTGTTTTTGCATGCAGCATACAGCAGAGCGAGATGCTGGTCCAGTGGATAGAGAGCTAATTTTAAGGGACCTGGGTTCTACCTCCCCCATGGACTTCCTGTCTGACCGTACGCCACTGCCTTAGGAACAGAGGTTCAAAGGCTCTTAGGCACCCAAAGATGCAGCTAGACATTTAGGCATCTTGTGTAGTTTACAACTTCTAAGCACTTTTGAAAATTCCACTAGGTGCCCAAGTATCATTGAAAATCTGGCCCTTGGTTTCTCTGTGCCCCATCTGTAACAGCACTGCTTCACCTCACAAAAGGGCTGCTGTGAGGAGAAATAGGTTATGTCAGCCATCGGGAGGCTCTCAGACACTACAATGATGGGCCCACATAAGAACCATAAGCAGAGTGGGAATTTACACCACTACTATTCCTTCCCTTGGTTTTGGCCCCTTCTTTTCACCTCCCTCCCTCTTTTTTGAATGTAACACTGGCTCAGAGGGCTTGGATTCTTTCTTCAACACATCCCTCCATCCACGCAGGACAGGCTCATCTAACCACATCCAGTTCCTTAATTTACCAGCCCTTTCTTATCTTAGTCACACCACCTGTTTATAAAGAAATACCGACTTCCTCCCCAGGGACACAAACTGGGAGAAGCCTCTCTTCTCTACAGAACTTCCATTCCACACTCACGGACAAGCTTCACCGCAACCAAACCTATACAAAAATCATTCTTAAATGCAGTCTCAGCTCCCCACACACTGCCCCTTAGGTCAGGGGAGTGCATTCCACCAACCTAAGCAGAGCAGTGTGGATATCAGCCACTGCTCTAGCAGTGAGTGGAAGCCAACATAATGTATGTTGACAAAATTTCCTAGTGTAGAAAAGGTTTTAGTTATAATTTAGCTCTGTCCAATTATAAAATGTTTAGGTTACCCACGATAAAACAAACTGAATTCACCAATCAATGAATTCATTTGCCTATCTACAATACACTAAAATGAGACTCTAACTGGTTTTGGGAATATTACTTTGGTTTTTTTTAGTTTCAGATACTCTCTGCTGAGAGATGTACAGAGGAGTGTTTGAACTAACCATTATTTACTGCTTGTTTTGGCTCTCTTTTTCCTTTCTTTACTAACTCATAACAGTTATGATTACTTTACTTGTCTTTAATCATGTTGCTCCTTAAGGCATGGCAAGAACCCATCTGACTAAAATTGTAGTGGGGGAATGTCATCTCTGAATTGGTATAAAATGAAACATTTAAAATTTAGCCTCTTTCTTGTTTCTCTCAGCTGTACATTTTTAGTCATTTTTGTGATAAAATTACATAGCATGAGCATTCCGTTCTATCACACAAGCTTTCCACCGTCTTCAAAACAGGAGAAGATCCTTATGATTGTGAAGCATAAAAGATTCTTTCCCCAAGAATCAGGCAGCATAGATAATACTGAAGAGGTTTATTCACGATACCGAGAAGACTGACAGGACAATTTAAAGATTGGTGGTGTTAAGTGGTCAAATATATATGCTTCTTTATCAGTTACATACTCGACTTGGAATTCTTTACCTATTTACTTACAAGTACAGACTTTTTCCCCCCAGAGAGGACAGAGGTGATAATGACCGATGCAGAGACACTTTAATTACATTAAAGGCCCTATCACTATATTTAGGGTGGGGTGGGAGGATGGGATGGAGAGGACAAGTCCTTACAGATCATCAGAAATGTATTGTTCCCATGTAAGCCAGAATTTCTCAATAGGCAGCTGACCACTGCCTTATTGATTGTTCTCAGCACCATTGCTCTTGGGTGGGTCTGGTATGACTATCTATTAACTTGAGTTTCATGCCACAACTTACTGGCAGGAAAAGTATCCAAGCTAGCCTGTAACAGAAGAGGCCTGACAGAGAAATGTCTAAAAAGACAGAAAAAATATTAAAATCAGAATCGCAGAAAATTCTGAGTCAGTGACTTTTAGCAGATGAACCCAGAGGAAGTATTCCCCCCAGTAGTGGGGAATCCCGCAAATAAATAACCACCTTGGGTCAGACATTGTTACAGAAATGGAGGGAGAGGCAGTATGGAAGGAAAGGTTACTGTTTATTATTTGCTGACTGCTGACAGTGTTTTTGATACTGAACAGATGATCTAAAGCAGTGGTTCCCAACCTTTTTGGCTTGAGGGCCACAAATATAATTTTTATAACCCTGAAGGGTCACCAGTCTATTTAATTAAAAAGTAATAAATTAAATTCTAATTCTAATTAAAATTAATTAAAATTTAATTGATTCAATTTAAATTATTTTTCATTAAACAGACTTGTGGCTCTTCAGAGTTGTAAAAATTGTATTTGTAGCCCTGGGCCAAAAAGGTTTTTTAAAAACTTTTATTTTTTTAAAAAAAGCGATTTTGTTTGTTTTTTTTGAAAAAGGGCTGGATGCCCATGAACAGGCCCCAATCCTGGAGAAGAGGTGAGCAGCTGTGGCCTGGCTCCCAAGTTGTGCGCCAGGACAGGCGGGAGCCTGCAGCCTTGCAGTACCCAAGACCATGAGCGGGCAGATTTTGTTACCATCAGAACAACCAAGGTAAAAACAAATTGCCCACACACGGTTTTGGGCGTGGCCACAGCCCGGCTCCCAGTCAAGCAGCAGGGGAGCACGGGCCACTTTAAAAAGCCCCATGGGCCACGGGTTGGGAACCCCTGATCTAAAGACTTTAGTGACTGAACTATTAGATTTCGAAATACCTGTTTTTTCTAAAATGAAGGGTTTAAATCCCAGAAGTCAGCTCAACCTTTCATTCTTCCAAGGGAGATAAACACCTACTTCTCTGCTCTTGTTTTTTCTACTCTTTCCCAGCCCCTCTTCTATTCTGCCAAAAAAAATTAGCATTCACTGCCTTTTCATAACCCTCTGACTAACTCACCTTTGTGTCTTTTCAATACTGGCAACTGCCCATTTTGCACTGCTGTACCTTGTGTCCTCCCCATTTTAAAAATAATCTCTCCTTAAGGCAGACGTGCTACCCCATGTCAATAAAAAAATGCTGTTACATTAAATGTAAGCAAAAATCCACTAAAATCTTATACTAAGACTCCAAATGCACTGTATATCTGGTTTGTATTTATCTATTTAGACTGTAAATGCCATAGCAATATAATCCTGAGTAAACTGAGCATCAGGCAGTTTATGGTGCAGGCAGACTTTTCAGATAAAATGCAAAAACCCTCAGGTCTGCTTATTTTATGAAGATGTTGAAGTTTCCATGGCATATTTTGCACTTTGGTGTCTTTACCATACCGGTTCACAATACAAAATTCAGTAGTTTATGGATTTTCCTTCAACTGGCCTCAGCCCTGTATCTTCCTGACTTGCCATTTAGCAAAATACTGTTATAAAATAATTTAGAAACAACAACAACATATCTATTCTTCAAATACATTCAGAAGCAAAAGAACTGTATTATTTCCAGCTCATCAAGGAAGGACCCGTCTCTTTATTTCACCTAGTCTTTCTGATGTCACTTTCATGGCTAAAGCCACACATAACCATAACAGGATACATAAAAGGCTGAGTTTTTGAGTTTTGTAGGCTTTTTAGTGTTTGTACATGTGCACGGAGTTGCTCAAAGACTTAGCTTACTTGTGATACCTCTTCACTGACTGTGACTGCTAAAGCCAAGGCTACACCAGGAGTCTGGAGTTAGCAGAGACAAAGACTATGTACACACTACAGACTTGTCCTGCAATAAGTTGTTGTGGGACAAGAAAAGCGTTATAACTAACGCTTTCCCTCATCCACACAAAAATCCTTCTAATGCAAAGGAGTGTTCACACACTCCTTTGCATTTTTGTTAGAAGGAGCAGTGCATGGTGGGCACCTATCCCACCATGCACTGCCCAGCTAGCCTTTAGGCTGGCAGTGGGACTCTCCAGTCACTGAGATCGCTGGCTTCTCAGTGACAGGGGAGCCCCAGCAGTGAGGACCCCAGTGGCAGCAGGGCTCTAGCTGCCAGGAGTGCCAGTGGTGTCGGTGGCTAGAGCCCCTCTGCCACAGGTTTCCCTCAAGCCGCTCGGTTTCCCGGCTCTCTGCTGGGAAACCGAGTGGCTTGAGGGAATCCCTACAACGGGGCTCCTGGCAGCTAGAGCCCCACTGCCATGGGGAGTCCCTTAAGCTGCCCTGCTTCCAGGCAGGGAGCAGGGAAACTGAGCAGCTGGAGAGAATCCTGGATGGCAGCGGGGTTCCAGCTGCCATGAGTGCTGGCACTCTGGAGCGCCGCTGTCACCCTGGATTCCCTCTAGTCGGGCGGCAGCGGGGCTCCAGTCGCAGAGAGTGCCAGCACTCCAGCTCCACCTGGAGCCCGGCTGCAGGCATTCCCTCAAGCCGCTCACTTTCTGGCTCCCTGCCGGCAAGCAGGGCAGCTAGAGGGAATCCAGCAGCAGGGCTCCAGCCACCATGAGTGAGGGCACTCACAGCAGCTGGAGCTCCACTCCCCTATTTAATTTCCCTGCTCTGCTAAAGCAGCAAAATTGACAGGTATGACAGTGGCTTGGATTGGCACTCTGGGACATTTCCAGAGGCTGTCTAACCCGCAATGAATGTACGCACATACTCTACCACGGGACAGACAATCCGTTGTAAGCATTACCATGATCATCTGGGTGGTTTACCTGTTGCGCAGCAAGAAGGCTGTTGACGTGCAACAGGCCACATTGTATGTGTACGCTCACAGCCTTATCACACGGTAAGGCTCCTTACCGTGTGATAAGGCTGTAGTGTGTACAAGGCCAGAGACTGGTCCTGAGAGCCCAACAACCCAAGCCTCAGGCCACATCCACACTGACTGCAGCAAAGTCATTGTTGTCAGATTGACCCTTCTGGGTCAATTTAGGATCAGGGAAGACATGGTAACTCAATCTGGAAGCTAACTTAGTAAAACCATCCCCTCAAGTAGCATGGTGGTACCCTTTCCCCCATATGCTATGAGATAATATGTGTAAAAAATCATCTTTCATCTAATTTGGTGCTCCTTAAAACCTGGCACCCCAAGCAACCATCTAGTTTACCTATATGTTGGGCTGGCCCTGTCTGTGTAGCTTGCATAACTCCTGTCTACTGCTGCCAAATTCTCCCAACCATGTAAACCGCTGGGTCGTAGCCTAAAAGGCACAGGAGAGCAGCTCTTACACCACGATTCTTGAGGACAGGCATGAGAGAGCAAGTTTAGGACCCCACCTTCCGGCCAAAGCTGAGACCAAGCTGGTTACGGCACCTGGCCACACTCCCGCATCCTGGCTGCATGCCAGAGGCCTCCCTCGCTAGCCCTGGCTACAGCCTCAGCTGGAGGCTGCACCTGCACGTAGGGCCTGTAGCCCGAGACGCTGGGAAGGGGGATGGGCACCACAGATGACACGGGATGATGGACTGGGGGGAGGGGACATGAAGACGGCCCCAGCCCGCTCCTCCTGCGGAGCCCCGAGCTGCGTGGCTGGCGGAAGCTCAAGGCAGGCGGTCCGCTCACGCGCACCTCGGCGCCCACTCACCTCCGCCCGACTCCCCATCTCCACCGCAGCGGCTACTTCCCCGCCAGCGCGCACAGGGCCCCAGCACCACGGCCGCACCCTCCCGCCTCGCTCCCGAGGAGCCAGTCGGAGGGTCACACTCGAGGCGGACCAACCGCGTACCGTCTCAGCTCCGCCCCCTCCCCCTGCGCGTTGCTAAGAGCAGCGAACGTCACCGCACGCGCTGCGCCTGCCTTTCCGCGCGCGCCACTGGTAGCGAAAGCGAGGCTGCTTCCGGGTCCAGCGGCCATTAGTGCCCGCAAAAAGCCGTGTGCCCCCGCACAGAGGTTCCGGGCAGAGCGGTGACTCTGGGCCGCGAGATGGGGAGAGAACGGAAACTGCTTTGCCAGAGCCGGTAGCTAGGCTGCAATAAGTAGGAAAGTGACTGGCTAATAAGTTGCGCAGGCTGCGCTCGCCGCTCCCCCTTGTTGTCCAGGTTGGCGCTGCACTGTATAGGAATAGCACCATCCCATCCAGCATCAGGCCGTGTATAGGCGCCCTGCGGGGACCCTGTGCCAGGGATTCCTGCTCCCCCTGGCCGCCCAGCTCAGTAGTGCTAGCTTCAAACCTCCAGTACCAGCAGAGTGACTGAAAACTTGAGATTGTGGCCAGGCTGAGGCGCTGCCCTCCGTCCCTCAGCGGGAGGGTTAGAAAGGGCTTCGGTTGATTTCTCCCACGAAAGCTCATGCGATAAATAAATCTGTTAGTCTTTAAAAGTGCCACTGGACTCTGTTGTCTTCAATTAAAGAGTAATCTTCACTTCCTGGAGACTTAAGGACAAGCCTGGATCACTGGCAGTAGGTTAGAGAGTGATATATCTGCAATAACAACATGCCTTCACAAGTTTGGGCTGAAAAATACCATAGACAGGGTTGCCAAGGATTGTTGGTGTAACCCATATGCCTAAAAAGGCTATCTCTTGAGAGACCTGCTGAGGGTGGGTTACTGTTGTTGGGCAGATTAGTGACCCACAACTGGAAACTTCCAGAGGCAGGGTGTGGTAGCAATTTGAGCATGCTCCACAGTGTACCCTGCTGGTGTGATCTGATGTTCTCAGTCAGATGACTGGAGAGCAGCAGCCTGAGCAAACAGCAGGCAGAAGCTGCCTTGAGGAGAGACCATGTGCTCAGTGTTCTGGAGAGGAGCTGAGCCAGGAGTGAACAAGATGTTTTCTCCATGTAAAGGAGTTATTTGCACCAGACCTTGCAAACATGCATATGGGACTGAGGGCTGGTTGCAGAGGAGAAGAGAAAGCCTGAATGTAATGCTACAGAGGATCCCAGCAAAGGAAGAAGATTGTAGTTTGTTTTCTTAGGATAAGGTTCATTTAGTTAGTAGTTAATAAAGTTCATTGTTATGTTTGTTTTAGTAGTATTTTAATGTGTGAGTGTAGCTCTGAGCAAGCTTCGCTGTGAGTCCCATACAGACTGGATCCTGGGTCTCCAGCTGCTTTCCCCATAGGGGTTGGGGTGTATTTCTGTGGGGCACTGGAGAAGGGCAATTTAATGAATTTTGGCCCACCCAAAGGTTACATTGGCACCCTAGGTGAACTATGATTTTGGTGCCCTTTTCCCCACGTTATAAGAGAACATTTCTTTTTAAATAGAGAAAAAAAATCACTGCCATTTGATTTGGCACCCCTTAAAGCCTGGCACCGTAGGCCACCTAGTTTATCTATAATATTGTTTTTATTATTATATTGTTATTATATTGTTGGGCCACTCCTGACCCTGCTCTGCAAGGTGGCTGTGCTACTGCAGGCTCTTTGTGCACGACTTAAACTGCAACTTTAATTCATCAGGGCCCAAGCCAACTCCCACACAAACCAGCTGAAACTTTTGTATAGATGTTAATGGGAGCTGGATCAGACCCTTATAGAACAAAATGAATGAGTAGTGAGTTGTGCCAACTGGCTGAGTCGGTACACTGTGTTGGGCTTTTTAGGTTTGTATCCTATAATAGGGTCCTGAGGAAAATAAAAACTTTTAAAAAAGATTTTAAATTATGTTTTTAAAAGTTTTCAGAGTCAGTAGAACTCCAGGGATCCTAAACTCACCAGATTATACATAACACAGAAAGTGGTACATTTTGCTATTTTTTTGGTTAAGAAAAACTTTGTAGTTTTCAAACTTACAACTAGAAAATCATCAATTTCCAGCCAACTAATAGATTTATATTTTACAGCTGCTTTTCACTCCATACATAGCCAGTGTTTAACTACTTACACTTAATTTCCATTTCCTAAGAAATTGTGGACATTTAGATAATTAAGGCTTATTTGTCAGATCTGATTTGGAAGGAGTGTGTAATTTCCTCATTGTTTATATAAACACATCTTTTCAGTATTCAGAAGATTCAGATCTGTACTAAGGAAGAACTTCAGAGTTAAAGCACCTGCCATATTTTTGGTCTCCACTGAAATTACAGACACAGGGCTAAATTTAGCCTTGGAAAAATATATACAACTCCTCAACTGACTTCAAGAGGAGTTACATCAATTCGTGTCAGGACTCTTTTAACTTCTCCATAGATATCAGAGATTCGTTTTTGTCCATCTCTTTAACAAGATTTGCAGTATACGCCAGTGGCAATGATTCATGGTTCTAACACTTCTTGTTAACAGGAAAACTTAGTGTATTAACAGTCTGGAAAAAGGGTGAGCAATTAAGTGGCAAAATTTGCAAATGAAACAAGATTATTTAAGTTAGTCACGGCCAGAAAAGACTCTGAGGCACTTCAGAGACATCTAACCAAGCTAGGTAAATAGGTGACATGATTACTGTTGAAACTTGATGTTGGTAAATATAAAGTAATGAACACTGGAAGGAAAAAATTACTCATACAAATGACTGGATTCTAAATTAATAGTGTCAGCTCAGGAAAAGAATCTCAGTATCAATCAGCACTGTAGTCTTCTGCTCAATGTGCTGCTGTAGAAAACAAAGCAAACAAAATATTAAGAATGGGATAGAGAATAATATAGAAAATATTATAATACCATTACATACATATGAGGTTCACCCTCACCTGGAATATGTTTAATTTTGGTCACTCTGTTTCAAAAAGAATATTGTAGAGGTGTTTCAGAGGTGGATGACAGAAATGGTTAGGGGAATGATAAAATTCATAGTGGGGATTATTATTTTTATTTTATTATTAATATTATTATTTAATTAATTAATTTATTATATAATAATATTATTATTATTATTTTAGAAAGGAGATGAGTAAGAGGAGACATAATGAAAGTAAACAACATAATACACAGTATGAAGAAGGTAGATTGCAAGCATCTTCATCTCAGTATAAGAACAAGGACAACAAAACTGACAAGTAGCAAATTCAACACTGATAAAATATATGTAACCCTTGTGCCAGGCTAAAATGGTGGCAGCAAAAGACCAGGTTCTATATCTAGGGGTTCCCAAATGATGTTACCTCACCAATCAGCTCGAGCCCCCACCCAGTCTCCTGGGAAATTACACACCATTCCCTGGGTGCCCTAAAAGGGCAATACTTCCCCTCTTGCAAGTACGAGTCTGAGTGTAGCACATAAAACTTTTAATAAAGACTATACAGAGGCAGTATATTACATAACTTACATAGCCCCCATTACTGTAATATCTGAGTATTTCATAATTTTTATCTTCCCAACACCCCTTTGAGGTAGAGGTAGGGAAGCATTATTATAATTCATTTTACTGATAAGGAATTGAGAGATTAAGGCCCAGACCCTCAAAGGTATTTAGGTTCCTAACTCCTATTAAAATCAATGGGAATTAGGCACTTAAATACCTCTGAGGATGTGGGCCTATGTGACTTGCTGAAAGTCACAGAGGAAGATTGTGACAGAATAGGGCAATGAATCCAGGTTCCCCCATGTAGCAGGCTAATAGCTAGTAGCATTACATATACAACCTGTAATGTGACTATGGAACTTAGACATAATATGACATTTCTGCCAGGTCTTCAATAAGGCTGAAGGAAAGAGGGGACATATGTAGGTAGCAAGCAGATCCAGAGTTTTAGTAATTAATGCTTAAAAAAGTGTTTTGGAATGGATATAAAGTGTTATGCTTCAGGGTAATGCACAAGATATTCATGAGTTGGGGGGGAGGGTGGGGCAGAATCTCTAGCATCTCCCTCTTGTCAGGATTTTTGGCCTGAAGTATATAGTAGTGGTCACTTTCAGGGAAAGAAGATTGGACTTGGTTCATGAATCTGATCCAGAATGGCAATGCCTATGTTCCTACACTGAATATGCTGGTATCTAAGTGCTCTTCAACATATAATGGAAGTCAAAGTGTCCTATGGCACTTTCAAAGACTAACAAATTTATCACATGAGCTTTCGCGGGAGAAAATCCCACTTTGTCAGATGTTGAAGATGGAAATTCCCCATCTTCAAGTGTCTGATGAAGTGGGAGTTTCTCCCACGAAAGCTCATGCAATAAAAAAATGTGTTAGTCTTTAAAAGTGCCACAGGACTCTTTGTTTTGTTGAACTAGACAGCTACCCCTTTGGATCATATCATGGAAGTGTGAACTTTATTTTCCAAACCAAAACATCAATGTGCTGTAATCTTGACCTGACCATTTCTAAGGTGACAGGACCTTTTAATCATCACACCAAATAGTTCTTTATTTCTTTGCTTGTGACTACCAACTATGACCCCATTCCTTCAACTGTCTCTAGAGGAACCTTCTGTGCCCACATAGGCTATGTCTACACTTGGAAATTTAAGTCAACTTAGTGATTCTACACTTAAAATTAAAGTCGACTTAAAGGGGAACTTACAAAGTTGACCTAGAGCGTCCACACTGGACGCCTAGGTCAACTTCTAGCGCCTAGGGGGACCTTGGGCACGTCCACGGTGGCAGGGGGGGCACCCCTTGTGTACAATGGGGCAAAGAGGGACAGGGACCCTGGCGGGGCATGTGGGCAGGGTGTGACGCTGTCCGGATTTAGGGAACCATTTATGATATTATTTTCTATTAATATCTCATAAATGCTATAATCCATAG
>ML685776.1:2254978-2273953 GCA_007922175.1 Pelusios castaneus | reverse complement strand
AATGTTTCCTAATATTTTTTCACTTTTCATCTTTCAAAAGCAACTTCACCTAGAAACACTGCATGGATTATGTTTATTGATCTCAGTGAGGTGTGGTCCATTTGACTAGTATTGTGGCTGGAAGATGGATCAATTTGCAGGACTAAAATGCTAAGATTTTTCTCAAAATCTCCTGTCAGTGCTAGCAGTGATTGGAACTCTAATGTAGACCAGCTGTCAGTGCCATTTTGTATCTAACCTTGCTCAGAACAGGCAACACTGCAGTCAGTCTGCTTAGCAAGGGCAAGTCTGCACAGAGGGTGACAGGGTTGCCAATAGACCCTTATTACAAGGGGCATCCCTTATTTTTCATCTCTGTATAACAAGATTGGGAGTTGCTGAATGCTGCAAAAAGCAGCAAGAAATACCCTGGGCAAATGCAAGTGAGTACTACTTATTCATTATTAATATGAATAATAATAATGAGAGGCGATAGGATAGGGGTACTAAGAAATGTCCCTTAATTTTGAAATATAATGTTGGCAACATTATGCTTATTTACAGACATGCAGGTGTAACCTTCGGGTGGGCTAAATTCATTTAGTTGCCCCTCTCCAGTGCCCCACAGAAATCAATCCCAATCCCTATGGGGAAAGCAGCTGGAGACCCAGGATCCAGTCTGTGCAGGACTCACGGCGAAGCTTGCTCAGAGCTACACTCACACATTAAAATACTACTAAAAACAAACATAACAATTAACTTTATTAACTACTAACTAAATGAACCTTATCCTAAGAAAACAAACTACAATTAACCAAGAACAATCCCTTGCATGAAAGATACCCAAGAGTCCCAAAGTCTGTGTGGAGTTCACCCAACTCTCAGCTACAGTCTCTGTTCCAGTGTGGAAGCTTGAGTGGCAAGAAATAGCTGTCCTCTTCTTTCTTTGCTGGGATCCTCTGTAGCATTACATGCAGGCTCTCTCTTCTCCTCTGCAACCAGCCCTCAGTCCCATATGCATGTCTGCAAGGTCTGTTGCAAATGACTCCTTTACATGGAGAAAACATCTTGTTCACTCCTGGCTCAGCTCCTCTCCTGAACACTGAGCACATGATCTCCCCTCAAGGCAGCTCCTGCCTGCTGTCTGCTCAGGCTGCTGCTCTCCAGTCATCTGACTGATCACATCATACCAGCAGGGTACACTGTGGAGCATGCTCAAATTGCTACCATTCCCTGCTTCTGGAAGTTTCCAGTTGTGGGTTGCTAATCTGCCCAACAACAGTAACCCACCCTCAGCAGGTCTCTCAGAGATAGCCTTTTCAGGCATATGGGTTACACAGGGAAGGTGTGTGAGGGCTGTGCAAGGGAGGTTGGATTGGCTCAGTAGGTTGGTAGATATACCGATAAACCATCTGCTATTTCTATGGAGCAGGAGCTCCAAAAACTACTGGATCTTCCCTCTATACTCCGAGGAACAAGACTTGGTCATGTTGCTCAGTTTGTGTGTCCATGGTCAGGGCTTCGGGGACAAACCATGCTTTACTCATGTGCGTAATCCCACTGAAGTCATTTACATCGGTTGGGGAGCCGCATGAGCACAGGGATCACATCTCCTTAAGTAGAGTCTGATTCAGGAGTGGGACCTTTTCACATTCTACTTTTGATCTCCCATTGATACCAGTGGCAGTGCCACTGAACAGCGGCACATAATACATGGGAAGGGCCGGCCAGACCATATACACAAACTAGGTGATTGCCTAGGGTGCCAGGCTTTATAGGGGGCGCCAAAGTAGATGGAAGTGTATTTTTTTCTCTATTTAAAAGTCTCTCTATTAATATGTTCTCATTTTTCTCTACACTGTGTGTCTGTGTGTGTGTGTGTGTTGGGTGGGGGGGGGGGGGTGTTGCAAAGTAATAGTTTGCCTAGGATGCCAAAACCCTTGGGCTGGCCCCAGTGGTTAAAGTATAATTTGTTGGGCCCCTCCTAATCTCCGGGCCCCCTTCATGCATGTGCGGGCCCCAGCCCAGGTAGGCATTTGCAATCACTTCTCAGTACCACATGCATTGGTTATCGCTCCACAAAAATATTTATAATTTTATGTGTTTAGCAATTATTGCCACAAACTAGCAAACACTGCATCACACAATAAGTACTGTGATTAACAACGGTGGGGTGTAGGATCAGCCAGCAGCCAGGGCAGGGCGGAACATGCGTTCTGCCGGATTTTTCTATTTTTAGGGGCCCCGGAACTCTGGCCCCTCAAATTTGTGGGCCCTGGAACTGCATTCCGGTGCGTTCCCCCTTAATTTAACCCCTGGCTGGCCGTGTCCATGGACTGCACTTAAAGACAACATACGTCATTCCCTTGTCACAGAATGGATGTGTCACTTGTTTGGTACAACAAAACACCCCAAGAGGTGAGGTGCCACCGAAATACAGGTTAGCCCAGGATCGGAAACTATTCACATTTGTTTGGCAGAAGTTACTGTTAAGAAAACCTAAGGCCTGACTTGGTGTGAGTAACTGTTCACAGGAACAGGCCCACCACATTACACGTGGGAGGAAATGTCTACAGGACCAGCCCCTGCATTAGGGGGCAAAGTTGCAAGGTTAACAGCGACAGCAGCCCAATAGCAGAAGCGCCCGGCGCCTTTAACTCTAGGGCGGGGACAGGCTGATGGGCAGGCCAGCGCACCAATGCCGTGGGCGGAAACCGGCTGGCTGGGCCCTTGCAGGGAGCGGGCAGGGTAGGGGTTCCTCCTCCAGGGCGCGCCCAGCGCGAGTTTTGCAACGGGCTGACGCGCGGACGGGGGATGGCCGAGGAAATCCGTAAGGCGCAGGCCGCCCGGCCCGGCGGGGAAACCATCTTCGGGAAGATCATCCGCAAGGAGATCCCGGCCAAAATCATCTTCGAGGACGAGCAGGTGGCGCCGCGCTCGGCTGGAGGGGGGCGGGGGCGGCAGCAGGGCAATGCAGGGCCGCACGCTGCGCGAGAGGAGAGGGGCTGCTGCAGCTGGCGCGTGCGCTCCTCTGTGTGTGTGATGGGAGTGCTGGCATGTTGTTGCATGCGGGGGCTGCAAGATAGGAACCTGCTTCCCGCGGCTGAGGGGCGGAGGGGTCCGTGTGCTGGCAGCTGCTCTTACCCTCGTGTCCTGCAACGAGGCGTGCGCGACGAGAAGAGAGGAGACTCGGGGTAACTGCATCAGATGCACAGTCTGTCCTAACGGGCAAAGTCTCCTGCCTCCCCCCTCCCATGGGGCAGGACAGGGCCCAAAACGTGCGTTTCCCGGATCTCATTGCGGGGCGGTGTCGCTGCTGCACCGACTCGGGGTCGGACAATCACTTATGGGAAAAGGGGAAACCCGGGTTGGATCCCAGCCCTCCAAGGTCCACGGCTTCCATGCGGATGCTGCAGAGCCCTGTATCATGCTGAAGTAGTTTATTTTTGACCACAACCCCTCTTCCAGAGACTAGAGCATAGAGGAGCGTAGCAGCCTTCTGAAAACCACCACAACGTCCCTCCCCCCACCAGCTTAGGGGAACTTGGCTGGAACAAACAGTGCTCCAAACATGTTCATTTTCATCTTGTGCGGTCTAGCACCCCCATTGCATTACTTAAATAAAGAGTAAGTTTAGCTGCTCCTCTCAGCAAAAAATCCAATGGATCATCCCACCCCCCCAATCCCAGTCTGTGAATCCTGGCAAGGTAGTACTGCCAAAATTTGGATCCAGCATCAGGATTCACCCTGTTTTGGGCTTCAATGATCTAAATGCCACCATTGACGTAGGCAGTCATCCTGCTATGAGAAAGGTGCCCATATTCTAATTTGGCACCAGTACCTGTTGGATCTGGCCAATTTTTGATGGCATACTTCCTGATTTTAATTCCTAAAATCAGTAAATCTCACATAGATGCTAGTTCACCAAGATTCTAGTTTCTGATGTGTTGTGCAATATCATTACGAAACTTTTCTAGCAATGTGAATCAGAGTGGGTCCACTGGGGGTTGCTATTGAACACTGGAAGTGTTGGGAGCTGTGGTTGCTCTTTGTGATAATCAGGTTCCATATAAATGTAATGTAGAAGATTGTATTTTTCACTAAGAGCCTGTTTGTATAATCTGTATAGCTAATGATAGTTGAGGGGACTTAATAGGTCAGGATAGTATCACAGTTGTTGAGGAGAGATTTTATTCTAGAATACTGAATAGCTTTGAAATGGACTCTAAAGCAATTTCAGGCCCGATCTACACTTCGGGCAAAATTCGGGGCAGTTAACAGGAGTTACGCCAGCTACGCAGAGTAGCTTGCATAACTCCCATCGGCTTCATAAATTCTGTTCTACCTGCCGTCGCCACTGTGCTACACTGACAGGAAATGTGTTCTCATCGGTGCAGCGCTATGCCATCTGAGGAGGTGCTTTTACTAGATCAAATTCCAGATTGATTGAGCATGTCTTTACTGCCGTTCAGTTGAACCGGATAAATCAATTTGCGGTGGCAAATTTGCCACTGTCAATGTAGATATAGCCTCAGAGCTGCTGCTTTGCAGCCAGGGTGGTATTTCTTTTCCTTTGCCCAGGTGAAAGTTTTAAGAGACTTTCCCTCTAATGGTAAACTGTAGAGGCTATATTGCTGGAGTCAGTATTAAGCAAGTATGCTTTTTCATTTGCCAAGTGAGTGGGTAATAAATAACCCAGTCTGAGAAATGGGAAACTTGGTTTCCCCCATCTTAAAACAGGGAAGTTAAATAATGTATACGATCATCATCTCTTACTGTATAAAAAGAAGAAACTTGTTCTAACTCTTCAGGAATTAAAATTGCAGACTTTAAGGATGCTGCAGTGTAATCTGGGAATTCACTTTGCTGATATTGCTAAAAATTTACACACACTTACGGAGACATTGATTACAAGCTCGACTACAAAATATATTTTATAAATTTATAAGCCAGTCTTCTATTTGGTATCTAATACATAGCCTGTGGCATGAACAGTAGAAATACAATGTCTGATGAAGCACAAAGTCTTCATTGAATTTAATCTTATGTATCAATGCAATCTTTCCTCAGTCTAGGCTACATAAATATACAGAACACCATGAAATAAGTGTTCGCATGACTGTGGAACTGTTGGTAATTCATTTATGTATATAGTGCAGTTGTTCCACTACTCATTACACTTCATTGGAGGTATGGTTTGCTTCCTGGTCCTCTACTTTGCTAAACGCTTACCTGGTTTATTTTAGCAATTTTTGTCCCTTTGGAATGATGTCATGAAGAAGTCATTGGTCAGAATCAAATTCTCAGTAGTCATGTATAAAATTCACCTCCAAATTTTTTCTTCTTAGCCTATCAGGAGCAAACAGGCCTGCAAAGGGAATTGGAGTGTCTTAAAGGAAATGTAAAATTAGGTGTCAGCTATATAAAGGTGAAGTAAAAGAGGACATGTTAGAGGTATATAAAATGAGCAGGTTAGAAAAAGCAAATGGGATGGGAAGGTGACTCCTATTTACCATTACTTTTAATATAAAGCCAGAGTCTTCTCAGTGGAACAGAAAATCAGTGAAGTTAAAACTGGTAAAAGGGAATACTTTTTTATATTTTGTACCATTAATCAGTGGAACTCAGCTCCACAAGACTTTGTTGACGTTAGAGCTTAGTAGATGTTAGAATTTAAAACAAATATATCTCAATGGATATTGATTCTTCTGCTTCAGAGCATAATCCAATCAGTAAGGTTATGTCTACATAGCAGCTGGGACAGTGCTTCCTAGCATGGATAGACAAATATGTATTAGCTCTGCTTGAGTTAGCATGCTAAAAAGAGAATGGCTGTGCTGGTTTGGGCTCGTGAACTGAGTAGAACCTAGCCTGAGTTCATACTCAGAAAGCTAGTCCAAGCTGTTGCTATTTTTAGTGCACTAGCTCAAGCAAAGCTAGCACATGGGCATCTCCCTGTGCTAGGAAGCACCTTGTTATCTACTATGTAGACATATCCTAAAACTTCTCTGAGTAGGTTATTCTGTAAATTATTAAATTAGTAGGTTATTCTGTGGGTCTCTTCCTCTGAAACATCTATCGTTATCTGGTGACAGATAGGATACCGGATTAGTTTGGCCACTGTTTAGATGTGGGATGGCAGTTCCCAGGACATGGAAAATAAAGATGTCAGCTATGTTTCAATGGCGAGTCTTCCATTCATGTGATGCCTGTTATAATACTTCCTAAAAATACATAGAACAGTAGCAAATTATAGTGATATATTTGCTCTTTGATATGAATGTACATAACAATTTCTACTAGCTATTAGGTACAACATAAAAAGAATAAATTCCAAGGTTCATTGCCTAAAAAATTGCTTTTTATTATTTAGAATGTTATAGAAATAGTTGTAAGTATTGGAATTGGAAAAGATATAGAAAAGGGCATAGGGTACAGAAAAGCTTCCATATGAGGAGAGATTAATCACACTAGGACTTTTCATCTTGGGAAAAGAGACTAAAGAGGGATATACTTGAGAGCTATAAAACAAGGCTTGACAAAACCTGGGTCCCAGGTCACTTTGGCAATGAGGGTTTGTAGCCAGGCTCCAAGCTCTGCTGCAGAAATGCTGGAGAGGAGTGCCTTCAGGCACCAGCAGCTTTATTTTTGGTTGCCAAGCAGGGATCCAGTTTTGTCAAGCCCTGCTATAAAATCATAACTGGTATGGAGAAAGTAAATAAGGAAGTGTTATTTACTTCTCATAACACACAAACTTGAAGTCACAAAATGAAATGAGTAGGAAATTAATAGGCATCCACTATGGGATGCCAGGATCCTGGGCTAGATAAACCATTGATCTCACTCAGGATGGTCATTGTTATTTAATTCCTGAAATAAACCAACCAACCAATGTTCTTTGTTCACACTAAAAACAATTCTTTGTAGGCCTCTATATGTGGGCATTTTATGTTAATTTTCAAGGTTTTCCTCTTAACTGCTAACTCCATTTTAAAGGATAAATGATTCAGTGATACCAAGTAACTGTTTTGGAAAGTTATTGAAGTTGCCATCTCAATTTCAATATATACTAATAGGAGGATGTATAGTAATGAGATGTTCTGATTTATATATATTCCTCTGAAGAATTAGTGCCTCATTTCTTAATAATTTCTTTTTCTAGTGCCTTGCGTTCCATGACATTTCACCCCAAGCTCCTACACATTTCCTAGTGGTTCCTAAGAAGCCAATTGCCCAGTTATCTGAAGCAGAAGATTCAGATGAATCTGTAAGTATTGTGAAAATGTTTTACATTAAATATAGATAGAATTCATATGTAGTCTTCTTCCATTATAACATATGAAAACTATTAGTTCTTTAGGGCAGGGATCTTGTCTCCTTTTCATGCATATCTCTGGTGCCTTTAATTCTGGGCTTAAATGTTATTACAACATAACTTTAAAACAAAAGCTATGAAAGTTAAAATAGAAAATGACCAAAACACAGCGTCACAAGATTCAGTGACATTCTTAAGAATTCATTGGCTACTCTGAGTCCGCGTGAACTAGGACTATAACTGGGTATCTTCCTCTAAAATGTTCTCTGGTAGATGTACCCTGTAATTGGTTCTGCTATACTCTTTGTTGAGTAAGTTACTGCAATCTTGTGCTTGTGGCAGTTGGTACAACTCTGCCAAAAATAAAAAATAAAACCTGGGAAGAGAGAGAGATACGAAGAAAGAAGAAACAGTAGGGGAACATTATGAGTTTTGCATTGCCATGAGGTGTAACCTTCCACTGTGAATTGTTAGTCACCGAACAAGAGCAATGCCTTATCAAAATTTATCTACTGGTGGCCCATTATAATATCATAGAAATGTAGGACTAGGTCATTTAGTCCAGTCTTCTGCACTGAGGCAGAACTAAGCATTTTCAAGCCCATCCCAACAGGTATATGTTTGTCTAACCTGTACTTAAAAACCTCCATTGATGACCATTCCACAATCTTCCTAAATAATTTGTTCCAGTGCTTCTCATAAGACAACGTGATTGGTAATAAGTTCCAAAGGGGTAGCCATGTTAGTCTAGTTCAGCAAAACAAACAAGGAGTCTTATGGCACTTTAAAGACTAACACATTTATTTTCCACATGAGCTTTTGCGGGCAAAGTCCCACTTGAATGGAGAAAACTTACATTGATTGTTAATGTTTACTAACTTAAAGTGGTGTATTGGAGTGACTTTATCTTTAAATGAAAGTCCAAAATGTGGAATTTGTTCAGTTGTATCACGCAAGTGTTGTGTATTTTAGTATTAGGAAGTTACTGATACTTGAGCAGAATGTTTTTTGTTCCTGACTGCATTCCCCAAAGAGCTACAGGTTCTTTGAACTTTTCTAGAGCCGTGGTTTAGTACTATATTTGCTAGCTTACGGTGGTTTTGGATTGTAGTCTCATTAGAGCAGTAATTTTTCTTTTTTAAAACTTTTATAGTTGCTAGAATGCCAGCTTTTTGGTGGAGGGACTCTCTTCTTTAGGAATTTGAGCAGAGTCTTTTGCATCTTGGCTGCCGTTTCAGTACCAATAATTAATAGTCAATGACAAATATTATGTAGCTATAGAAATACACAATTATAGTGCAGAAATGCTGTTTTTGTTTTGAAGGATATTATAAGGTCCATCGTACTGCACTAGTTCGTATATATGTTCTAGTGTGGCATCTTGTATTGGGATGGGCGGTTAGGGTTGGCAAGCAGTTCCTGAAATCATGAGGGCAAGAAGGGCTCAGGTCTTCTGAAAATAGGCCCCACAGTCTTGTGAACACATACTAGATTAGCCAACTTTTTTTTAGTTGGATTTTTCTTCATTGCCTAAGGCAGTGGTTCTCAACCACTGTGTTGGGACACAAAAGTATGTCATGAAGAGCCGGGAGGTGTGTCACAAATTGGCAGCTCCGCTTGGCGCCAGCTTGGAGCTCCTGCTGCCCGCTGCTCTCTGCTGCACCAGGGCTAGATGAGCAAAGGGACTTAAGGGCTGCAACCCAGAGATCCTGGGCTCGGGGTGGTGGCACTGCCTGCCCCACAAAACTAAACCCGGCCCCCTTGAGCCAGACCGCCAGGGCACCATCTTGCCCTGGCTTGACTTTGCCTCTACCAGGTCCTAGAGTGTTGCATCCTCCAGAGTGCCGCAGCCTCCCAAGCACCACCACCACTGGCAGATTATAGTGTGTCATGCAGGGGAACATCATCTGTTAAGTGTGTTGTGATGGAAAAAAGGTTGAGAACCACTGGCTTAAGGAATGAAAGGGGCCTAATCCTGAGAGGCAGTTATCTTTTAACTATGGTTTTTAAATTTACACAGAGGATTTCTTTTCACCAGTTATTTCACATCACTGATAGTTTTTTATTCTTCAAATTTATTAACAATTGTTTCTGTTGGTTTTTCTCTCTCCCTTCTCTTTTAATCCTTTTAGCTTCTTGGGCACTTAATGATTGTTGGCAGGAAGTGCGCTGCTGAATTGGGCCTGACCAAGGGATTCCGAATGGTCGTGAACGAAGGGCCAGAGGGTGGGCAGTCTGTCTATCACGTACATCTCCATGTTCTTGGTGGACGTCAGTTGGGCTGGCCTCCTGGCTAATTTGCAGCAAGAAGTTGCTGTTCTTTGTGGAAATGATCGCTGCATAGATTTAATACATTGCCCAGGAATCCAGCTACTGTTAACATGTTCAGTCATGCTTTTCTGTAAAGGGCAAAGAAGTTTTCAGCAGTGCTCTCTCAATAAAAAGTTACAGCATGTAGTATCATCTCTGTGGGTTTTATTTATTTATTTTTATTGCTTACAAAGCTATTTCCATCAGTCTCTTTCTTGAATGAGAATATGTAGTGATGCTTAAGACAGGGCTTGACAAACCCTGGCCATCAGGTTGCCATGGTGACCAGGAATTGCCCTGTGGCGCCTAGCTGCACCACGGTGCTTCAGGGTTGGAACGCTCCCTGGCGCCTAAAAAAAAATATAAAGCCGCTGGCACCGACATTTCAGCAGTGCTGCCCCACCACCAAAAACACACTGGGGCAATGTTTTTTTTCCAGCAGCGGGGGTTCACTTAGTTTTTGGACTGGTGCTCAGCACCCTGCTACATTTGTCGAACTTTGGCTTATGTTATGTTCACCAGCTAGCTTCGCTGAATGTGGCAAACTCTATGATAAGGGGGAATATGAAGAAAGATTAGATGTGCTAAACAAGTCTTTAATAGCTCATCAAGAGCAAACTTCGTCACTGTTTTCTGAACACTCTGGGAACAGTGCACGTAGAAGCAGGGCAGGTTGCCACTAAAATGGAGATAAATGTCTAAATGATGTATATGAGGTTCAAATACTATGGGTGTGACACTTCAGTAAGATTATATATGTGCCATGCTTGTTTAACTTGAGTAGCGAGGGGGAGTATGTTATGTTTATTTCACTAATGGTCCCTGCTCTGTCTTCCTGAAAGCTTTTCTGGTGAAAAAAGCAAAAGTAGAAAGGGAGAAAAATAGGAAAATAAAACAAAGCAATAACTGCTGAGTTATAGTACATTAGGATGTAAGAAAGTGAGTGTGTCTATTTTGGGGAAGTGAGGACTTCACCAGAATAATGTGAGGAACCACAGCAATACATCTCAGGAAAAAAAAATTCTTCAGGCATCCGAGTACTGGTTCAAGTAATTACCCAGGAAATTAAGCAGGATGGTAACATAACTCTGCACCACTAAAGGGGTATAATCTCAGGGAAACTGTTGCATAGGTTAACAAATGATCTTTCAGTTACGTACCATTGAGTGCAACTAGTATATTCATGAAGTATTTTACAACAACTTCAAGATGAAGTAAAAATCTTTTGTTTCATTTGGGTTTATGGCAGCCCTTAAATATCCCGGTATGATACCAAACCTGTCTAAGGTCTTGTCTACACTACAAAGCTTGTTGATGCAAGTTACAGTGATGATCAAAAAGCACTGTGATTACAGCACTTGTGCCTGTCCATGCAGTGCTTACGTCACCAAAATATGTCCACTGTTGGTGTGGTAGCATCAACAGTGAGGGCAGCACACTCTGGGCAGCTGTACCACTGTGCAGCTCCTCACCTTGTGCTGCTAGGAGCTGTAGGAAGGCAGAGAGGATCGCAGTGCGTTATGGATGCAGTGATTTCTGTCCTGTCATTCCATGGGTTTCTAACTGTTTCGCAGCATTTTCCAATGGCCCCAGTTTCCTGAGTGCCTGCCATCTCTTGCATTTCCAGCTCCAGCTCCTGCATTTCTCTCCAATGTTGTCTGTGTTTTGAACTCAACAGACCTGGTCATGCAGAATATCGTGAGCTTCCAACTGGAACTGGAATTTAAGGCACCTGACCTGCTGCAAGCCGTGCAAACGAGCAGTGTCAGATTACTGTTTGCATTCATGGAGCATCTGCACACAGTACACTGCTGCTTTTGGGCACATGAAACAAGCACTGACTGGTGCCATCACATTATTATGCAGGTCTGATGTGACAAGCAGTGTTCCCTCTAAGCTGCGCGGGTGCGCAGCCGCGCAGCAGCCGTCGCACCCCCGCGCAGCCCAGCAGCCCCCGCTGCTCCCTCCAGACCCCCGGGGCTGCGGCTTTGCCGCGGCAGACCCGACCTGAGCCAGGCCTCTGGGCTGGCCCTCCCCGCCCCCAGGGTGGGACAGGCAGGCTCAGGCTCGGCTCAGGTGCGCGGGCCTGCCTGCCTGCCCCACACGGCCGGGGCAGCGGGGTGGCTGCGGCCGCGGTGGGCTCCCGGGCTCCCACCCGCCGACCGCCTCGACTTCCCGGCCCGGGGCCGGGCTCATCCGACGGCCTCGGCCTCCCAGCGCGGGGCCGGGATCAGCCTCCGGGGGTGGGGTCTGCTCCGCCCCACCGGCGGCTTCCCAGGGCCGCGGTAAGGTCCTCCCCCGCCAGCGGCCTTGGCTTCTCTCTTTCTTTCTCTTCTTTGCTTTCCTTTTTCTTTCCTTTCTCTTCTTTGCTTTCCTCCTTTTTTCTTTCTTCTTCTCTTTCTCTTCTTTTTTCCTTATTTGTCTTCCTTTTTCTTTCTTTCTTTCTTTCTTTCTTTCTTTCTTTCTTTCTTTCTCTTCCCGTTTCCTCTTCTTTCCTTCTTTTTTCTTTCTCTCTTCCTTCTCTTCCTTATTTTTTCTCTTTCTCTTCTTTTCTTCTTCTTCCTTCTTTCTCTTCCTTCCTTCTCTCTTTTTTCTTTCTCCCTTCCTTTTTCTTTCCTTCTTTCTCTTCTTTGCCTTCCTTCTTTTTTCTTTCTTCCTCTTTCTCTTCCTTCTTTCTCTTTCTTTTCTTTTCTCTTCCTTCTTTCCTCTTCTTTCCTTCTCTCTCTTTTTCTCTTCCTTCCTTCCTTCTTTTTTTAAAAAAAACTTTTAAAAAATTAATTTTAAATAAAAACCTTTCTAAAAATTCAAAATTCATTCAAATTCAATTAAACACAATTAATTAATTCTATTTACAATTACTTTAACTTCAATTAATGCCTATAATTTCTGTCGTGTGAGTTTACACAAAAATTTTATTTAGAAAAAGTTTTGCACATGGCTTGAAAATTTTGCACACAAGCCGCCAAACCTTAGAGGGAACATTGGTGACAAGCAGAACTTACAAATGGGCAAAGTCACCTTCATGGAACTCTTGTGTGGTGCTCGCACTTTCCCAGCTGTGCACTGACACCAAAAAGAGCTGCCCATTCTGTGGAGAAGTGTGGGGTGATCACTTTGTGGAAGTTGTCAACTCCAAATTGCTACTGGTCAATTACTAATCAGTTTGAAGTTGGGGAAGTCCGCCCTTGGAGCTCTGTTATTACGAGTGTGCAGAGCCATTAATCACATCCTGCTACAAAGGATTGTGAGGCTTGGAAATGTGTGTGACCTAGTAGATGGCTTTGCAGCGAGGGGTAGAGCCCTGCGTGGATACGAATATGTGGATCTGCATCTGCAAGGAATGGTTTGCAGATATCCGTGTTGTATCTGCAAATGCAGATATCTGCGGATTTGCAGGGCTCTAGTGATGGGATTCCCTAATTGTAGTGGACCGATCGATGACATGCATATCCCAGTTTCAGACCCGAACCATCCTGCAACAACATACACCAATAGAAAAGGGTATTTCTCTATGGTACTGCAGGTGCTTTTAGATCACCATGGGTGTTTCACTGACATCAACACGGGTTGGTCAGCAATGGTATATGATGCATGAATCTTCAGGAACATTGGCCTGTACAGAAAGCTGCAAGCAGGGACTTTCTTTCTGGACCAAAAGATTCCAATAGGGAAATGCTGAAATGTCCATAGTGATCCTGGGAGTCCCAGACTATACCTTACTGTGATGGCTTATGAAGCCTTATATGGGCAACCTGGATAGCAGCAAGGAGCATTTCAGTAACAGGCTGAGCAGCTGCCATATGATCATTGAGTGCAACAATAACAGGCTGAGCAGGTGCCATATGACCAGTGGCAGATTAAAAGCTCAGTGGTTATGCCTTTATGACAGGGAAGACCTAAATGAGGAATATATTCCCAGGGTTATAGCTGCCTACTATGTGCTTCATATTTGTGAAGCTAAGGGTGAAAAGTTTCCCCTTAGGTGGAGCTTAAGGCCAATTGCTTTGTGGCTGACTATAAACAACCAGATGTCAGGGCTATTAGAAGGGCACAACAGGGAACCCTTCGTATCAGGGAGGCCTTGAGGAATTACTTTGACAATAAGTACCAATAAGTATGCAGCACTGTGCCATGCTATGACTGCTAGCCAACTTGCACTGTGTATCAATGCAAGGTGCCCCCACCGTGTGCAAGAGGCAAATAAAGATTGCTTATTATTGTTATTAAATAACAATTATTCACAACACACATAAAAAGCTGGGCTGGAGAAGAGAAAGCAGTGAGAGGCAGTGTAAATTATGACAGCTGGGTGTAAGTCAACTATCATTCTGGAGGGGTGGAGTGAATGGGGTCCTGAGATGGGACAGGAATTTGGGGATGGAGTCTGGGGAGGCCATAGAAAGCAGTTCTTTATTGGCTGTACGAGGGGACAAGCACACGTGAATTCAGTCTGCAGCATTATGAGTGACTAGCAACTCCGTTTGCTCCTCTGTGGCTTTTGTCATGTGGTCATGACCTGCTATCGCTCCTAGTTTTCCTTTACCGCCTGCCTGTCAATTTTCTGATTTTTAGACATACTGTGTCTCCAGGCTCTTTTTTCTTGCTTTTCTGCCTCAAAGGAGTAGAGGAGTTCCTGAAACATCTCTTTGCTTCTCCATGGTCATTTTCCTCTCAGCTGCAGAAGCGCAACATATATGGATGAGTTACTCCTCAAGGACACATCTGTAGAAGCACAATAAACAATGAACAGATGCATGATTGTGAGTGGAATAACAGCATTGCTTCATTACTGTAAAATACACCTTTCTCACTGTCCCCTAGCATGCATACAGCTCAACGAGCGCCCATGGCATAGTAAGTTGTGCCCAGGGGAAGAGGGATGCTCAAGCTGGGGAAAAGGTTGTGTGTGTGATTGTTTGGGGTATTGATGCAGATAGATAGGGACAGAATTTCAAATTGTGCAAACATTTTTTATAGGCGGGGACCACAGAAGCTGATATCTCACTCTTGAGAGTAAGCAGGGATTCTAGTGTGCATCTTTATGTGAGAAGCTTCAAACCAGGTCCCTGTGCTGCTCGCCTGTGTGCCACTTTGGTCCCTGCACAAGCGATTGCTGAGTGGGAGTGGGAAAGTTTCCTACAACAGGAAGAGACAAAATAGCTTTGCCAAGGAATCTCCAGTAGAAGATTGGTGAATACCTCCAGGGAAGCTTCCTAGAGATCTCTCTGAAGGATTCCCATGAAATCTCAGTGTGCATTAACACAATTTTCTGCCACACAGCCTAGCTGAACAAAGGAATGGGAAGCCCACACAAACACAACTCTCCTGTGTATTTCTATCCCTTCAACCACTTGTATAATGCAATGATGTAGCTGTACCTCATGTAACATAACTTAAGGATGGCCATATAACAGTGTTCAGCCCACTGGGTCACCTTCTGTCTATACACTATGCTTTTCTGGTACAATGGGTAAACATCCTCCCCATAAAAGGACAAAAAGTAGGGGAATGTAGGAGAAAGTGAAAGGTTAAAATAGAAAGACAAGTAGAAGCAACTAGGGGCTGGCTCAGGGCCTAACAAAGTAATCCAAAGCAATGTACTGTAGCCTACCTTCCAAAGAATGTACTGCAGATCTAAACTGAAGGTACCGACAAGATACAGGTTGTGAAAGTCTGACTTCACTAAAATTGGCAAGAAACAAGCTGAAATTGAAGGTGGTGTTGGGTTGGTCTAACACCAAGGAGATAAGAAAAGATGTTTTGCATGGTTTGGCCCGTGCAAAGGTACGGTTCAGCCAAACCATGACACCTTGATGGATGGAGATGCCCAGTAATGCATGGACCAACCAATGCGTGAATCAAGTAGAATATGGACCAATCGATGTAAGGTCAGATGAGGGTATAAAAGTAGGAGCCCTGGCGCTCAGACCCCGTGCAGCCTAAAGGGGTGATGGGGAGTCCTACCATCAATTGAGCTGTTCCGTTACATTGAGAGTACGTATGCTGCCAGCAGATCTTTTGATATAGATCGCTTGCCATTGTGCTACGTTGCAATAAAGCCTAGCTTGGCACCTTCATTTCTACAAGGATCCGTGGTCGTGTTGGTTTTTACAGTTGTGAGTGCTGACTCAGTTTACCTCTGGCGTACAGGGTACTCCTGGGCTCCAAATCACTGAGCTAACCAAGTTCTCACTAAAGATTTGAATCAGAAGTAACCCAGAGTGTTCACCAAAGGAGCACCTCAGCTTAGGATCATCAGGCTAACTCAGTCCCTGCTTAAAGATCCAAGCCAGGCTCTAGATCACTGGGCTAACGGAGTCCCCACTTATAGATTGAAGATAGGGGTAATCCTTCAGAGATTCATGCATGCAGCCAAGCTGACATCGCTGGAGACAGAACAATACTGATAAGAACATCTCTCACCTGACTGGCCTAAACCACACAGCCTATAATGTGCCGTGACCACATTCCGCTCCTTCATTCTGCACTCCAGAGCTGAGGTTGGCTTGAACAGTCTTGGGCAGAGAAGAGGTCCTGGCTCCCTGTATCAGCAAATGACCCAATACCATGCTCTGCATTATCATCCAACGCGACCGCCTCATCTGTGACTACTTCATCAGGGTTGACTCTGGTGTCCCCCCAGCTCAGAGGTATCCATGAGTCTCTTGGCTATGGAGGTGGGATTGCCGCTGAGGATGGTGTCTAGTTCCTTATAGAAGCAGCAGATCTTTGCCTCTGCACAAGGATGATGGTTTGACTCCCTAGCCGCAGCTCCTTGATTTTTGCATAGTACTGCAGCTTGTCCCATTCGCAGCCTTTCTCCACCATTAAATGAGAAATCCGCCCATATGTATCCAAGTTTCTTCAGCTGGAGCAAACTGGGGCTGCACAGTTTCCTTTCCCCAAACGCCAGTCAGATCCAGAAACTCTGCTGTTCTCCAAGTGACAGAATGTTTGGTGTGTGGAGCCGCCATGGTTAGCTGGGAAGATGAGATGTGAGCTCTCCATGCTGACCAAGCAGGAAGTGGAATTTCAAAATTTCCCAGGACTTTAAAGGGGGAGGAGTAGATAGCTTCTGGTAGTAGAGTTCAAATTGATGTCCAGAGTGGAGTGGAGGGGCATTCCGAGCCAGTTCTTGGACGCCATTTACCACAAGGTAACCAAGTGTCATGTCTACATTGACTCTTTGTTGCTAAAAGTTTTGCCAAAAAGCTTTATGCCTCTTGTTGAGGTGGTTTTATTCTGTTGCAGGTGAATCGGGTGTGTGGGGGAGTGGAGCAAAGTATGTACATCATCACTGTTTTGCCGCAAAAAGCTGACTTTGGTCAACAAAAGTCTCTAGTACAGACCAAGCCTATGGTTATGTCTACAGTACAGACTTTCCAGCAGAACAGCTGTAACGTCTAGTGTTGCTATAGCCTAAAGATTTGTGTACACTAGTACTTTTTTTGGCAAAACTTTCGTTGACCGAGGATCTGAAAAAACATACCCCTGGCCAACGTGAGTTTCACTGACAAAAGTGCCCCGCTGGGAGACGCTCTCCTCCTGTCATAGCTACAGCTCTCTCCCATTGGGATGGAGTGACTACACAGGAGACCTCAACTTCAGTGCAGCTGAAGAGGTACAGCTATGCTGCTAAAAGGGTTGTAGAAGACATAGCCTTAGTAAAACCTTTGGCTTCTTTTTCTAATGATAAGACCCTGAGATTTGTGTCCACAATGAGAGAGAGAGAGAGAAGGGAATGTGCTGAGTACAGCCTATGTGACTTCGTTTTTTTCTAAATCAATACTTTCTACGTATTGCTATAGCTCAGTACGTGCATCAGATACTGAATCTAGGGAAGCACACGTGAGTATTTCGGAGAGTGAGGAGATTTGCCTATTGTGGAAATAGCAGGAGGGTTTATGCCCCGGACCTCACAGTTCACTTGACATTATGTGTGCAGAAGCTCTGTGCCTCTTTACTAGATCCACAGCCACTTGGGTACTCTTTCCTGCACCCTGGCACTCCCTTCCCTTAGCTGCTGCCCCTGGAATTCCACTCAGTGGAACATTCTAGGATGCTGAGGAAGGACGTGTCAAAGGGCCTCGATACACTGAACCTACTTTCTACATCCACAGGAAGCTCTCTGTAGACCGTAGAGACTGTGATGCCACAAAGATGGTTGCATTCTTGGAGCTCCTCAGAGGTAGGACCCATGGATCCTCAGGGAATGATGTGGGCCAAGATATCTTGTCTTTTAACTAAAAGAGTAGAAACAAACTCAGCAGCAGATTGGTACGAATACGCAATGATTTTTGTGCATATTTCAGGAGTTCTTGAAGTCTAGTGCATTTAAAAATGGCATTGTTTTTCAAGGAGTTGGAGAAGTGCCACATTTAATTAGTGTACTCAATATTAAACACAATTAACTGGAGAAAAATGAATCATTCATTCTGCTTTGAAAGCTGTTAGTCAGGCTCTGTAGGGGGAACACCTTTTTTTAGGGTGCCTTAATTACAGCACCCCCAGTTCTGGTGTTGGATGCAGACAACCAAGAGTCAAGGCAGTTATGAATGAAAAGAATTGAATTTGCTTTCTTCAGGGTACCTTGCTCTTGAAACATCACTCACTTTCTGTTTTACCTACATTGCAGGAAGCCTGTCTGTTTAATTAACTGGGCTGCTAATTAATATTGATTAATATTAATATTAATACCTGAAAATGTAATCTTCTTTGAGCGCTTGCATATGTACATTTTACTGTAGGTGTGTGCACATGTGCCTTGTGGTGTGGGAGAATTTTCCCTAGCGGTGCCCATGGGATGGCTACATCCAACATCAAGTTTCTCATGCTGTGAAGCGAGGGTATAAAGGGTAGAGTTGCCCTCCTCCTTTCTTAATATCTTTTTACTGTCCATGGTGTTCTTTGTGAACTACTTGCCTGTGGGGTTCTTTTCACTCTGGACTCTGAAAAGTTTTGTTTTTATTTCTCATTTTATTAAAATTGTTTTCATATTTTGTTTAGATTATTTAAGCCAGGGGTCCTCAAACTACGGCCCGCGGGCCGGATACGGCCCACCAAGGTTATTTACCCGGCCCCTGCCCCTGCTGCGGCCTGCCCCATGCGTCTGGGGCAGCGGGGTGGCCGTGGCCAGGGCAGGCTGCCGGTCTCCCACCCACCGGCCGCCTCGACTTCCCGGCCCAGAGCCGACCCCGCCCAGCTCTGCCGACAGCGTCGGCCTCCTGGCACGGGGCCAGGATCAGTCTCCGTTGCCGGGGTCTGTCTGCCCTGCCGGGGCCGCGTTCGGTCCCCGCCGGTGCTCCCTCCCAGCTGTGCAGGCTGCGGCCGGGCTGGGGAGATTCAAATCTCCTGCCCTGAGCATGCGCAGA
>ML685776.1:2136217-2254578 GCA_007922175.1 Pelusios castaneus | reverse complement strand
TTTCTCTTCTTTGTCTTCCTTCCTTCCTGCTCTTTCTGTCTTTGCTTCCTTCCTTTCTTTCTTTTTTTCTTTTTCTCCTCCTTCCTTCTCTTTTTTCTTTCTCTCCCTTCTTTTTTAAAACTTTTTAAAAATTAATTTTAAATAAAAACCTTTCTTAAAATTAGATTTCAATTCCAAATTCATTCCAATTAAATTAATTAAACACAATTAATTAATTCTATTTACAATCACTTTATCTTCAATGAATGCCTATAATTTCTGTCTTGTGAGTTTTCCCCAAAAATTTATTCTGAAAAAGTTTTTCACACGGCTTGAAAATTTTGCACACAAGCCACCAAACCTAGAGGGAACATTGGCTACTAGTTGCGTACACAACAGCAGGCCAGCAGGCTAACATCGGTCAGTCCCACACTCTGGGCCTGGCCGGAGCCCACAGCACCAACAAAAAGTGTGTGGATGCATTACTGCCTGCCACCCAGTACCCAGAAACACAGGCCAGCAGCAGACGTGATAGCTACGCGTTCACGTTTTTTTCTAACTATAATACGGCCCCCCAACAGTCTGAGGGACCGTGAACTGGCCCCCTGTTTAAAAAGTTTGAGGACCCCTGATTTAAGCTTTCTGGCTTAGCAGAGCCTCTGGTCTCTACCCTGTACTGGTAGGATCTACACCAAGGTCTCCAGAGTTTGTAGTGCATGAGCTGCAGAAACCCTGTGTTTATTTTTGCTGTCTCAAGTGCTTAGGTGAGGGTCACTGTCAGACAGCTGCTCCTGTTGCCATGGTTTTAAGACCAGGGCAAAGAAACTGAGGGAGGAGTATGTCCAGTACATCCTCATTGAGGCAGCCTGGAAACAGGTGTTGGAATGCTGTCAGTCATCAAAGGGAAGCTCTTCAGTGGCCCCTTTTTGAAGTGCTCTTTCCAGCATTATCAGCAGAGTGGAAGAAAAAAAGTCCTTGAAATTCAGACCCCAGGAGTCCTCAGAGGAGGTCGGTTCAGCAGAATGCACCTTTCAGTTCCCTACATCCCGGTACTGAATCTGGTGCATTCTCTGGGACCACTGAGACAAGCTACCTCATTGACTGTGACAAGCCAGTCCTTAATTCCTGCAGACTAACAGCTCATCTCTGTCCCAATCACTCTGGAGCTCTATGCTGTAGCCAGAAATTTACTGAGCCTGTTGGTATTCATGCTTCAAGCCCTCCCCACTGATTCAAACCAAGGACTCTCGTCTGGCATTGATATAACAGTCAAGACCATCAGCACTGGAGGACTCCAATTATGTACTGCCTCCCTCAGCTCTGGCACCTCCTCTTACCTCATCTTTGGGGTCCTCTAGTAATGGCCCCCCATCTAAGACCCTGGCCCCCACTAGTAGCCCCTGCCATCCCACCTGGGGCCCCGACCTCCCACCACAGCAGCCTGTGGGCAAGCCAGCACTGGGGGTGGCCTTGGGGCCAGAGGCCACTCTTTGCACCAGCCCCAACCCTCATCTCACTCCGGCTGGTCTGCCCCTGGAGGCAGCAGGGCCAAGTGGTGCATGGTGCAGCTTCTGGTGCACCCCTACAGCCTCTCCATGAGTTTGCCAAACATATTCTCTGTATGACTTCTGCAACTGGGAAACAATATCCTAGTTTTCTAGTAAGGTACCACAGGACTCCGGGAGGCAGCTTCAGTCCCACATTGCAAAATGCTGCTTTGTCTTTAGTTTGGCACTATAGTTTCATTGGATGAGTCAGAGTCCAGAGCAAGAGCAATGGTGATGGCAGTGACTAGGAGCAGAGTGTGCTGGTTAGAGGACTTCAGAATCCCTGTAGAGATTCAACAAACTATTAAGAATGTCCTTTTCAAGGGCTGTACCCTCTTTTCATCTTAGGTGGATTCGGCTTTGCATATTCTAAGGGACTCAAGGGTGATGCTGAAGTCCTTGGGCCTACACATGCCTATGATAAAAAGGACAAAATATCATCCATAGTACCAGCAGACAGGAACATTACCCTTTCCAGCAATCTGAGCAATCCAAGAGAAGGCAAACGTCACACAGGAGAGGAAGCTTATGCCTTTTAATGAGTTTTCATCTCAGCAATCCCCAAGCCTCCAAGCAGTAATTTTGATTCATGTCAAAGACATGGGCAAGCTGCAGCTACCACCATGGTAAATACTCTCAGAACTGATACTAGGCCAGAGAGCAGTATGGTGAATTGGTAATATTCATCTCCTGTGACAAACCTGAGCCATCTCCTGTGGCCAGGATTGATTCCCATGTGGCCTGTAAGTTGAGGGCAGCATGTGATTCTCCCTGACCTATGGAAGAGATATCTAACCTGGGACACATTCATCTTCTTGGTATATTTGTTGAGGTTCCAAAGGTCTAAGACGGGTGTAGGACCACCTCTGGCTTTGGGTATCAGGAAATAATGGGAATAAAACCTCCTGCCCCGATGATGCAAAGGCACCTCCTCTTTGGTTCCCAAAGGAGCATTTGCACTTTTTGTCTTAGCACAGACTCATGAGAAGGGGCCTTGAAGAGAGACTGGATGAAGATGGGAGTGGAGATGGAAAGAAACTGGAGGGTATATCCAGATTCCGCCACAATTAGCATCCATTGTCTGAAGTGGTGAACTGCCCGGCATGGAGAAAATGGGACAGTCTGTCTCAGAAAAGTGGGGGAAGGGAATCAGTGTGGATCTTATGAACCTCTTCCTCCACCTTTTGTAACTGTTGTTCTTTGAGATGTTTTGCATATGTCCACTCCATGACCCATCCCCTATGTTCAACACATTGGAGTTTACCATCAGATGCCAGTGCAGAGGAACTGAGGAAGGGGTGGAGCAACTCTGCCCTTCATTCCCTTGCTTTGCAGCACAAGGAGCTCGACAATTGGTACAACCACCCCTAGAGGTGCCACTGGGGATAAGTCTCCAGCACTGATGCACAGGGTCTGCACACACTATAGCATGATGGATATAACAGTTACAAAATATAAGTAATATTTTTTGGTAGGAGGAGCTCTACACCTGTGTGGAAGTTGGGGGGATGACCACATGTAGTAAAACTGAAAAACAAAACCCATGTTAAAAATAAAAAATGAATAGACATTATTGGATTAATACAAAAAGAATTGTTAAGAAAGCCCTGCAGAGTACACGTCTCATATCCTTTTCTGCATAGCTATATATTACCTTGGTTTTTTGCATTGTTTTAAAAAAATGTTCATGATTATGCTGAATACATGCCATGTATGAGCCCAATTCAGTAAGCAGAGCACTTACAGAACTTCCACTGTTGTCAGTGAGCATTCTGCAGAAGAAGCATTTGCAGACTAGGGCCCTGTTTTATCACAGAAAGGAAGCTGTGAAATTTCACATCTCCTCATGAGGAGCTGATAGACTAAACATTCCTGAACTGATGAAGATGGGCAACCAACTGCTGCTAATATTACAGTGTGTGAGCAGAAGGCTACAGCCAAAGGCATTTGATGCTTGAATTTGTGGAGGAGTACATCACTTACAATACAAATACACCTTCCCTCTCCTCAGTGGCCAAGAATATTGATTATATTTTAAAGCCATTATCTCCAGTGGTGTAGCCAGCCCTGGTTTTTGGCCGGGCCCCTGCAAGTGCAGGGTGGGCTCAGCCATGCACAGCTTTCAGTGAACTTTGCTGCCACAGTCGCAGGGCCAGCCAGCAGCTGGAGGCCGCAGCTGTGCATGGGGCAGAGGCACCGACGCCTCAGCTCTGCTCCCAGGTGCGGGGCATGGCAGCTGCAAGCAGAGCAGAGGTGCTGGTGCCTCTGTCCTGCTCATGGCTGCCGGCTGCTGGGAGGCTTCACAACCCAGTCTGCACCACTGCCAGTGGCTAAGGAGGGTGGGACTTAGGGCCAAGTGGGTAGGCCCTGGCCCACTTGTGGCTATCCCCTTGATTATCTCCTAATTGTCAATCACTTCTTGTGACAGGGCAGGCCCGCCCTGCACTGCAGCAACCCAGCAAAATCTATGGGCAGAAGACGCCCCGCCCCTTAAGCCCTGCTGGGCATGCTCAGCCTGCTGTTCCTCTATAAAAGGAAGTGGCTCAGTTCAGTCTGGGCTGGCCAGTGTGAAGAAAGGACATGTGCTGGGAGCTTCTGTAGAGGAGTTGCACCAGCCCCAGTTAGAGAGCAGATGCGGGTCTGTTGACCGTGGAGGCGAGCATTCACTGCTGAAAGACTACCTGGTGATGGAGGCTCTGGGAATCACATCCACCTGTGAACTTCAAGACCCTGAAAGAGATTGACTGGCTTTGTCTGCAGGAGAGGTTCACCTAGACCTCCAGGAACAGACCACCTCACATGCTTGGACAGGAAGTAGCCCAGGGAGTGAGAAGTAGTGGTGGTGGGGGGAACTGGGTGTGGCATGCCCACTAGCCAGTGTATTTTGGTGTGGATCCCCCCTGGCACAAATAGGGCCCTGGGCTGGGGCTCAGTGGAGTGGGTGGGCCTGAGGCCCCCTACCTGGGGTAGTGGGGCACAAGGGTTGGTGACCTTGTGATTAACCCTGACCCCAGGAAGTGAGCAGCCTCTAGGCTGTACTACCCTGACCCCAGGGAGTGTCTAGACTTTGGCTGCTAGGCCTCACTACCCTGACTTGCGAATAGACTCTGGCTGCTAGGCTGTACTACCCTGAGCCCAGGGAGTGAGCAGACTCTGGCCACTAGGCCATGCTACCTGGCCCCAAGGGAGTAAATAGACCTAGACCGCTTGGCTGGGTTGCCCTGAATTCGAAGGGCAGGGCACTGATTTTTGTGAGTCAGGGAGCCGCGCTCCCTGCTTGTGCCCTCGGACCGTCCCCATCTGGGGGCCTTTTGGGGAGCATAGCCCCCGATACTTCTTTTAGCACAACTTGTTGTTCTACAGCAGTGGTTTTCAACCTGTGGCCCAATCAGCACATATCTGTTGCCTGTGTGATATCTTCAGGGCAATACAGATCATATTGGATTTGGCCCATATTGTGGGCCACATATACTGCTCACAATGATAAATACATGGAGAACCACTGCACTACCACTTAAACAGCTAAGTAGATTTTAATGTCTTTATTGAACTCTTTTCTGTGATGTATAAAATATACTTTTCACTGTTTAAACTATATAACTTTTGCACTTCAGCCAGTTTGAACAATGGATACATACTTGTCAGGTTTACTTTCTGCTGCACTATTACAAAATAGTTTATTTTAATGCTGAGAATGTTCAGCTAACTCCTACAGTTTTTGTGGGTTCGATTCATATTTGAAATGAAAATGAAACAGTACAGAAAGGAAGACAACATCCTTTTCCACTGTCCTCACCCTCTCACTTGTTTTTCACTAATATGTCCTATAAGTAGCTAAGGACCAGTTCATAGACACACAATAGCAAATTGTATGTTCAAACTACCATGTTAAACCATTGCCTTTAGGGCCATATGTTCAGGTTTTCCCATGTAGAGGGCAAGAATAAGTTCAGTTAGTCCTGACTGGGAGAAATTCCTGCTCAACATTTTATGTGAGGGATGGGCTGTCTTACTCCTCACTGAAAAGAGATCTGTGCTCCTAAACTAAGGGATGTCATCCTGTTTGCAGAGGCATAAGTCACTGTGTAGCTGCTCTGCAATATCTATAGCAGCTGTTACTGCAATGGAATTTGAGGGTCCTCTGCAAAAGCAGATCAGCATTCATTTAGCAGAAGGAGATCAGTACTCAGTGTAGACAGTAAAGCCACAGAGATTTCACTCCACTTCCATCAATCAGGAACCTAGACCCTGCAGCTTTCTACTGTCAAAGAATATTCCCAGCAGAACACTAGTTCAGACTCTTAAGAACATGCTCTAGAGAATCTAATTTGAAAAAGTATGGGTTTTCGGTAGGTATTTTTGAGCCACCCAATAGAATTAAATAGAAATTTCTCTCCCTGTTATGGAAATACATAGAATGATTCAAAAAATTATCGTCCATTAGAAGACTTTAAAGAGCAGAACTCCATTACATTTCTATAGAAACTACTGCCCTCTTAAATTCTGTAGGATGTTCCCATAAGAGGAAACTTGATATTAACAGTTTATTATTTCTGGGGATAACGCCTATCCAGGTGGATGTGCAAAGGTGGCAGAATGACTCTCCATCAAGAAACTGGAACAAATACACTTTGCTGTATAGTAAATCTTGCCATGAAGTTTTCTAAAATATCAGGAAGTTGGTATCATGATATAAATTGAAATGGCATGGATGATTAATAAAACACAAAAATAAAATGCTCAAAAGGTAGAAAACAAATTTTGTCAAGTTAGCAGGGAAAGTCTTTTCAGTTATCTGTATTATCTGAAATAAATGTAGCAACTGACTCTGAATAACATATACAATTTATATAAACAATTGAAAACAATTTTATATAATGAACAGGCAAAATTTGTGGACAAGTTAAAATGAATGAACAATAGGTGACCAAACACGAACAAGCACATTTGTAAATCCAACAATAACGTTGCCACTCAATGAAAGTAGAATTGTAAAGGAGATTGAAACTGAAAGATGTCTAATAATAGGAGAAATAAGTTACAAAAAGCCAAACTCATCTGTCTGGACTGTTAAGAGTTTATGGGCTGATTTTTAAAAAAAAAAAAAAAAACTAAAAAAAAATCAAATGCTCAATGTATCATACAACTCAATATATGTAAGTATTTGTACACTCTATGACCTGGATATTCAAAAGCTCTCAATGCTGGCTTAACTCTACTTTCTTTGGCGTAGAGTTATCCCAACATTGTGCCCTTTTCAAAATCCCAAGTATAAGGCTTGCCTACACCATGGTATCTTTATTTCTCAAACATAAGAAAAGAAAACTCCGTGCCTAAGGAAAAAATGTGTTGCATAATGATTATTTTTATTTAGTATGTATCTATAACTGAAGAAAGTAGTCTGGGAACTGGGAGAAAAAACTCCAAAACATTAACCATCAGAACAGTGTGCCAAGGGTTGTGGCAGATTCTGCATTGCTAGTTAATAAAATCTGTTTTTCAATGTTTGAATATCAGTGACTCATAGCAGAAGTTTTGGAAGCCTTCACAATCCAGTGCTAAATTCAAGCACTCAGCAAATTGGAAAGTCAGCTGCTATACACCATCTATCCATCTCCTTACTAGTTGACCCCTACTACACAGACTTTTCACCCTTCTGTTCTTAATAATTTTCTCAAGGTTATTTCTATGTCCACTCCTAATGTGACCAAAGTACATAAGTTTGTATTTGTTGATTTCCAACATCCAGGAGCTGCTTCTTTCCAGTACTATTTCAGACATAGGTATTTGTCTTTTTTTCTATCCATGAGATATGCAAGAGTCTTCACCAGAATCACATTTCAAAAGCTTCATTTTTGTTGTTGCTTTTTCTTTTCTTTTTCAGCATTAACTTCCTATCATTCACATCCATCAATTGCTATGGAAAAAACTAGTTTCTTCTCCAGGTGTACCTTTGTACATTTGGTTTTTCTACTCTTCCTTAATAGAGACCATAGCTGTGTGAGCCATCCCTGTCTGTCTTCTGATTTTTTTTTTTTTTGGAACAGCCTCCTTGACTGAATATATATGATGATTACATTTAGTCACTGCTTCATCAGCTTGTCCATTAATCATGACCACGACTTTCATCCTGTTTTTGTTAATTGGATCAGTGTATGTGAATTTGTTTCCATCACATTCAGGAATAGTTCCAAGTCCTCGCTAACTGTTTTTGTAGATTCCACTACTTGTTGCATTGAATCAGTGGTAGCAAAGAGTGGTGTATACTCAGCATGTCTGAGGTCAATTACACGGAGTCCACCAGTGGAAATCCCAGTAACTTCCACTTTGTTAAAACCTTCCTAAACTGCTCTCATAATAAATTCTGTGCATATGTTAAAGAGATTTGAGGACAAAATACACCTTATCTCACATCCTGCCCCATGGACAACCATTACTGGAAATTATTTCATTAAGATGGGATGTTTCCTTAAAAGCAATGCTGTACTGTAACAGTTGCTGTTTTGGGGAAGTTCTAGGGCCTGTGTTATATAGGAGGTCAGAAACTGACCCTAATACTCCCTTCTGGCCTTAGAAATTATTAATTATTTATATTTAAAATTGATAACAGCAAGAAACCAAACCCAAAATCCAAACTGAAATATTTTCTCTTCTTTTGTAAATAAATCTACTATTTCCAGTAAAATTAATGTAATGTTTGTCACAGTAATTTAGTAATTGCCTATTTCATCTAAGGTGGTTAGTTGCATTATATATTAAACATATTAGGATATTTAAATAATCATGAACTATTAGGCAAATCACAAACAAATATACCCTCCTGTTTTCATAATACAAACATTTATTGATCATTATGTAGCAAAGTTTAAAGGTTTTGTTTTTGCTTTCTCTTACATGTTCTTTGCATATAATGTAGCTGTAGCTGTGTTGATCCCAGGATATTGGAAAGACAAGGTGAATGAGGTAATATTTTTTTATTGTATCCACCTTTGACTTTCTAACATTTTCTTTGTGCCATTCTAATTTCTGAACAACTTTGGTTTCCTAATGCATTTTCCCAGGTTTGCCATATGAGGGCAGAGCAAGACCATAGTTAATTTGTATTTTTAATTCTGTGGCAGGCTGGTCTCCTGTCTGTTGGCATTTCACATTTTCATTGGAATGTCAACTTTAACAATGAAAGTAAAAAAATAAAATAAAATAAAAGCAGCATTGCTCCTTCTTCTAGAACCTGTTTAGAAGAAGCAGCAATGCTGATTTTTTTTTGTTTTTATTTTTAAAGAACCTGGAGTAGAAATAATCAGTTGTGGAATGCTCTGTATCCGCATTCAGCGTAGCTAGCCTTGCATGGCAGAGAAGTCCTTGTTCATAGTATTGTTAACTTTTAATTTGCCTGTTGCAATCTTCAGAGCTAGCACCCAATGCCTCAGAGAATCCTTGGGTTGTCCTTAGGCACCATGTATTGTCCTTATGGGAGCTGGCATGCACATCAGTCCAGTTGTTTATTTATCTTGGTATATTCCAGATGGTCCTTTTAAGCAACTGCCTGCATGGTGCTGTGAATAGTATATTTTATACCAAGTGTTAAATGTGACATACATGAAAGTTTCTTTCTATATCTGATAATTGCCATCACAGGCATATGAAACATACACAAACACAATACTTCATGATTTCCTTTTGAAATCTTGTCATAGCTGTCTCATTATTCAGACTACTGTTGGATTGTGGTATTGTACTGATAAGTCTGTAGGATGGTGTTCAGTATGTTAATAGGGAGAGAAATAGGTCATAAGCATTCAGTAAATAACCAGAATTGCACTTACTACTACTCCATTTATAATGCAGTTTTCTTCTTAACTGAAATGTCTGTCAACTTGGCTTTCTTTCCAAAATACATCCAATTTAAGGACACTATTAAATTCCCACTATTTATTGTTATCAGAGCAGCATTGTTTAAAATGTGCTTTTGCATTCGATGTAAAATATTTAACAAGTCATTATTATTGATTGAAATTTGTGTGTAAGCCATGAAGGACATTTGAGTCTGAACATTCCAGGAACCTTGGAATAAGATACTGAAGGCCCTAAATACCCAGGCTGAGAGGCATTCAGTATAACATTGACTTTATATTTATTTGTTGGTTTAATTTATTTTTAATGCCCCACCTCTAAAGAGCAGATTCATCAACTCCTATTTTGAGTAGTGCCACAGAATGTTCTTTACTGGTGATGGTGATGTTGCACACACAACAGAGTCCCACTAGAGTTTGGGCCAGCCTATCAGCAGACATGAAGCACTGAACAAATCCCACCCAAGCAGGGGCAAAAGCCAGAGAGCAGGATTTGGGGTCTGAGAGAATATACAGATGGATGGATGGTATGGCCTGAACAACTTTGGGCTAGGAACTCTAGAAACCTGGAGAGAAGTTTTGAGCAGACTTTATATTATCCAAATTCTACCACCTTTACTCGTGCAATGTGTTGCTCCTTCTTTTCAGTGGACTGCTACTTGGAGAAAAGATGGCAGAGTCTGGCCCTGTGTCTAGGCATCTAAATAAAACAGGAGATATAAATAAATATATAAATATTAATATATATTAATAAAAGCAGTTTGGAGAAGTGGGAACTCTGGGTGCTCAGAACCTTTGCAAATCAGCATCCTGTTTTATTTAGATGCCTAGACACAGGGCCAGACTCTGCCATCTTTTCTCCAAGTAGCAGTCCACTGAAAACAATATATATGTCTGCCTCTGGATCAATGGTGGACTATGTCCCAAAAGGTTGCCAACTGGTCCAAACACTCACCTCATGTCTTATTTTGAGCCTAATCAGGACTAATTTCAACAAACTCAAAAAGTTTACTTTTTTTTTTTACCCAAATTAGGAATGCCATGATCACATTGTTGAAAAACAGATGTTAAACTTTTCTCATCCATGACAGCCATTTCAAGATGCACAAGTTTTATGTGCTATAACTGGAGCTGACCAGAAAATTCACTCATGCCGCTAGATACATAAATTTGTAAGTCTTTAAAAAGTGCCACAAGTCTCCTTGTTTGTTTTGCTGAACTAGACTAACATGGCTACCCCTTTGGAGCATACCTTACCTTGACTACATGTTCACCATAAAAATGTATTTGTGTGCTGATTTTCATGTAAAAAGTTCTGAATGACCTGACAACCTTAGAAACCAACTCTCCTGAGGCCACTGATCAGTGGGAACACCTAAGTTGACAGATCCCAAGCATACCACTTAGGAGGTACCATCGTGTATTGTTTCATGGCATACTTTAAGGCTATGATTTAATTAGTTACTTAGGCACATGTATAATTTTAAGCACATGCTTTGGTATGTTGCTGAATTGGGGCCAAATCATGTAAAGAATGTTCACATACTACTGTGATGGGTGATCTAGAACAATTAAAGTGCTCTTTTGAATTTTGTTAATTCAGCCCCTTTTTCTGTTCACAAATCATTAATAATCAGGTTTTGTTCTGGAGTAATCTGTTCATTATTCATAATTATTAAGTATTTGTGCAAACAAATGTTACTGTGTAATTGCTTGTGAACTCCTTGCTAGGAGTGTTTAGAGCAGGGGTTCCTAACCTTCTTGGCTTCAGGGCCACAGCTATCATTTTTACAACCCTGAAGGGTCACCATTCTACACCAAGAGGTCCCACTCAGCAGCTGGAGAGAAGGAGTTCAATGACACTCCTGTCTCCTTGGCTACAGCAGGGAAACTAACCTGTGTGCACTACCTGGGTCCCTAGGCAGTGGCTCTCTTCTGCAGCCAAGGGGACAGAAGGTCACTGCTCCTCTCCCTCTGACCCCAGCAGCGGCCCCAGCACTTAGAGACACAGGCTGAGCGCTTTGTCATGTTCCCTGCTACATGGTGGGCAAAGTATAATTTGACGGGCCCCGGAACCCTTCTAATCTCCGGGCCCCCTTCCCTTATTGCCTGGGCCTACTTCATGCATGTGTGGGCCCCAGCCCAGGTAGGCATTTGCAACCACTTCTGAGTACCACATGCATCGATTATCTCTCCATAAAAATATTTATAATTTTACATGGTGTTTATGTCTATAACAATTATTGTCAGAAACTAGCAAACACTGCATAACACAGTAAGTATTGTGATTAACAATGTGATAATTAACTAAAAGGTTATATGTAAGCAAATAAACACACAAAATTTTGCATCATAAATCAGTAGTTCCCAACCTTTTTGGTTGAGGGCCCAAAATACAGAATTTAAAACCCTGAAGGGCCACCAGTTTGTTTAATAAAAATTAAATTAAAAAATAATTAATTAAAATTAATTGTTTAAATTTTTAATTAATTGAATTTGAAAATTTTTAATTGACATTTAATTTTTAGAGGTTTTTTAAAAAGCCTTTTTAAAAAAGGTTTTTAATTAAAATTAATTTTTAAAGCTTTTTTTTAAAAAAAAAAAAAGAAAGAAAAGGAAAGGAAGAAGAGAAAGAAAGGGCTGCTTGCATCCCTAAGCCCAGAGGGGAGGCGCGCAGCCATAGCCCAGCTGCACGCCAGGACCGGACAGGAGGTGGGCACGGGCTGGGCAGAGCCCCCCATGGGGATCCCATGGAAACCCTTCCCACACCCCCAGGCCTCTTAGATCTGGGCCCTGGCCATGTGCTACGGCCCCCGCCGGGAATCCAGGGCCAGTCTGCCACGGGCTGCCTGATCCGGACCCACCGGGGCTGAGGATCCAGGTCCAGTCACCACCAGCAGCCCAATGCAGCCCCTGCCAAGGTCAGGGCTGGGGACCCAAGCCTGGGGGTGGCCCCATGCAGTCCTGGCCCAATCTGTCCCCCACCAGGACCAGGGACCCAGGCCTGACCTGATTGCAGCTCATTGTGGCCCCGGCTGCGAATCCAAGCCCCAGCTACCGCCAGTGGCCCGCTCTGGCCCCCCCTGGGTTCCTCACCTTCCGCAATCATTGGCCACCCGCAGCCTCTTCCACAATCCTCGTCCACCTGCAGAAAGAAAAAAGAAAGGAAGAGAAGGAGAAGGAAGGAAAGAAAAAATAAGGAAGGGAGAGAGAGAAGGACGAGAAAAAGAAAGGAAGGAAGAAAAGAGAAGGAAGGCAGAGAAAGGAAGGAAAAAGAAAAGGGAGAAGGATGGCAGAGAAGGAAAGAAAAAAGAAATAAGGAAGGAAGAGAAATGAGGACAAAAAGGAAGGAAGGGAGAAAGAAAGAAAACAAAAAGGAAAGAAAAAAGAAAGAAACATGGCAGCCCCAGAGCACAGCTGACCAGCTTGTGGAGCTAGCGGAGGCTGCCCCGGCAGAGCAGCGGCCCCTGGGAGGGTGGTGGGGGCTGCGCGGGGGTCCCTGTAAGCTGCACAGGGGGCACCCGCACAGCTTAGAGGGAACATCGCTCCTCAGCCCCTTCCCTGGCTCCTCTGCCCAGCCCTGCCTGGCTCCTCTGCTCCCCCCGCCCGCAGCTCTCCTTACCCAGCTGGAGGCCCGGAGCTGCAGGTGTGGCTGGCCTCTCTGTCTGAGCATGCTCAGGGCGGGAGATCTGAAACTCCCTAGCTGGCCACAGAAGGACAGGGCGGAACAAGTGTTCCGCCCGAGTCTGCTGCTTAGTGGGCCCCTGGGCGGAACTCACCGGAGCGCAGCATTCCGCCCAGTTTTTCTATTTTTAGGGGCCCCGAAACGCTGGACTTCCAAATTTGTGGGACCCGGAACAGCATTCCGGTGCGTTCTGGCCTACTTTAACCCCTGCCTAAATCAGAGGCATGGAAGCACTGATCTCCCATTTGCAAGGCTGCAGTAAGGAGCCTGCACCAGTCTTTTAGCCCTGTGGGAATGTGCTCAACCTATGGCTGAAGGCAGTGGCTCCCTTCTGCAGCCAACAGGAGGAGAGCCACGAGCCATTTCGGAAAGCCCCGTGGGCCACTTTTGGCACCTGGGCCACAGGTTGGGAATCACTGGTTTAGAGACTGCTAGTCATGCAATGTTACTGGCCACCTAAGCAAGTGGTATTAGTTCTGTTCCCTGATTGAATGACTTTTTCAACTATTTTTGCTTCCACCTGAAAAAATTTCAGTTGATTATGAAATAAAACTAGGTTCTGCACAAACAAATTTAGTTCCTTGATTAAATGAATCTCCCCCACAAGTCACACATTTGCTTTCTGTGGGGATTCTTGAGAGCAAGGTTTGATATATACGAATAATTGTGAAAAGCTAACAAAGGATCTGAGCATGCCGGATTGAAACATGAGTCAGAATTAGCAAAAATGTTTGCAAAGACTTTCCCCCCACTATTTTCTCTGCTCATTTATGCAGTGGTCTGATCTGTGATGCTTTATCTGTGCTATGCAAGATGCCGGTTTGAAAGCCCTGCAGACTAGAGGCTTTAGATTAACCACAAAACAGCCACATGTAGCAGTGCAGTCTTCTCTCCATTCTAACCTTGTGCTTCAACCTTGTTTTGGAGAGGTCATGTACAGGAGTCAGAGAGTACATTAACCCTCCGTGTCTCTGCTAAAATTCTCAATATCGATTTCAACTGTGGTGGGTGGATGTCTGCTAAGCAAAACCCTTTTTGGTCACTTTCAGCCAGGCAGGATTGAAACTGGTGACCTAGAATCAAAAAGTTAAATTCACACCTCTGCTCTGGCCCCTTTATGCTCAATTAAAGGCTGAAAGTGCATAAGTGGCCTATATCTGAAGATTTCCCTGGAAAGCAACAGGACAGTCCTCTGAGGCGCCCCCTCCCCCCCCATTATAAGTCCTGCTGTAGCAGATGTGATGGAGTGGGATGACACATCAAGGACATGGCCTCAGCATGAAGCACTGTAGAAGACATTCAGGGCAGTGCTGCAGCATACTGGGCAGCTTGGGGAGATTGCTCTAATTTAGACAAGCCCCCAGGGTGGTCTAATACTGTGCAGGGGATTGGAATCTTCTGCCCACAGAGCCAGTGCTGGATTTAGGCACAAGTCAAGTACGCCATAGCTTAGGGCCTCATGTTATGAGGAGCCTCTAAATATGTTGGAGATAACTAAGAAGATTTATCATTGAGGTTGATAATGCAAATAAAGTTTTTTGCAACAAGTATGTTTCATTTAGTTGTTTTTTGTTGCATTGTTACCTAGGTACATATACAAATATAATGGTTTATCATTTATTTTTTTCATTATCCTGTTGGTTATAATGTAATACTTTTTTTCTCTTTATTTTTTGTTCCAAAATTAAATGCCACTATTTTTGTGCTCCACTAGTTTTGTTTAAAATAAAAATCTGAGCCTAAATCAATATGTTGTTAACACCATGTGGCAATCAGACTAACAGAGCAGCTATTTATTTTAATTGTTCACTGTAGAAAGTGGGAATAGATAAGGGAAATTTATGTAGTTATTATAGTGTAATAGTAGATTATAGCAAGAGTAGGCCCAAGCCTGAACCAATCTTCAAAGGTCTAAAATAAAGCAGCTCACTCGAACCTAATACCAAGAACTCAGCCGTCACTCAAGTTGCCCACACAAGAACAGCAACTCACATTCTTGTTGCCCACACGAGGATTGCGAGTCACATATTCAAGCTGTAAAGGCAGTAAGTCGCGTCTCGCACCTAGGTATGAGATACGCCTCATGCCTGAATTTTGAAAACCAAATAGCACCTTGCAGCAGAAGCAGGAGGGGTATGAACCCTATAAATATCTTCACCCTGAGCTGTAAGAAAGGTGCGCGCATCCTCCCTGAGTGATCCAGAACCAAGTCCTCGGGCAGTGATGGAACTGACACGCCGGTGAAAGTTCGGTGAGTAACAGAAATTTAAGACCTCGGTGATGGCTGGTTTAAGTAGCTACTGTAACTGAAACTATAATTGAAGTTTAGCACCCCGAGTCCTGGGAGGACAGGACTAAAGTAGTTTAGCACCCCGGTCCCTTGGAGTATAGGGGTGATAGGGATAAGGATAGGGCATAAGTAGTTTAGCACCCCACGACCTGGGAGTACAGGGGAGACAGACATAATCTTTAGATAAGCTTTAGTGGAACTAAGAGCTCTTTTGCGCATTTTCTTTGATTTCTCTTTAAGTCTTGTTGCAACATAGTTATTGGCAAAGAAACTGACAAAAAAGGTAACCACAAGATTTTCTATTAAAAGCGCTTGAGCAAAATAATAAAAACACGTGTAACTGTGAATAAATATTCCCTATTAACGATCCACCTTGTCTCTTTTTGTTAATTTTTATCTCTCTGTTAATCCCTCTCATTTTTTCCCTCCCTTTTTTTCACTCCCCCTATGGGAACAGTGTTCGGGCCTCTTAATACCCACCTTGATTGCCGGCTGGATCGGTTCAATCCTCTCCTACTTATTTTCCCCGACCACTGACCTAACTACAAAGGCCTCCATTCAGTCACCGGATAAAAGTCGGGTTATTATCCTGACGGCCAAAGAACCCACCGTCCGCTCACAACCCCTGATGAATAACACCCCGGGGGTGGACGTTAAACAAGGTGCCAGTGAGCATTCACAAGCTTTTTAAATAAAAATAAAATCAACTTCTTTACATAAAACAAATAAAAGTCCATGGAAAATTTCTGATGAAGTTATTTTATCTGTGTTAAATATTGTGTATTCATCAATAGACTAGTATCCTTCACACATATATTACATATGTTCAGTACACAGTAGATATTTTTGTAAGTTACTATATTTTCTCCCATGTAAAACAACTTTGAGATATTTTTAAAATCCCAAAGGTGGGGATTTTTTTTCTCTATATTATCTTTTGGAGATAATTGTGCCTGCTGAGTTGACAGCAGGTGATTTCAAGAATGGAGTTGATCGAATTATTATTTACATTTTTAATTGCCAATATAGAACTTTATTCCAATTTGCTGTCTGACTTCTGTGAACATGTTTATTATGTGCAATTAAATTGTTTCCCATTATATGAGCAAATTTCTACCTGGGGTTGTTTGTTACCTGTTTGCTTTGTGTATTTGCAAATCATTCCTGATGATATGTGATTATTCAAAGTCACATGGTATTGTTTTTGCTTCTTCCCTGAATTAATGAATTTTTATTAGACAATAACGAAGAGAAAAATAAAGAATGTCTAGTGCGTCTGAGGTTTGGATTCTTGTACTAGTAATCATTTGTGCTTAAGAACTGTAAATCTTTAGGATTCATGTGCTTTCCCAAATACCTACAAAAATCTATAAAGTAAAATAATTTTCATTTGTGAAAACATTCAGGAGACATTTTTTGTCCAATTCAGCCAGTTCTAATCAATGCTCTTAACTCACCTAAAATGATGGAATAACAAGAACTAATTCTCCAATCTTCCAATCAAATGTCATCTTGTGACTTCCTTAAAAAACACATCAATCAGTAGCATGAGGATGCTCAGGTAAGGATAGATGTTCGCACTCACTCTGACACACACCATAGCAACAAAGGGGACAACATGGTAACATCAGCTTCTACGCAAAAGGAAAAGTTAACACCTACAGGCCATAGCAACAAAGATGACAGAATAGCAATATTAGCTTTATGCAAGAGGAAAAGAGATGAACATTTTTCTCAAATCTCTGTGTAAATATAACCTGCAAATAACTGAGGCCCTGATACAGGAAAGCACTTAATCACAGGCTTCAGTCATACCATATTCAGGACAGCATATGCCTCACTTTAAGCACATGCTTAGGTTCCACTGGAGTCCAGGAGGCTTCATCACCTGCATAAGTGCTGTCCCAGATGGAGTTGCTTACCTGATCTGGGGTTAAAAGAACATTAATAAATCTCCTAAGAGCTGTTCTGACACCACTGAGTGCCCACAATTAACACAGGATTTGTGGGTGCTCAGCATTAGCTTCTGGTATTAGTTATCAAAAGTATAATCATTGCCGAAACCCCCTCCTCCCCAACAGGTAAACTTTTAATCCTATATCCATGTTAAATCAACTGTCCTCGATCACCTAATTGACTGTTTCCTCAGAGAAGATATACCAGTTATGTGTGTGTAATTTTGTTAGTTGTGGTGCTGGTTTTTTTCCCCCCCAAATGGATATATAATATATATGTATGTAATATATATTTTATCTTAATATTTCCATTTTCTAAACTTAGGTGAATGCAATAACACTGTTTCACCCATTGATGGGTAGAATAATAGAGTGAATTAAGCTCAGGGTGTGTAGCTGGAACCTCCTAAATGCTAATCACAGCTCTGCCACTGATTTCCTGTGTGGTGTTGGGCAAGTCACTTAACTTCCCCATGGCTTTTTTCCCCTGAAGTGTGGATCGCAAAAATACTTAATTTCCTCTTAGTTGTGTTACAAGCATCCATTAGCGCATATTTGCATAGCAGTTTGAAGTTGTAAAATACCGTACAATTGCTAAGAATCATTAAAGAGTTTATCAGTAGGGTTAGGCATAGAAAACCAAAAAGTCGTCAAAGTTTACCCATTCTTTCTATGCACTAATTGTCAATGAACAGATTTTATTTTTTTTCTGCTTAATGTATGTATAATTGCTTGATGAACAGTTTGGGGGCAGTTTTATGCCTATCAGAGTCAAGTCACTGGGTAAATCCACTGTGGATTGGTCATCCAAGTCATGTAATATTGTTTCTAGTCCTTGACTAAATGAATGTGTCTTAAATAGAAACATTTGAAGGGATGTATGTGTGATCAAATCCTTGGGCCTTTGCTTTTCTCAAGAAATACGCGAGTACAGTTTGTGATATTAGGAAAAGTGAGGAAGCTGGAAGTAAGAAATTTTGACAGGAAGCACAGGCTGATTGGGAAGGCACTGGACTGGAATTCAGAGGCATTGAGTTCTGTCTTTGGCTCAACCACTGACTTAGGCGTGGTCTATACTGCTGGTGAAATTCAGTGACTTGTGTAACTCCTGTCGACTTCCTAACTTCTATTTAGTGCTCTGTCTCCGCTGTGCCAACAGAAAATGTGTATCTGTTGATGCAGTGTTCCACTTTTGGGGGAGGTGGTTTTATTAAACTGATTGTCTGGATTGATTGAGTGAGTGAGTGAGTGAGTCAGTCTTCACTTCTGGTCAATCAATCCAAATAAACGATCTGACAATGGCGACTTTGCCACCATCAGTGTAGACATATCCTTATTGTGTGACATTAGGCAAATCACTCCACTGGTTGTATATCTTGTCTATTTAATGGTCAGCTATTTGGGGAAGAGTCTGTCTCTCATTATGTGCTTGATAGTGTTTAGTAGAATAGGGTACTGAACTATATTATGGCAATGCCTAGAGATCACAATTATAACTTACAATCATTTTGTTCCAGAAAAGACTAAAACAGTCTAAGATATGACTTCTAGAAAAATAATAGACTAAGTTAGATGCAATTCAATTTTTCATAAAGTTGTCTGTGAAATCTCAGCCATGAGGGGTGCAACTAGATTAGTGGTTCTCAACCAGAGGTATGAGTATCACTGGGGAGACTCAGAGGCCTTCTGGGGATATGCCAACCACGGGGGGCATGTGAGTCTTTCCCTTAGAGAGCCTATGGAGTGCTTGAGACTCCCTAGAAGAGGCAATGCCAGTAGTGCCCAGACCATGGGCCCACCCCTTGTGAGGCTCCACCCCTGCTTGTCCTCTTTCCCCCAAGGCCCTGCCCCTACTCTACTTCTTCCCCCAAGGCTCCATCCTTGCTCTGCTACACAGCCCTGCCCTAGCCTTATGATCTGCTGTGTGGCCCTCATTGCCCTCCTCATTGCCTCCCTGGGCTCCTCACAGTACCCTCCCATCTCCCATGGGTTCTTTACTGCCTTAAGCTCTCTCCCTTGGTCTCCTTACTGCTTCAACCCTTCCTCCTGGGGGTTCCTTACTGCTCTGAACCCCGCACAGCATTCCTCACCACCCTCTTGGGTTCCTTATTGCACCCTCCCATCCCACCAGGTTCCTTAGTGTCTCCTCCCCAGGGCTCATTGCTGCCCTACCATGCTCCCAAATGCTCAGTCCCATCCTTCCCCTATATTCTCATACCCCATGAGGCCTTGAGAGGGGAAGGAGAGAGTCCCGTGCTACAGCCAGGGAAGGCAAGGTGGAGGTGTGGCTGCTGTGGAAGCTCAGGTTAACTGGAACTGGCCCTTGGGAGGCAGAAGCTCCATGTCTGCCACAACTTCCCCTTGCAGTGTGAAGGGTGGTACAACTCGTTCAATTCCCACCATTCTAACTAAGCCAGAGAAAAGGTGCCTCTCCAAGTCAGTGTTCATGGGAGCTTGGCAGGGGTCCCCAGGCTGCCCTGGCAGTGTCCTGCCTTAAACTCCTCAATTGGGTTGAACGCAGTGCTGTGGACAGCCCAGAGGTAAGCCTGCAAACAGGCAGAGCCAGAGTGCTGTGCTGGGAGCAGATGGGGAGAATAGGGGGCCTTGGTGGAAGAGGCCGAGTGATGCAGGGCCTAAGGGCAGAGCAGGGGCAGGGCCACTATCTGGGCGCCAGTGGCCCCCCTCACTTCTAGTGAGTTTCTGGCACTCCTGGCCAGCACGAACGCGGTGAGTTGCATGCCTCCCAAGGGAGGTGACCTGTGCTGCATCCATCATTTCCCTCCTGCATGGCCAGCCTCTTTTATTTTGGGGAGGTTTATAAGTGCCACCATGATGTCAACTCATCTAGATCAGTGTTTCTCAACCTGAGGATTGTAAGTGCAGGGCTGGAATTAGGGGGTGGCAAGCAGGGCAATTGCTCTGGGCCCTGCTACACAGGGGTCCCCATGAAGCTTTAGCTCTGGGCAGGACAGCTCAGGCTTGAGCCCCAGGTGGTGGGAGTTGGGCTTCAGGCTGCTGAAAAGTATACAGTAGTCTGAAAATGTTGAGAACCACTGAACTAGATCAGTAGCTAGTTTATTTATTTGCCTCTTGCAGTTTGGTTATCTAACTCGTATTGATTCCTCCCAATACCTTTTCAGAAAAACAGAGACTCAGCTATCAATACTGATTTGAAATGAAGTGTCCTACAAGCTGAACTCTGATTCCTATTGTTGTATTGTTTTTATGGTGTTAGACTAAAGCTTTAACTGATTGTGATTACTGGTGTTGACATGGAGGCACTGATCCAATAAAGCACGTGCTTGAATCATGAATGGTCCCCAAGTCCCCACTGACTTGTGCTTAAAATTAATTATGTGCTTTGCTAAATTGGGGCCTTAGATACCAAGATGATAGACCCCTTAGGAACACCTATGATAGAAAGGTGACTGACTGGTTAGAATTTTGTTTCTCACGTTTGAGGTCTCTGGGAGCTTCAGAGTAAATCTATAGGGGCCAACCATATGCAGATTTTCGTCCGTTTAACTTGTTCACTGTCAATACCTTTTGCTTATATTTTGGCAGCAAGTCAGAACATATAGCTTTGTCTTTTTTTTTTTTTTTTTGCCCCTGAGTGCAACAATGCAATATGCAGTACATCTTGGAGGGATATTTTGCTGTCAGAGTTTGTTCTAGATCACTAGTTTGCATGATTATGGCAGGGTCAAACCACAGATAAATGAAAAGCAGTTTAGCTGCCAGATACAGTAATAAAGTTAAAAGTTAGGCAAGGGAGAGAGGGATGTCTTTCAGTGTGTTATGGTAGCAAGCTTAGTTCTTAGTATTTAAGGGTATGTCTACACTGGCAATTTAGGATGACGTAAGTAGCCTTAAATGGACCTAAATTACTCCCTGTCCACACTGGGCTTTCATTAAGTCGACTTAAGAAATTCCTTAAATTGACTTAATGAAAGCTTAAGTTGACTTAGTAAAAATCGCTGGTTAGGTCGACCTAACCCTTAAGTCGACTCCTTAGGTCGACATAAGTACAATGTGGACATGGATTAACCCTTAAGTCAACTTTATTAAGTTGATTTAAGGGCAGTTAGGTCAACTTACTAAGTCCCTGTTCAGAGTAACCATTTTGTTAAGTCAACTTAAAATCGACCTTATTAAGTCGACTTCACAAGGTCATCCTAACTTTTTCTAGTGCAGACATAGCCTAATTGCCATGTAGGGATGAGCTCAGAGTAGAGATGAACCTTTTAAAAATGTGTTGGATTAAAAAAAAAAATTATTTAAAAAACCCATTGCAGCAGCTTTAGAATTATGTTCTGAATATTCCAGATTGCCATGCCTATCAGCACTTCTCAGACTCATTTTTTCTGCTGAATTGTGTATACCCTATGTGTAGGAGCAATATGGACCACTCTATGGAACAGCCCAGTATGCGCTGGTTGGTAATAGATCCTTCCGGAACACTGGAGTTGTTAGCTAGTCAGAGGCAAGCCCGATTTTTGGGTGAGGGATTTTAACATTCTTAGTCTGTGGGTCAAATTGATTGAGATTACAAATTTAGGCACTAATCTTGCCATCTCATCAGCATGAGTGCTTCTCTGTGCCTGAGTGAAGCTCTGTTGATGTCAGTAGGTTTTTGTGTGGTGTATGGTCTGCCTGCATGGATAAGATTGCAGAAAGCAGGGGCTAAAATGTGACTGAAAATCCTCTCATCCTTTAAGCCATAGAGGTTGCCTTCATGTTGTGCTGAGGCACACTGGTGGGATTTTGCAGGATTGGCTCCTTATACTGAACATGTTCTGGGGATAAACAAAGCACTTCTATTTTTAGGACTGACAATCTATCACCCCTCACAGCACTTGAAGAGAGAGACAGGAATAAAGGATTCTTTTTAATTGTATGCATGATGATACATGAGTATGGAGGAAATTTACATGCATAACTCCCATTAATGTTCATAGCAATACTTCATGTGTATCACCCAATTATTCAAGGGGAGAATGGTTACCTTAGAGTTCTAACTATAATATCTCTATTGGCAATGATATACTGCTCCTGACATCCAACTATAAAATACAAGGCTGTAAAAACAACTATAATTTGTATGGCTTCGCTAGGTACCAATGGTACTATATAATAGTTCTTATATCTAGGAAATTTTAAATTCAGCCCAGTACAGAGCTCTGTGGTTCATGTTGGTCCAAATAAATATATTTCCCATCTCATATTAGAGGTTGGAATCTGTCTCAAAGGGAATGGGGAAGAGAGGATGCAGACAGATGCTACTTCTTTTAAAAGTTTCCTACACCTATGATACAAATACAGTTTCTGTGTGGGTTACTAGTGGAGAAAGCTAGGGGGAAGTGGGCATACTCCCACTCCTTCTTTCTCCTTGGTGGAGTGTCCATCTCTTCTTCCAGGGATGGTTATTATTTGTATTACTGTAGGGTTAGCTATGGACCAAGCCCTGTGCTATATGATGTAGAAACAGAGTGAGAAGACGGTCCCTGCCCAAGGAGCTTACAGTTCAAGTACATGAAGAATGCAGTACCTTTAGTGCTATTTTGAGTAATCCACTCATGAGTGGAGGGGAGAAAAGCTCACTGCATGTTTCCCTTGCCACGTGCAGCCACGTGAGGACTAGTCATGATCTGGGTTGTAATTATTATTATGATCAATCATTTGTACTCTGCAGCTCTGTTGGCATGTTAGGCATAGCCTACACACATACTAAAGTGCACGTGCTTCCCTGAAGAGCCCACAGTTAGAGGTCTAGCTTAGGATTCAAGATACCTAGCTAGAGTTCCCTTCTCCAGCACAAACTCTCTGGATGAGCTTGGACAAGTCATTTATTCTTTTTGTTCCTCTGTTCTCCAGCTACAAAATGGGAATAATAGCAGTCCCTTAACTCATGAAATGCTATTTATATGGCCCCTATTACTGTAGTATCCGAGCACTTCACAGTACCTAATGTATTTCTCTCCAGAGCCAAATAAAAGACAACCTATAGGGGAGCAGGCTACAGTTGAGCTGGGTACAAGTTTTACATCTGCAACACACATTTTATATACATTGTACATAGTTTTTTTTGGTGCGCATTAATGACCAGGGGGCTGGAACTAGGGCTGCTGCTGCACCCACTGGCTTGAGGTCATTTCCATCATATAGAGGGTTTACAGTTAGTTAAATGGCTCTCAGCACCCCCAGGATGCAAATGTTCAGGCATCCCGGTTAGCGGCATCTGACTTCCCCTTCATTCTAGCTGTTCATTACTTTAAAAATGTTACTCTGTTTACATTCTAAAGTGTTTGAAGCAGGGACTGCCCTATATCATGTTTGTACAGTGCCTGCACAGGAGGGCCCCTGTCTGGTTGAGGTCTCTGAACTCTATTGCAGTATAGAAGCTTGATATTAATCAGTATAACATTGTAGCTTCTCACAAGGCACAGAACTTTTCTTAGGAAAGCAGACACAGAATGAAGAGAGAGAAAACAAGGAATGCAGCCTGAGTGTAACCTGGTCTTATGCGCCTTACCCCAGCAAAACTCCCACTGTAGTCAGCGGGTATTTTCCCTGAGTACAGAGTGGGGTCTGCTGCCTAACAGATAAAATTATTGTACCTCTGTCACTAGCAGAATCTGATACTAATTGGTGTGAATAAAATGCATAGCACTTATTCCTCAGGGGGGCTGCAAGCAGATCGGTTTTAAGTTTCAATTCAAGACAATGAGAATCAACAGCTGAGTGACACTAAGTAATAAATAACAGTTGGATCCTAGAGCATCATAACAAACATGCAGGAATTCCAGATGCACATTGAAAACAACTCATAAATATAGTCTCACACATAGAACAGAGTCTAATGAATCTAGAAGAAATTCCAGCAGGCTCCAAACACTATTTAGCATGGGCAAAGATTTCAGCTGTCTGTGTTACACATCCCACTTTCTATCAGGAGACTGATCTAACATTTCACTAAAGATTCATACAAATTACTTTTTCAAACATATCCAATGGAAATAGTTTCATTTATTTGTTTTTTATATAGGAATCGTACAAATTAAGTACATTGACCTCAGAATGATACATTTTCAAAGCTATGCACATATCTGTCAGCCAATCTTTGGACTTACTTGCGAGATGGACAAGTTCTCTACTCCCTCTTAATAACTGATTACCTCATCTCAGATTCCCATAAGCACTGTTTTAATAATACTTTTAGTAGTACTTATATAGTACCTTCATCCAAGGATCTCAATGCACTCTTCAAACTTTATTTTCTCAAAATAAAGCATCTTTAGGCCTCCTGAATCCCTGTGCCTTACGCATAAGACCATCCTTCCTCCCTTCCCCCTTCTCAAAACCTTCCATCATATTCTAGTTTTTTTGATCTAAGGGACTAGAAAACATTTAAAGATACTTTATAGTTTCACTGCAGTAGAACAGGTTGCCCATTGCCCCCAGATAATGGGATCAAAGAGGATGAATTTAGGGAGTAGCTAGCATTGTTTATTATAAATGTAATTATGAAGACATCCACCATGTATTTTGCTTGTATATTGTCTGTCTTCCCAGTCTGAAAATGGCTTCCTTTAGGGCACAGTTTATTCTTCAAACATAAGGCTCAACATTACACCAAACAGCCAGAACAACACTGTTCACCTGACTAAGACAAGCTGCAGAACCCTACCAATCTCCAGCCTGCAAGGCAGCTTTCAAATTCTTCTTAGACCCTTTCAGCTGGAAGTACTTGTTGGTTTTTATAATTACATGATCAGGCTCAGTTGGGAGGTAACTGATCAGTCCCTGGTGAATGTCTCTTGGTTTTTCTATCTCATCTAATTTTGATTGTAAGCTCCAGGGGGCTGGGACTGTCTAGCTTTAACTACATATATGTGCAGTGTCTAGCATATTGAGCTTTAATCCTGATTGGCACCACTATGTAATACCAGAATGCAAACCACAAATAATACTGACAGTGTTACAATATAAATGTCAATCCTTTTTCAAGTAATTGTCTTTTTAGTTCTAACTTAGTGACTGGAGAGGATAAACCTATTTTTGCCTTAGTTTATAACTCTCTCCCCATTACCCAACTTGGAACAATTGAATAGCAAGTGAAGCCAAGGTCCACAAAGGGATCCTATTGATGTAATAATGATGAAAACCTTTAGAACATACTCTCAAATAAGGACACCAAAGTTGCACTATGCACATACACACACAGATTACCCCCATATGCAGGTGTGTAACATCTGTGTTTGTACCCTAGACACAGATGCCTATGTCTGGGTTTTAGGTGCCTAAGTGGAGCTGAACTTTTGTGGATCTGGCCCTAAAAGCTAGAAATTAATGTGTTATGCTTACTTGTAATCATAGATGTTAGCATTAACAATTCAGAAGGGACTGTACCAGCAATTTAAAAAAGCAATGTGATTCTGCAAGCTTTGAAATGATGTAAACAAACTCTTTAGGAATTTGGTATACCTCTAGGAGAGTGCACAAGCTTGATAATGTTTGAGACCAGATCTTTCTCTCCTGAGTAAAGGAGATTAAATGTTCATTTGAAAGACTGCATGGGATTCCCAGATCTTCCTGTCCCTTTAGAGGCATTTCTATTACAACCACTAAGATCTCTATATGATCCCAAAATTGTTCTTTTGCAACTTTTGCCCATTATAGCCCTAGCTCATTCATTTCGCTGCCCCTGATCTGTTTTCCATTTACTCAAAATTGTGAGATTTTCTGGCTGTGAATTTATACATGAGGAGGCTGCAGCTGAGGAATAATCAAGGCAGCCAAATGGGATATGCCAAGGTGGCTAAAAGCCATATTTGCATTTCCTGGAGTCTGAGGTTGGTATGCTGGATCAATCCCTTGTCAGATTAGTCTGGTTAAAATATGTGCTGGCTGCTTGTAGTTCCAAATTGGTTTTACAAGAACCAGCCAGGACTTGCAAACATGTAGGGATCCTACTTATGCCTAGGCCACAGCAAGGGTAGAATGGTACAGAAGCTGCTACTGCAGCTCTTGGTTGGCCCTGAAGGGCAATCCATCAGTGGCTGGGTAAGCTGGCTGTAGCAGCTGTGTGGTTGTAGGGAATTTTGTGTTGCTGGTTCACATACAGGAAAAAAAAAAAAAAAAAAGCTAAGCTTTTATGAATGCATTCATTTAGTAGGCTCCCATCCCTGAAACATAGACAATAGGTACTGTAGTCCCATGTTCTGTTTTGTCTTTGTAAAATGATAATGGACAAGGGATGTTTCTATTGTTTTATAAATTCCTATGTTCATTCACAGTGCAATAGAAATTCTTAATGCTAATGGAAATAGTAAGTGTACAAATGGGCCAGTGTCATATTCTCTGAGGCAAGTCCCATGGACTTGGATGCATTAAACCTATTGCAAGCATTCCTGAATGTTCCCTAATGTGTTAGCATTTCTAATGTTTAGAGTTAATGTGTTACAGGGGTATCAATGGATATTTTCCATTGTTCAAGGAAACTAATAAGGGCTGCGGCTTTACACAAGGTTTTTTTTTCTTTTCTTCAGGATTCAATATTTCAAGGAAAAGCATTTCAACAGATGTGTGAAAAATATATAGCTTCAAATGGATATGAATTAGTTTGCAAGTGAAAATGTCTCCTTTTCTCTGGCTAATGTGCTATCTATTATTTGCAACCTGAATGGAAGATATTAGCTTGTCACAAAAGGACTTGCCATTAATCAACGTTTTAATGAACTCAGCAGGGTAAGCAATTTGGTTACAAACAAGCTGTAAATTTTAAAACTATTTTGTAGCTCTTAACAGATGTATGTTTGTATAGTGCAAGGGATGTTGCCTTTCGTCCTCCTTGTCTTCTAAGAAAAACTGTTTTTTCTAACAGCAGTGTTTACAGGTGTGAAACAGAACAAACCCACGGGATCTGTATTGTCCATGTTTTCTTCAAGTTGATTACACCTTCCTGCAGTCCTTCAATGAGCTGTACAAGCAGTCACTTCATATACAGCCCAGTTTCTCAAGTATGGCATTTACTTTATCAAGAAAAAATAATCCTGTTTTGTTTGGAAAAGTAGAATGAAAAAGGCACCAGAATGCCTGTGCCTAAAACAGCTGTGGCTGTTAGTTGTAAACATCTGGCAAGTAGATGGCTGGTAGACTTTTATTTTTTAAGTAATATATCCTTCCCAAAACAGTTAAAAATAGACCAGTGAATGCACAATTATAGGGGTGAGCCTGGAGGAGCATATAGAGTAGCTGCACACTACATATTTGGAAGTACTACATCCTGTGAGAATATTTTTGCTTTATTTGGGTTCCAGATCTTTGGACCCTGTCATTTATATTTTTTGTCTTATTTTGAGACACAGATAACTTTATACTCATTTTCTACTGATTTTACCATTCATTGAGGGAATGAATGTGGGCTCTCTTATAAGCCAGAAACCCTGGCTTTGTGAGCACATGAGAGCCACAGACCTGGCAGATCCCACAGGGGAAAATTTTTCTCATAAGAGAGAATCTCTAATGAGATAAGTCTGGCCTTTTCTTTATAGGTAAGGCTAAAATTTAATCATGCATATTTTTAGTAAAACTTATGGACAGGGGACAGGCAATAAACAAAACTTCATGGGCTGTGACCTGTCTGTGACTTTTATTATAAATACCCCTGACTAAATCTTAGCTGCTCCTGGAAGAGCCAGTGCTCTGGGGATGGGGAGCCCTAGGGGCCGATGGCTGGCTCCTGTTCTGGCAGCAGGGGCTGGCTGCCCCTGGCTGCTCCCTGCTCCGGGGTCATCAAGGACCGCTCTTTGATGGCCCTGGCAATGTTATTTGAATGGTCCTGAGGAGGACCAACCAAACTGTCTGTTGCTGGAGAGACCAGTGTGATTGGCTTTGGGGCCACCCTAGCTGCTGAGCAGTGGATGGTGCTGTTGGCCCTGAGTCTGCCCAGGTGGCTGGCCCTGAGGTCAGCTACACTGGCTGCTGCAGCTGCGGAAGTCACAAAGGTCACAGAATCTGTGATTTCTGCAACCTCCAGGACAGACTAGCAGCCTTACATAAGTCTTGCACAAGCTATGGCAAAGCCATAGAAAGTGGGTAGGAGGAGTTTTGGCTGAGTGGGTCTAGCTATCCTGGGCTGCTGGACATCCATAAGGAGTTACTGTAGGCAGTGCAAGTTTCAGCAAATCCTGGGATTCTCTAGTTTATGCCGGGGTTGGTTCTGTGCAATCCCTAGCTGCCTTTAGAATTAAACACTTTAGCTCTGTGACCCCTGTTGCATTGAGCTCAGCTGCAGACCGGAATCAGAGCTTAAAATTTTATGTGAATGATTTTCCTGAATCTTTTCCCAATATAAGGTTTGTCTGGCTAGCAACTGTAGAGATAATGCTGTGTTTACAGTTAGCTATACATAATTACAGATGCATCAAGTATTTTATTGCATGACAAAATGCCCATTGACTTCAATGTGAGCAAGACAAGACACTCCATTACAGGGAACCATGGCAGGGAGTTAAATGGTTTATTATGTAATAGGACTCCTATTCAAGGGACAGTATTCCAGTCCCACTTCCCCTCACTCCCAAGTTCCCAGTCTTCCTGTGACCAACTCTGACTTCCTTGCAATAAATCTACTGAAGTAGCTAACATATAATAGCAACTCCAATCTACTCCTGTAATAGTTTGTGCAGTAGCAATTTTTCCAGCTGACACACAGAATACCCGACCATAACACCAAATCCTGTGCCACTTTCTTCCCCAGTACGTTTCCTCCTCAGTTCTCCTGACCTAGAGCATCCTTTATCAATTCTCCTGTCCCAGCAGCCACCTTCCCTTTAAACTAATTCTCTTGCTTTTCCCAGAAAACACCCTTCCTTACATATTACTCCACCTGCACAACTACCCTCCCCAGCTCCTCAAGCCTCGACACATCTCCCAAATCTATCCTGAACTTCTCCAGAGCCTGTGGGTGTTCCCGTCTGGGATTTTGGTTTGGACCCATCTCTCTGTGAATTACTAATATCCTGTAGTGTTATTAAGGGAACACTATTTTGAAGTCACCTTTGAACATACAAGTGTGGGAATGGCAAGCTGCTACAGCAGATGGATTCTCCAGGAGGAATTCTGATCAACTCAGTCAGAACAATTTCTTTGGGATTCCCTTCCAACATACCTGCTGCACTAGTGTCAGAAAGGGTGTAGCATGCTCCCCCTCTCTGCATAGCCAGTGTGGCAAGGGGAGGAGTGTCAGAACCTTGATCCTTCCTGTACCCAGTCTTTCAGGCATCTAGCATCCATAGGGGGTGCTGGGGAGGTGAAGGGATTATGCCCACAGTCAGGATGCTGAAGACTTGCTGCACAGGGGCCCTAGAAAAGAGGAAAGATCTCCTGCCTTTTCTACCAGTCTGATCATTCACACACACCCTGTTCAGATGAATTAGACCCTGACAGCTATGACTACAGTCAGGGACTTTTAAAAATAAACCCTTTACTTTAAGACGGTTATGGAACAGTCCAGCATTAGGTGAGAGGACTATGGGAGTTTTGATCTCTTCCAGGACTTCAGTCATTAATTATCCATGATCTATTTGTTAAGCTCTGAGAGTGTGCTCAACAGTACACAAGAGGCAGACCTTGAAATAATTATAACCAAAAAGAGAAAGATCTGACCTGAATGTACTGGGAGCTGCGTAGAATGGTGATAATTTACAGAATATGAAATATATAGGAGATAGACAGTGTTATGTTACCTATGAGTGCTGCATGTATATTTATATACAACAAATGCCCTAAAGTTGTTTGGGGTTTTCCCTTCACACACAAAACGTATCATATTTTGTGGGTATAATTTGAAGCTGTGAAATGTAAACTCCTAGTGGCATCGTCATTATGAAAGATAACTCTCTTTAGCTGGTGAGGGGAATGTGCTACATCTATTGGGAAAAGAAATATGCCCACGCTGGTTTTATTAAGATATCATTTTCCTGAAGCAGATTCAGTATGATTAGATTGATAGTGTTGACTGATTATACTAGTGAGCATTAAATCAAAGCCACTTCCGTTATGGATGTGTCATTGCAGGAGAGGTAACTGTAGGCAGGTTTGCTAGTGTTAAAACAAATTGATAACTCTTTCAATAGGTTAAAAAAGCATATGGGAATGAGAGAGCATATATTTGCTTACTACTTCATGTCACAATCTGCCAAGGTGTCAAGCCCAAAGGGAAATTTATTCTAGATTCAGATAAATTATATTTATCGCGGTTGTCGCAAAGTCTTTACATGAAACAGAAGAATTCACACAATCGTGAGAATTAAATTTACCACCTAAACTCAGTTGTTGGCTTATCTGCCTGTAATTGCAATTGAAACACAGCAGCACGTCTACACCGTTTTTCATATTTTATTACCATTTATTCAGCACATAGATCCTACAGGTGTAATAATGATGAAAACCTTTAGGACAAACTTTCAAATGAGGGCCTTTGGCCAACACCAAGCAAAACGGCATGTAACATGGAAACGTCTGGTGAGCAGGAAGCTTTGCTTCTCACCCCTGAAACAAATGTACCTCTTTGTATTTCAATACAGCATCCCTCTTGTAATCAGAGGCTACATTGGTTGCTCAGAAAAGGCGCAGGGTACGCTGGAGGCAATTGGCTGATTGTTGTGAGGGAAAGTGTGTCAAGCCCAGCACTGTCAATGGCCGTTCAGCCAGAGCCATCTGCCTTCAGCTGCAGTTTGACCTGAGGCCATTCAAAACCAGGGCTAATTCTAAGGATCAGCAATGGATGACAACAGGTTGGACTGTGGACAGCTGTGATCTCATGGAGAAAGCACAGTGACATTTTCAGCACTAATGACCAGTTTATTTTTAAGGCTACTGTCACATACTCCCACATCCACAAGAAATTTACTTAAAAAAAGCTGCAATTAGCTTTGATTATTAAAGGTCCCAGAAAACAGGGAGGAACCTGAGACTACAAGCTTCACGAATCCCTATAACTACTTATATCCTCAAGGTGGTGTAGGACTTGGAGATTATGCTATAGTAATGGTGAATGGATAAAAACTATAGTGAGAGAGGGAGATTTTTCAGACAAGACATTAAGAACTGGAGTTTGTCCCAGGAAGAATATTTGACCCTGTGGCCTGCTCTACACTACAGAAATGTAACACATTAACTGCAGAAAAGATCATATAGCATGCCTGTAACACACTATGGATTCATACAATTGCTACCAATGGTGCATGGGAGATCACATCTCCATGTGGAATCACTATGCCAGCTGCCTCTGTCAACCCCCATTGGGGTATCACCAGAAATATTGGTATAGTAGTTGCAGTGGTGCAATTAATTCTCTTGCTAGTGCTTAATTTGTGCCAGGACTGAGTCCCAGCACCTCTAAGCTGAGCAGCTCACAGCTCCAGCACCTCTGCGCTTGCTGCATCAGTTATAAGTGCGTGAGTCTCGTCCCCTCTTTCATTACAGATGAAGCACTGCCTCTTGCACCTGTTTCATGATGCGCTGGGGCATTTCTTGTATGGTATCTTTGGTGGAGTTTTCCTACTCCAGTGGTTGGGGGATCAAGCTTTCTGGAAACCCCTCATCTGTGCACAATGGGCTTCCCCCATCACTGAAATGCACTTTCTTGTAAACTTTCACTTCACAATCTGTGTTACTAACCCAGTATAAGAGCAAGTCTCCAAAGGAGCCATGTGAGCAGAAGACAAGATGGATATATGGCATCTATGGATGTCGTGGGCTGATGAGGAGATAGATATTCAGCTGCACTCTCATTTGGAACACCTAGTGTATGAGCGGGTTCTTTAATACTTTGTATCTTGCTATGCTAGGCATTGCAAAGTCTGGGAGAAGATAAGAGAATAAAAATCTACAGAGCATGGGCTGATGCTCTAGTGCAAGGAGAAGAAATTGAATCTTTAATGCTCATTCTCAGCAGTCAAGCTTCTATGGAGTCAGGCATCTTGGACAGCACACGGTAACATGCTGTCAAAAGGTAGCAGGAGGAAGAGGAAAAGGATATCATTGGCAGAATCTAGGCCCAGAACTGGGATGTAGACCATGACAAGCCCAAGACCGTGCCAGGGTCCCAACGCCTCTTCACTACAGATAGGGGTACTTCTGTGTAACAAACTTTCATCTTAACAGAGATATTGTTTCATGGGCCACCTTCTCTTCCATTCACAGTCACACAAATTCTTTGTTCCTGCTTAGATAGAAGAATATGAAGTTAGCATTTATTGTATTTTAGCTTCCCTAAAACACTTGCATTACTTACTTTTTTGAAAAACTATTAATCACACTGTCTATTTCTTTTCACTTCATCACCCTCATCCATCTGTTCTGTTCCCCACGGCTAGAATCAAGGGGGAGAGTCAGGCCCATGAAACTAGCGCGCTCCCTGTGGACTAGAAACAAATGCTTTGCAGACCACCAGTGATCCACAAATCATAGGCTAGGACCCTTTGCTCAAAAATGTTTCCCTTTAAAAAAAAAAAAAAAAAAAGCCTCCCTGGAGAAAGAGAGGATTGGAGCTTCTTTGAACTACCCCGAGCTGGCCCCCTTTGGGCTCTGTTTGAAACAAGTCCATCAAAAATAAAGAAGTGGAGTGTTGGCTGTTGCTGACTACTCCAAAATCCTATGATCCGAATCAGGATTAAGGCGTATTTGCTGAGGTGTGTGAAGAAACTTGAACAGATCCCGCTGGCACTATGCCTGGAACAAGAGAATGTTATTAGTACCACACTTTCATAAGAACTAAATTCACGTGTATAATATTTAGAAAAGAGGAAAAAATAGATCCACAGGAAATTGCTTCAGGAACAAAACTGATAGCCCATTTCTTTAAACGAAATAAACAGTGTTAATACAATCATTGGCACTAATTGTGTATGCAACAGATTTATTTTGCAGAAAAGTTGTCTGAGAAACTATTATGGAGAGTTCCAAAGGGGTAGCCGTGTTAGCCTACTGCAGAAAAACAACAGAGTCCTGTGCCACTTTTTAAAGACTAACAGATTTATTTATCGCATGATCTTTCATGGGAGAAAATCCCACTTCATCAGATGCTTTGAAGAGAGATATGTTAAAAACTTATGTGGAGGAGGTTAGGGCAAAAGTGTGCAGAGGCTAGAGTTCAGGAGGATGAAGGATAGAGAACAGAGGAAGACATGAACCCTGTTATTAGTCATAAGTACCACTCCCCTGGCCAGCAGTGCATTTGTTACAATATTGTGCCTTATGGAAACCAGTGTCTGATGCTTAAAAAACTGCAAGGGATCAGTAATGCATCTAATTGAGCAACATTATATACCTTCGGAACAGAAAGCTGATTAACGCCCTGAATCTTTAGATAACAGCACTGTGGAACCTAATGTCCCCAGGCTGGAGCTAAATTGTACCTATACATTTGTACTTGGAAAACTTCAGAACAATTACTGCATATATTTATATGCAAATTAGAGCTGGTCCTGAACCAAAATCCTGGACCTACCCTTTTGGCAGGTTTTTATTTCTAGCGTTGGCTAAACTGACTCATTAACTCTGCAGAACTCAAAAAGCTGGATGTGAATTTTGTAGCTTGAACTCATTCCTTGTGGGAACCAGGTAGGTGTCTAATTAATGACTAATTGCCTGCATAAATAACTGTGAGCACAAAAGAGTATTCACACATTTAGAAATGGCATTAGGTCTCCTTTAGAAATTTGACCTTTGATGGCGAAGCACTTTAACTACAGATGCATTATAAATCTGTCCTTTTATTTCATTACACAGAGACCATCCTGCTGCACATCACCTAAATCACTGTAGTGAAGTCTCCATCTCTGCCAAGTTCCTTTCTATGCTAAGACTGTAGACAGGGACTGCCTTGTTTTACTGCTTGTGTGTACAGTGAGACCTCAATCCCTTGCAGAGGCCTTCAGCTGCTCCCACAATACAAATAATACCAGGTGGGCCATGGTTTGGAGTGATTTTGGCATTGGAGGGAATAGCCATGGGAGGCTAATGATATTGAAAATATTTCTTTATGAAAAACAAAAGAGGAGTCTTGTGGCGCTTTAAAGTCTAACAAATCTATTTTTTGCATGAGCTTCTGTGGGCAAAGTCCCACTTCATTTGCTGTTGTATTCTCCTCCATTGGATATGGACCATTTGATTCTATGCATCTGATGTCTATGTTTTAGAGCAGTGGTTTTCAAACCATGGGCTGGGCCCCAATATCGGGTCACAGATTATCAGGTACTGGGTTATGGTGCCCCCTTCTGTCACCACCAAAAGACTGGAATGCATTGCTGAAAGATGTAATTGCTGGGTCACAGACATAAATTATTTTTTTCAAGTAGGCTCTGAGAAAAAAAAGTTTGAAAACCACTGTTTTAGAGGGGGGATGTTTTCTTCAGACTATATAATGTGGGGTAAGAGGGATGGAGATGTCTTTTCTAGTCTAAGTGTGCATGCATCTGAGACTCAGCATGTGGGTCACATAGCAGAGGACAATATCATTTAGCTCTCACTGCCAAAGCTAAAAGCACACACTTGTCAAGACAAATATTTGCTGTGTGATTGGAAATTGAGTGACCTCAGCAAGAAAACCTCTGGGCCACCTTCCAAACCAATGTAAAATGCTGTTTTCATGGAGGATCCTGCATGAAAAACATCTCTAGGACTCTTTTAGTGGCCACTTGACAGGTAGAGCTGCTGCTTGGCACTGTGGAACTCCAATTTTTCCACGGCTGCTAATGACACAAGAGCAAGCTGTGATGGTAATGATACATGAGTGAGAGGAAACCACCCTTACAGTACTGCTGAAAAGTAATGGGCCTGACTAGCATGTCTTCTTTCTGATTAACTTGGAAGACAGATGCCTCATAGGGGTGAATCTCTAATGCAGGAGACTAAAAGATTTGGAAAGATATGTACTTTACTTCTGAAAATAACTCTATGCCTCTAGTGGCCACAGCATAACTGACATATGTTGCCAAAAAGGCTTCAGTAAAGGCCAAAAAGGTCAGGTTCTCAAGGCCAGTAGCTAAGGAGGGTTATGGAGGGAAAGGATTAGAGGGTAGAAAAAGCACCTAACAAAGTAGTGGGGGCATAGGAAAAGGGTAATTTATACTGAGACCCTCAAACAGAATACACAGGCAGGTACAAATTCCATGATTATGAACAGTTCTGTGAGGAACAGAGATTTTATTTTTCTTTAGCTGACTGATAGCAAGATATTTTTTATGTCACACAAATCTCATTTTTCTGAGCCATCACAAGAGTGAGAAAAGGGCTCCAATTTCTGCTTCCTCTTTCACAGAGCCAAAATTTCCTTCCACCCATACTTATTTGTACTAGCGATTGTGCTTTTAAGGGCTGTGGTTCCCAAATAGAAAGTTTGCATGAAGCACCGTGAAGTGATTGCTATTATGAACAGTGAGTTAGACCAGGACTGGATTAAGGGGCCTTGGAGCCCCAGGCTGCCCACCCCTGTGGACCACACCCCCTTGGTGTGGGGCCCCAGCCCTCTACCACTATGGACTTCTCCCTGCCTGGGGCCCCAGCCCCCTACCATGGCAACCTGTGGGCAGGCTGGTGCTGGGGCGGGGAGCCCTGGCCTGAGGCCAGAGGATGCTCCAGTCCTGGCCCTGGGTCAGCCCGTCGGCCCCATGAGCACAGTGAACACACACAGGTCTGCCCTGCCCCTGGGGGTGGACAAGCTTGTCTGCGGGTGGGACGGAAGCTCCCAGAGCCTGGCCTCTGGCTCCAGGGCCCTCCCCCCGCCACCTTCCGAGCACTGGCAGGGGCCCTCCTAGTGCCCCCTCCCAAGAAAGCCTTGCTGGTGCTGTGGCGGGCAGGAGGCAGGGACCGGATAAATGCAGGGGCCATAGGGGCTGGGGCCTAGGACCCCTCTTTAGGTCGGGGCCTGAGGCTTCAGCCCCATAGCCCCTGAATTAATCCGGCCCTGAGTTAGAGCCAAACACAGAATAAAGCAGAGTTCTTGCAAGCACCCTAAGCATCCAGTGATCACTGAACACCACAACTGCTTTCCAGAGTTGTCTTTTTCCAGCTCACTTTTTTCATCCCCTTCTTAATGAACTATAAGCCTTCCCCTCAGTCAGAAGTTGATTCCAATGGCTTTTACCTGGTGTAGTAATAATGCAGGTATTCCAATGCACTGTGTCAACTGTTGTCCACAGGGCACTTCTTGGTGGTTCATGAGGAATGGGTGGGGTCACATGGGGATGGCTCCTCCTTGTTTCCAGCCGCAGCGTCTCATTGAAAGAAGCTAAAAACCTGCGTTAAATACTTTCTTAATGGCATTTTTTTATCTAAGCAATTGCTATAGTTGCTGTGGTTATGTTATGCCTCTGTGAATGGGAGAGGTCAGTCCATGGGTGAATCTGTCTATTAAGAAAAGATCTACCCAAGGAAAGTAGCATGAATGGGCCCCTTTACTATTGTAATGGGACTATCTTTCCTGGAAAGAGCTGAATGGATTTTCCCCTGATATAAGTGATTCCTACCCCATCAAATTTGATTGGGAAAGTAGTCACTTTGAGAAGACTGCTTGAGATTAAAATTCTGTTTATTAGGAAGCCAGCCCAGTGTTCTGAATATTTTGCTTTTCAGGTGGAAAAAGCAATATCCAAATGTCACAGTAGCTCTGCATGCAGTCAATATTAGAATGAAAGCATGGGGAAAAAATTCCCTACTCCCAAGGTTTTACTGCTTCTCTCTAATACAAGAGCTGGAAACTATATGGATTTCTATTCTGCTCCTCACATGCAGTTGTTAACATTAAGCAAGCTACACATCTGACCTTTATATCTAAAATGTTTTTCATGGTAATTTCACAAAAAAGCATGAATTGCAAACTTAGATGAAAAATTCATAGAATGGTTACCTCTTTTTCCCAGAAGGGCAGAGTAATTGGTGGACATACATACTGGTCTGATAAACCCAGTAATAAAGAGTTCCTGGAGTAAAAACATACAGACTGCTACAACCAGCTCTGTCTAAAACCTTGTGCACTATGATTTCTTTGCAACTGAATGCAATACAAACAATGTGAAAGAAACAAAGAGAAGCCAAAAATCTGTTGGGAGCTTTTTTGACATTCTCCCACATTACCAGATGTGCAATGTATGAAATTACCCAGTAGGTGGCTCCATAGGGCATGTCTCCTTGAAGTATGGTGATGTCCAGGTCAGATAAAACAACTTAAGCAGTCTTAGGTTATCTAAATACTAGGATGGCAGACCACCAGTGAAGAAGCATAGCTAAGTGATGAGTCAGTAGGTACCATCTTTCCCCAGATCAGTACTGCACCAATGCCCCAGGATGGTGTGAAGGAGCACAGTAATGCTGGAGGTGCCATCAGTCAAATTCTACATGTGATCAAGGTCTTGACAACTTGTGGTCACTAGAGATCTGGGGTGTAGTCCTGGCACCAATGGAATCAATAGCAAACCTCCCATTGACTTCAAAGGGGTGAGAATTCCCCCCAATTACCCTTCATGTGCTTGCCAGATTCCAGTTGAAGTGTTATTTATTGGGGAATTGATTTCTGCCTTCTTAAATCCCCTCTCTTTCAATTGGGCCCTTTCAGATCACTGTCTCTTCTGTACAGATATTTCATTTCACCTGGGAATGACTATATTTCAGAGGTATATGTGATAGCTTGTGTTAAGCTTTTGACATGCGTTGGGATTGAAAGCAATATTATAAATAATGAAGTAGTATCAGAGGGTAATTTAGTAGGATCAGGTAGTTCATTTGCATTCTTTACACTAGGAGGAGCTCAAATCTTTCCTCTAGTAAGACACACTTTATGTGAGTCAAGCCACATCCATGTCTACCCATGTGCAGCTGGCTTTGCTGGCAGAAGAAGGACATTAATATGGTAGCTACTGAATCTTAGTTATTACTTGCACAGGTGAAGCAGTCTTGCAGTGGTTTGAATCTTGATCATACAACCACTTTATGTATTAGGCAGAATTTTTATTTGACATAGTAATAAGGCAGTCAAGAATGTTAGTTTAGATAGTTTAATATAATCACAGTATCAAAACCCAATATCCTAACAAAACAAGATGCTATCACAAAAAAGTTTTTCATGCAGTAAAAAGAAAATGCTTAATAAAGCTTTCATGAGCATGCAAGTGACTACTCTAGCCTTTAAACCTTTTCAGGACAATGTTTTCTGAGCAGATTCGTATTTAAAAGATATTCACCTGACAGTGTGAGCATGTGGGTGTGTGACGGGGTAGTCTGCTCTTTTAAGGGTAGTGGGACATAGAGGTCAGCCCACTTCATCAGTGCTGCTGACATGAGTAAAGTTACCCACGTAAGTAATAGCTTGAACAATTTTCCATGTGTACACAGCTTTCCAGCTACAGCTGATAGATTTTAACATTTGTACAAAAGTTTTAGTGCCAGAAAAGTTCAGGCACTTGCATGCTCATGTTGGCATGCACACAAATGGAAGCCCTTTCAAAAAAAAGTTTGGCATCATTTTTGATGCGTATAAGAAAAGAGTGTGTCTGCCTTGAGACAAGGGAAAAAAAAAACAATTACTACTTTTGTGACTGACACCAAGGATCCAATTTCAACTTTTGAAGGTTGACTACATTTTTTCTCACTGCTGATCTTCTGCAAAATAAAAAAAAACCAACCCAGCTGTATTAGTATTAGCTGGATGGAATTTTAATCCAGATGGTCCAAAATATATGACTATGCAGCAGCAGCCTATATGTGGGCAGAGTTGGCAGAGGAATAAATGAAAGCAGCTTTCAATATGGGCATGTAAATTACCTGTTTTGAACACATGTTGGAATAATATGATATCGCAATGCGTAACGTTCAGTATTCCGGCACAAGAGACAGCCTCAGTAAGTGAGGAAAAGCTTGGATTAATAGAAAATTGACAACACATCAAGACTGATGTGCCTGCTGCCATCAAGTCTGAAATGAAAAAAAACCAATCTCTCACCTTCCCCACACACATATCCCTTTTTTTGCTGATAGTACCAAAGTTCAGATTAGGGTTTCAGCAGATGTTGATATGTAGTTATTTTAAGTCTCCTTAAAAAGAAAGTTTCAGAGGGGTAGGTAGTCGTGTTAGTCTATATACAGCAAAAACAGTAAGAGATTGCATCGGACGAAGTGGTTGCAGTCCATGAAAGCTTATACCTGAAGAAATTTTTTAGTCTTTAAGGTGACACAGGACTTTCATTTTTACTTAAAAAGAAAATTGGGTTGATAGAAAAGAGCAGCAGACATTGCCAGAGTTATTCATGGAAGGTACCTTCTTTACCTTTCGCCACCATCCTTTGCATATGGTTGCCTGCGTAAGGACATCATCATTGGCCAATCTCCCACAGAAGTAAACGAACACTTTGCCTGTGTGAGGCTTAGGCTTCAAGAAGATGAGGGCCTGATTCTCATTATTTTAAAGCATCATTATACCGTGCTAGCAGAGTAAAGGAGCCTTTAAAAAGGTCATAAATATAATTTACTTATTTAATTCCAGTGCAGGGTAGTGTAAGTGAAAGTGAGAACTAGGGACTATATTTTTAAGTTTAATCTTCTCTCAAGAACCTGTGACCTCTCTCCCTGATCCACCCTGGCAATGTTCTTTCTTTTTTTAAAACAAATTCCACATAGTCAGCCACCTGTTTGCTGGTGACATGGTGTTGTGTTGCACATTTTTTTCAGATGAGCATCAGCTGGCTTGAAAATAAGAGATCTTGGAGTTCCCTACATGTTGTTGCTGAACAACTTTTTAGTCACATTGACAGACTGTTTTTAGAATCCTTCCAGAATATCATTGCACTGACACACCAGTGTAGTGTATAGTTACTTGGCACTGTTATGGTTCTAAATGTATTACTTTGAATGAACAGAGTAATGTCTTAAATTGTATCTTTCAGACTGGTGGTTTTCACCTTCCCACCCCACTCTTGAAAATCCTCTCCCCCCCTCCCCCTCAAGATGTATAAAAATGGATAGTTGACGCTAAATGTCTCATTCTCTCATTTGCTATGTAGATCATGTACCTTCAGCACATTTGGGAATACAGGTTATAGGCATTATCATTTTCTAAGGATATGTTTGTCATATCTTGCCCTTGGCTTCTTCCAGTGCTATTTAGCTACCTTAAGGCAATGTTCCCTCTAAGCTGATGATGCAGCTGAGCAAGTTATGGTACTCATGGAGCTGCAATTTGTGAGGCAAGGTGCCGCATGGCCAACAGATTTTTGGCGCCGGAAGCATCAGCATGCCTAAGTACCTTAATTCAAGAGAAATGCATAGATATTGTTTTTTTCATTCGAACTTTAATAAAAATGTTAAACTGAAATACTGTAGTTTTATTAATTTACTAATTAATTTAATTAATTAATTTACAAATGTAAGATGGAGACACTTGCTGCCTATCTAGCCTCTACCATCATCTACACCTAACAGTTTTTATCACCTGTATTTTGCCATTTGGTCATGAATGTCTTCTGTACTATGAATGGGGATAAACTAACAATTTTAAATCACGGGGGTCAGGCTGGGGAGTAGGGGAGATACACGGGGGTTGGGCTGGGGAGAAGAAGAGACGCAGGGATCGGGCTGTGTGGGCGTCTGTGATAGGTGCACGGGCGTGCGATGGCCACTGCGCGGCTGCTCGCGCACGAAGCTTAGAGGTACTATGGCACTGATTGCATGCTTACAAGGTAATTGCTCTAGGCTTTAACATCTTTTTGAAGTAATATGAAAAATGAATAATGCCATCACCTGCCTGCTGAATACATTTTGAGAACAGAAGAAGAAACAGAGGCTGTTTTCCTATTAAAAATTCTGCTTCCCAAAAATAGATCAATTAGCTACAACATTAACAAGTATGTTTTGAGGCTAAAACCTCCCTTTATATCTATGTGACATGAGGTGTGTCACTCACCACTGGTTCGGTGCCTCTTCCTGGTTAGTCTGGGATTTAGTTCAAGGCCAACTCCCCCTTCCCCCGCTGTAGTTTGCCTGTTCTTGCTCTATCCCTGTTGTCCGCCTGTAGCTCTACTTGCCTCAGGAACCACAGCATCCTCTTCATGGCTCAGCCCGCCAGCTGCGTCATCATCTGCATTTCCCCCTTATGGGTGTGTGTGTGTGTGTAAGTGTAACACAGTCCAAATTCTGCCACTTCCCCAGTGGCAACTGGGGGGAATGGTAGTGAGGGAACTCAGATCCACCCACTACTTCAGGACCTGACCCAGGGATCCTATAGAGAGTAGTCTCTTGCTGCAACTCTTCAACTTCTCACCATACTGCTATGTCTCCTTAGGCCACTCTCCCCATGGCCCTAGCACATCATTTGCCCTTGTCTCAGGGTGTCCCAGAAGTCAGGAGCTCCTTTTGCTCCTCCAGTCCCTGCAGGCAGTTGCTCTGTTTAACATGCCCCAGCTCTTTCAGCTTGGTACAGATTGGTATCTGAGCCATATCATGTATTCTGAATCCTATCAATTATTTGGTATATTACAGTCTTAATATATAAGACATATTGTGTTGTCTGGCACATAATGGAAAAGTGGGTCTAGGACAGAGTTGTGACAGAGAGGAGTGGAGTATTAGAGGAGATGAAGTGATTGCGAAAATATAAGCAGTTGAAGTAGAATAGGATTTGTGTTTGAATCAGTGTCCTATGGCAAGTGTGAGAAGTGGCTTATAGATCTGTATTTACAATATATTAGGTAAAGGCTTATAATACATACCAAAAATGCAAAGAGGTATTGAGGTTTGGTAATTGGGTGTAGAGAAGTTGTTGTTGTTGGTAAAGTAGAGGCTAGGAGTTGCTATGAACTAAGAGTCAAGCTGCATGTAGGATCTTCCTTACGAATTTCCAGGCTTGAAAACATGTATGTTTTTTCATAACTTAATTTAGAATTTCTTTGCTCTCACAAGCTATTTCTTATAACTACAATGTTCCAATAGGGGTTTTCTTTATTTACGTCTGTCTTAATAAGAAAGTCTTGGAACTTTTTTCCTAACTGACCTGAATGTTGGTGGTTAAGAGAATAGAGATCAGATCCAAACAATCTCTGGTCTTGTTATATAAAGTAGAAACCGAATCAGGTCCTTTTGCACATCCCAAATCATAACTACTCTTTTTAAATATATTAATTGCCTTGATTTTGATAAACTTTGATATTCCTTCTAGTGGGAAGTTTCTATTTCTTCACCAAGTGTGCAAATTTGATTATTAGCGGCTAACCACATATCATCTTCCACTTGTAGAACTGCACTGAATTTTCTTTGCCACTATATCTACAGATTTCATAAAGTCCTTTAGACGGTCTGGTTCAAGTCTGGTCTGTAAGTCCTTTGACTTCAAAGGGCTTCTTAACATCCTTTTACGCTGAACACTGGGGACTGCATAAACCCTACAGAAAGTGTGGACTAGTGAGAGATTCAGAAATCCATACAAATGACTATATTAATGATGTGACCTCCCAGAAGTATTCATAGGCGTTAGTTGAGGACAGATGATTAAAATAAAATTGGAATTAATAGACAAAGCTATTTTAGCCCAGTGTTTCAGGATGCTAGAAGACTTTCCAGAAGTGGAAAAACTTCATTTTTCAAATTCACATATTTCTCCAAACTCGTCTGCTGCGCAGTCTCAAACTTTCTGAAGTAAATTCCCCCTTTGCAAAACATTACATTTAAGGAATTTCAGATGGATTTTTTTTTAAAAAAGGAAAAAGGAGTAGAAGGATGTAAAAAAATAGAGTTGTAATAACTAATTACAATCTTAGTCCTGATGTTTGAAAACACTAGTGCACGTGAGTAACTTTTGGCATGTGAATAATCTCATTGGAGCAGTAGGATTACTCCTGTTTGTAAAGTTAAGTATGTTGTAAGTGTCTGTAGGTTTAGGTCCTTAACTGTGAAGCTGCCTTGAGATAATTATGGAGCTTTGGTAGGAAGGACTGTTACCCCCAAAACAGGTTTTAGGGTGCCCCTAGAATATTCTGTCTATTGTCCCATTAACATGCCCCTCCTGAGGTATGGCTCTCTGGGGTACTTAAGAAAACACTTGAGGGACACAGGTATAACCTTCCAAAAAAAAATTAAAAATGATCGACACAGGCAGTATTCTTTCCAAAACCATACACTTTTTATTAACATAAATAATAATCCTTAATCTAGAAATAAAAACCAGACACAAATCACTTATTGGAAATTAAACGGCAATAACATACAGTTCCAATGATTCTCGCTCCATCAGATGGCCAATCTGTAAACAGATCGTTGACAGCAATTCTTAAATTATACTTCAGGTTTGACACAGGTAATTTACAATTAACGTACATTCAGATCTCACACACAGACACATATGATACGATACTATACGATAATGAAATAATAATAATAACTGGCAGGCTTGCTTCCTCTCTCAGTTGACTTTGCTTCAGTGTAGCTGCCAGTTAGTGATTGCCTCTATTGCTCTTGCTGCCATTGCTGCTGCTTCAGGTCTGCTGCTGCTGCTGCTGTTACTGTTGCTGCTGGTGCCATTAGCTTGCTCAGATCTCTTCAGCAGCTGTATGGCTTCTTCTGTCATCTCAGAATTCATTCATTCTCATTCTCTCTCTCTTTCAACAGCCTTAGCTGCCTGTCTTTAATACTGTCCTAGTGATTATTAGACCTCTACTGACCATGCTCACTTTACTGTGCATGCTCACTCCCAAAGCATTACCTCATCCTTAGCTACCAGAAAAAGCCACCTCAAACCAGTCCAGGTTGGAGTTTTTTGACCTCTACCTGCCCTTGTATTGCACATGCTCGTTGCCAAGCATTACCTCATTCTGCACATGCTCAGTGGTGTTGTTTTGCCTCCGCCATCATGAGAGAGGCAGACCTCATTTTATGCACAGTTCCAGTTATGTGACCTATAGCGTCCAATGTATCAGGAGGAGCGTTGCCAGCAGATCGAGGGATGTGATTATTCCCCTCTATTCGGCACTGGTGAGGCTGCATCTGGAATACTGTGTCCAGTTTTGGGCTCCCCATTACAGAAAGGATGTGGACAAATTAGAAACAGTCCAGTGGAGGGTAACAAAAATGATTAGGGGGCTGGGGCACATGACGTATGAGGAGAGACTGAAAGAACTAGGCTTATTTAGTCTGCAGAAGAGAAGACTGAGGGGAGATTTGATAGCAACCTTCAACTACTTGAAGGGGTGCTCCAAAGAGGAGGGAGCTAGGCTGTTCTCGATGGTAACACAGGACAGAACAAGGAGCAATGGTTTCAAGTTGCAGCTGGGGAGGTCGAGGTTGGATATTAGGAAAAACTTTCTTACTAGGAGGCTGGTGAAGCATTGGAATGGGTTACCTAGGGAGTTGGTGGAATCTCCGTCTTTGGAAATCTTTAAGGTCTAGTTAGACAATACCCTGGCTGGGATGATTTAGTGGGAATGGTTCTGCTTTTAGCAGGGGGTTGGACTAGATGACCTCATGAGGTCCCTTCCAGCCCTATTATTCTATGATTCTAAGTGACCTACAGCTATAGTGGTGAAGTGATTCTGGCTCATTACTCAAGAGGGAAATAAGGGATACAAAATGGAAGTTAGGAATACAAAATGGAGTCTGGGGAATTTCTCCAGTATTAGGATAACTAAATGAATTTCACTTAATGACACAGCTCAATGAGAGTATTACTGTAATCTATCACAGGAATAAAAAGATAGAAAAATTATTAAGTTAGTCCAAGTAACTGCCCCCCTCAGAAACACTGCCTTATGCCTCATCTACATGCATCACCTGCCATTAACAAAGAACTGTTTGCCTATTATTAATGGCATCTCCCCCAGATCATGTCCACAATGGGTCATTAGCTTCTCAACAGTGGTTTATTAAACCCTGAGGGCTTGCTCCTGGGAGATGCTGAGCACCTTCTGGAATATCAGTGGAACCAAAGTCCCAGATGGCTCAATCCTTACCGCATCATGCTATGCACCAGTCTTTATTGAAGAGCCATGTTCTGCCCTTTTGTTCCCCGCTTGCTACCCTGTTATCCCATTGTTTCCTCATGTCTGCAATTAATTTGTAAATTCCCCAGCAAGGGTACATGGCTTCTATGTTTGGGTGCTATTCAGTAAACAATAACAGTCTGGGAACATGGAAAAAATACCTTTGAATGTGTGTAAGTTTGGTACAAATTGTCCACTGCCATACAATTTGCAGTGTTCCTTTAAGAGAGCCTTTCTATTGACTTCAATAGGAATTGATTTGGGCCCTTCCTTTTGTTCAACCTGAATGTAAAATAGGACCATTCTGGATCAATGGCATTTTAAACCCACTTTATACTCACTTTGCATGGATATAAGTGGCTACACCAGGTTCAAGGCAGTGGAGAATCAGGCTCAACCATATAGATAAAAAGAACAAATTTCATCTCTCCAAAACCGAATTTTAGAACAAACAACATTAAAATTTATTTTCTTTCTGTTTATTTCTCTCATTTCTCTTAATCTAGAAAATGAGAACAGGTTAGTTGGCATCATTTTTGTTTATAGTTCACTTTTTATGTTCTCCTCTGTGAGCAAAATGTTGCCATGGTGGGTTTTCAAAGACTTCAGAGATGTATTTATTTATTTATTCATTCATTTATGTATTTATTTATTTATTATAATGAAAGTCATCTGGGGCTGGGTGGGGTGGGAATGGGAAATACTAGAAATATTTTTACTGGATTTAGGTATTGGGTTACGTGACAGCATCCTTTTTAATATCAATTACTACTTTTCTCCTTTATAAGAAACAGATCAGTGTTTTCATCATAGATGAGAAATCTGGCACACAGTTGGCCATTTAGGGACCTAAAGACCCAATTCAGAGACCAGCCAAATGTGAAGACATCCCACCACTCTCAGCCCAAAGGTGAATACATTTTATGGCACAACTGCGAAAATGTGTGTTAAGCATTTGAATCCTTCAAGGGATGGGAGAAGGTGAGCAGAAATCTGGTAAAAATAATTAGCATGGCATTAGGTGATGGAGGTTCTGGGTGCAACACACTTTAATAGTATAGTCTTATGTTCACCCAGGCTAAAGCAAGTACAGCACAAAGTCAGTCTTATAAACTTTACACCTGCTGTGGAAAGGCAGCAAAACCAATAGTTTTCTATAAAATAGGCTGCTTTCCTAGCACTCACGGTGGAGCTTGCTGTGGCACAAACAGAGACTGAGAGGAACTCCCTAGTCAGTGACTGCACTTTCTGCCAAGAATGTATTTGTTTTTGTTGTTTTTAGGGCTAAGCACACTTTCCAAGGAGTTTACAGTGGTGACAGCTCTATAGAGAAATTCCCAAACAATAACCCAAAAGAGCACCCAGTGCACTTCAGTAACATGACGTGCGCTTATCTTCTAGAGTCTGCTCTTTCATGGCTGTTAATGAGGATGAAGATGCTCAGCGTTACAAGACTGGGTCCCTAGCTGGCACTAGAAATATAAAATTGTAGCCACAGTGGTTTAAAACCAAGAAAGGGCCTGACCACAAGCTTATCATGGCTATTAACTGGCATTAGAGCTCCATATCCCATAAACCTCCACTAACAGTTCCTCTACCCATCTAATGAATCATAGAGGGTCTTCCCTTCCACTCACTAAATGGGTCTTGTATATTCCTGAAAAGAGGCTTCAGCATATACCTGGCACAGGAGCTGGTGGAAAATTTTCCAATTTTGAATTTTTTTCAGCCAAAGGGGTTGAATTTTTCATTAAAGTAGTTTTTAAAAAAATCTCATTTTTTGAGCAGCTGTACCTGGCACTTACTGTACAAGCTGTTGGTTACTACCTGAGCTTCACTGGACTGGAAGTCTTTATTGGCTATGTTTACACTTGTTAAGGTATGTCGACTTAGAGCGTCTACACAGAACACTCTAGTCGACTGCCTGCATCCACACTGGGAGGTGCTAGGTCGACGGAGGAGAGCCGTGGCCAGGGAAGAACGGGCTGGGGGAGATGGGGCTGGGGAGAAGGGAACCACGGCTTGGGGGAGATGGTCATGGGGGAGATGGTGCTTGGGGAAAGAGAGAGCTGTGGCTGGGGAGATGGGTTACTGGCGTCATTATGTCGACCTAAGTTGCAAGTGTAGACATAGCCATTCTGCTCTGATGAAACTTTGTTTTTGTTAAACACCTTACTACACCTGCAAGGTGTGTGGAGGGGGGAGAAGGAGATTTGTTTTTGAGAGCAAAGATACATTTTGCCCCACTGCCGTCTTCTGGAAGCTGAGATTTATAATATCTTTTGAGGATCCCTGTTGAAAGGATGCACTGAAGCAGTGCCTCATCTCACATTGTATTGCTATAATCTTCATGTATGACTCTGACTATGCCATTTAGAGCTTGCTTCCCTAGAAACTGCATTGTCTGCCACCAGCACAACCCCTGCAATGAATCTGGATCTGAGTCCTTAATTTAAAAGTACTATTAAAACTGGTCCAACTTGTACAACAAAAATAGTTATTTAGCCAACCATTTGTCAGAATGCCAATTACTTTATGGATTTAGATAGATGGTTGTTTCTAGAACTTCTAATGGCTGTAAAATATCTAACCCATGCAGTGATATATCACTAGAGCTCCCAGCCTGTAAGCTTCATTTCCTGTTTGTTACCAAATACAGCTAATTTGGTTTGTCATTTAAAGCTTGTTGGAATACACAGAAATATTTGTGGTTTCATAAGCTTTTCCTGCTCTGATAAATGAAAACCAACTTTAATTTAAAAAACATTTTTTGCATTCCATTAGTCCAGGCTGAGAACTTTAGTGCCTTTGAATATATTTTATTAAAAAAAAATAATTTTATTTTACATTGTTCTAACTGATACCTGGGACTGGACTGATCACTGAGGGCCTCAGAGTTAGCAAACAGTACCCCCCACAGGTCCTGAATTTAGCGTGGCTGGCCCTAAGAATTATGGTCTTTGTTTTTGTGGGTTTAAGTCAGACTGTTAATGTAGTGTTGCTTTGAGAATTGATTGAGAATGAGAGAGCAAATATGAAACTGAGAACAAACTTCTGCAGCTGATAGAGACTAAGACCAAGGGCTTGCAAGGTTGCCTCTATCAGACTGAATATCATTATTGAACATCAGCATTTAAACATTTGGTTTATTGAATCCAGTTTTCTTGCCAGCTTCAGCTTCCTTTCAGGCATACAATTAAGCTTAAGATAATGTACAGTAACAATACCACAGCTTCTGTGTTTCATTAGCAACTGGAGGTTATTACTTAATAAATCTCTTTTCTATTTTTTTAATCACTTGAGCCGTATTTCCATATTTTCATTTCCCTTTTTCTCATGCTTCATCTTTCCATCATCTTCATTTATTTTCACAGATTCTCACTAGTGCTGCTATAATTAAGGGGTCTATTAGGTACTCTGATTGTCTGCGTTAAGTTTCCCATCATCAAATTCTGTTTTGGAGGCATTCAGACTTGTTTCCCTAAAGATTAAACTTGTCCTCTGTGAGTCATATTAAGTGAGGCTTTCTATCTTCAACTTGAAATGCTACAGGTAATTGCTGAGCATTAACCATGCCTCTGACACTACTAATGAAGAAGTAATTGTCTGACTTTACAGCGGAACTGGATATTATTAAGATGATCAGAGGAATTAAATGAGTTTGTGGAACATGTGGGCCAGATGAGTAGAGAAAAATTGCTGAAGCAAGTGTTGCAGGGACTAAACTTGGGTGCCCATGGCAAGCATGGTTTAATGTGACTGACCAGTTGAAATGCGGTATGGGTTGCTTCTGAAGGCTCCATGAAGACCATGAAACATGGAGGAAGACTGCTGGCCAGTGACTTCAGTGTGTTGTGTTTACTGTTCATTGTGATATGACTTTATGGTGTTTTGCACTACGAGAATAAGAACTATGAAAGAGTAATTTGGGCAGGAGAACTGGACCTGGGTCTCCCATTTCACGGGTGGGTATCCATAGCACCAGACTCTAGAACTGTTCTCACACTTTTCTGTCTCTCTGACTATTTCAATGTTTATCCAAAATGCAACAACTTTAACAAAAAAGACGCGGGGAGACACACATCAGACTATCCTATGCCTCAGTGGTTAGAGCACTTCTGAGGGGTGGGAGGTCCTGGTTCAAATCCTTCTCTTCATCAGGTAAAGGGGGGAACTGAACCTAGTTCTCCCACATCCTGAATGAGCGTGCTGACTGCTGGACTAAAAACTATAAGGGAAGCACCACCACCTTCTCCTCTGGTCTATCTTGCAAGGAAGTTCTTAGGTGCCCAAGTCACTTGAAGAGGGGTTCCTACCTGTGGACTGCAAGAAGATATAGGTGTCTCCCTGAAGCCTGGGCTCAACTCTAGTTGGCATCTTCCATCCCCTAACTTAGGCAGCTCCCTGGCTAGAGTATTGATTTTTGTGTATTCCATTCCCAAGTATCTATCTCTCCCCATGCATTTGTAGAGGAAGCCTAGGCACCTAACCAAATATTTCTAAAGTCCAGTGATTTTTTTTTCTTTTATAAAGGTGGAGAATTGGCAAGTATCTCTGGGAAAGTTTCCTAGAGATTTCTCTGAAGGATTCCTGTGAAATCTCAGTGTGCTTTAACACATTTTTCTGCTGCACTGCCTAGCTGAACAGTGGAATGGGAAGCACCTGCAAACACAGCTACCCTTGTGCATTTGTATTCCTGCAACCAAGCAAAGGACAGCTGTACCTCATGTGACTGAGAAGCATACGCTCAAAAATATCAGTCACCCAAGCTCCCCTCTCTGGCATCTTGCACTCCAGAACTGGAAGGCTGGGACTGGCTCAGACTCTCTGGGATTGAGAAGAGGCCCTGCCTCCCCATGTTAGAGAATGATTTACTCTCCTGCTCCATATTGTCCTGCAACTCAATCTCCTCATCCATGACTTCTTCACTGGGTTGAGGTTCTCAGGCCTGCAGAAGTACCCACAAGTCTCTTGGTGGTGAAGGTGAAGTCAATGCCAAGGATAGCTTTCATCTTCTTATAGGTCTTTGGCTCTGCACCAGAGCAATGGTTTGATTCCCTAGCCTTTAGGTACCCTCCTGAAGCTCCTGGATTTTCTCACAGTACTGCAGTGTGTCCTGTTCATAGCTGTTCTCCGCCATTAAATGAGAAATTTGACCATACATACCAAAATTCCATTAGCTGGAGCAGAACAGGAATTGCACAGCCTCCTTTCCCCAAATTCTGATCAGATCCAGAAGCTCTGGTGTGCTCCAGGCGGGAGAGCATTTGGTGTGTGAAGTTGCCATGGTCAGCTGGGAAGATGAGATGGGAACTCTCCACACTGACCAAGCAGGAGGTAGAAAAATTTCAAAAATTCCTGGGACTTTAAAGAGGGAGTGTTGTATAGCTGCAAGGCAGTGGAGTTCAAACTGATGGCCAGAGTGGAGAAGATGGTCATTGTGGGACACTTTCTGTAGGCTATTTACCATGACAAAACCTAGCACGGTGTCTACACTAACACTTTATTGCTAAACGTTTGGCACAAAAAACTCTAGACCTCTCATCAAGAGGGTTTTATTTTGTCACAAAATCAGGGGAGATAGGTCGGTTGTAGGGGCGATTGCAGTGTTACCCCTCTACCATTTTGGTGTAAAAAGTTCACTTTTGTCAATAAATTTCTCTAGTATAGACCAGGCCTTAATAGATAAGACAGACAAAAGGCGTAAGAAGAGAAGTGTTATTTTCATTTTAAAGATGAGAAAAAATAACTGTTTTCTTTAAGGTCATGCAGAATCAGGACCAGAACATCAATCTCCCGGTGGGTAACACTAGCACATTAACCACAAGACCAACCTTCTTGGGAAGTATTGCATGGAAATGTAACCATTCATTTTTTCATACCTAACTCTTGTATGTGATTAGATGGACATACACAAGTTAGATATCTGAGTGTGCACATGCTAGTTGACTGTCTAGTCATGCATGTGTGTACACAGATGTGTGCCTGGATAGCATTTTCTGCATGTCATTTGGGAATTAACAAATATATACATCTGGTTAAGCATGCCTAACTCTGAACACTTGCTCCTAAAAGTCTTCACCAGCAACATTTTTTGTCTTTCCTCTAGGCAGGAAAAAAAAGTTATTCTGCACTTAGAGGTGACATCTTGCTCCATACCTTGATTTATAGTCTTGGTTTGGGCCCATGTCCATATTTGACACTTTTAGGTTATGTGACTGAGAGAAATGTTAGGGTTTTATTGTGCAGCTTCCAGAGACAATTTTAATACTCCTAAAACTCAGCTGTGATTTTTTTTTAATTGAAATTTTGCAGGTGATTAATTGCTTTTGCTATTTTGCCAGAAACAATACAAATAATACATTCTTTCATTTAGGATCATGGCTGCTGCGCAGATGTATGAAAAATAATTCCTATAAAAATAATTTAAGGGTTTTTAGCACACACAGTTAGTGTGAAAAAGTAGCAGCCATGTTGGCATTCTTGGACTGCTGTAGGTCATTGTTATTAGTAGTGTTGTTGTACCTATCTTGGTGCTAGGATTTTAGAGAGAAGGTAGGTGAGATCAGATCTTTTCTTGGTACAGTTTTGGTTGGTGACAAGACAAGCTTCTGAGCTCTTCAGGTTTTCTGTGTAAGTTCGAAGGCCTGTCTCTCACCAACTGAAGTTGGTTCAATAAAACATTTCCTCACGCATCTTGTCTCTCTCTAGGTCATTGTGTCAGTTATTTTGTGTGTTAAAAAGCCCCCTTCTCTACTAACCCAGGTTAAGAGACTTTTTTGTCAATACACTGAAGATTAACCCCTGCAATGCTGATTAACAGAATACCTTCTACAGTACATTCCATAAAAAAACCAACTGCCTATCTTCACCACAGATGATGTTGAATTTATAGAAAATCAGATTAATATGCATGTCTGGCTCCAAATTCTATGATGCAGACCCATCTCTAGCCCTGCCATGTCATTTATTTGAATGGATGTTCAGACCCTGTGCAATCTGAGTCAAGGATCAGCTGGTTTGACACAATAGAGCACAGCTGGTTATTTGGAGCTATTTACGTTTTTATCACTTCACAACAGGATGAATAAGATGATTCTGGAAAAATACATCTTTACCCACTCACTAAATTGAACTTGAAGTTTTTTCTAGTTTGAATTGTTCAGACAAACCACTCACTCCTTCAACAGCCCCCCATTTCCCTCTGTAATATTCTCCTTTTTTGCAGAGCAGGATGGAGATGTGGTATATATATGGACTAAAGGATTTCTGCAAGATCCAACGCTGCTCCTTTTAAACGTGGTTTCACTCTGGACCTCTCTATTTGTTGTATCTCAGAGTGCATGACACCTCTCTAGGAAGCCTTCAGTGAAAAAAATCGCTCCTTTCCTCGGTATTTCTGGTGTTACAGGTGGAACGGAAATACCTAGAGTGGTACTAAATTTAAAACAGAATCGCTGATACCATTTGCTTCTTTGAAAATATGCTGCTGTCTCATCAGAAGATCCTGATGCTGCCATCCTGAAGGGAAATGAGACTGAAAAAAGTCAGGATTTGTTGGCAGAAAAAGCATCTAAGAGTAACAGCAAGGAAAGGTCCCCCACAGTTTGAAGATTCAGTTGAGACTTAAATACATATCTGAGTTATTGGGATCTTATCACAGCCTCTGAAATGAACTGTCATATGAATTGGAAGAAAAGCAACTTCCCTCTCTCCCTCACAAGCAACTGTAGGTAATGAACTACGCCTGTAAATGAGAACTAGAGTGTGGTGTAGCTCGTTCTAATCAAATGCCAACCCTCTCAGAGGCTGCTGGAAGTGGGAGGTGTTTGGGGGCCTAAATAAGACAGATCCATTTCATCATGACTGTGGTGGAAGAATAAACAATATCAAAGGAGGATGGGATGTTCGAGCAATTTTATTAGAAACAGTCGTAATGAAACGTGTTAATGACAGCACTGGATCAATGTCTGAAGAAAAGCAACACTTTGAAAAATAAGGTACTGAATTTGGGAGAGTTTAGGCACAGGCTAGGGCCTGTGTCCTCATAAAGACTTTGGGTATGCAGTATGGAGAACCTAAGACAAATGAGACTAAAAGTAAGTGGATGTAGATGTTTAAAATACTGATGCATCCCCTTCTAAGAACTGCTGCCTTTGTTGGGTTCCTTCCCCTGTTTCTGTGATGGTCAGGCCAACCTGACCTAGTGGGCAATTCCCTGATGACAAATTCACCTGTCTCTAGCTATAATCACTGGACTGGGAAATTGGCAAGTATAAACCTTTGGCCAAACTCAACACTGGTATAAACAATTTCACTGACGTCAGTGTTGCAAATTGTCCTGCCGGTGAAAGCTGAGTTGCCATCTGTGGTGACAGTAAAATGCCGTGGATGTGTGATGAAGCAACAGAAACTGCCCAAAACCCTGGATCAGCTACTGAGAAGTCTGTGGGTCTAGCCCCCAGTCTCCCAGGGAATCATGGAGGGATTTTAAAGCTGCCTTTCTGTGTGACAGCGTCCTTTGCACTACTGGATGTGGTGGGGTTTGATTTGCATCCCATTGCAACTCCTGTGGAGTTGAACTTGGTCCAGCAGTATTGTACTTACATTTGGGATGGCTTAACCCTTTGTCATATAGCAAGCAGTCAGTGGGAAAACATGTGGAAACTTAGCAGGGTAAGGAATGTCAATAGCTTTAATAAAACAGGGAAGAGTGTTGGTGCAATTAATAGCTTTCTTTCTTTCTACAGTTCCCGGTCTGCTTCTACCCCCTTGGCATGCAGATTACATGCAACCAAAATCAGCCTTCTAATTGGTGCTCTTCTGGGTTTCTTAGCCAGCAATAACTGCTCTTAGTGAGTGGAAACCAGCAATTTAGATCTCATTGAAGAAAGAAAGTAAAAGACTTTCTGGTCCTTCTGCCTGTTCCTCATACTCAGTGCTTTTTTTTTTTTTTTTTTGACAGTGAGCAGGGGTACTGCATACCAGCACCACTTTTTCCACAGCACATTGTGCCACTCCTGTCCCCTGCCGGCGCTGTTGCCCAGCTAGGGGTGGGGTCAGCAGGGAAAAGGAGTGTGCTGTTCCTGTCCCTTGCTGGCCCTGCCCAGCTGGGGGACTGGTTACTGGCACCTCTTTTTTTTTTTTTTTTGAACAAAAAAAGCATTGCTTATACTTCTGCAGGATCACAAAGTGCTTCTCTATCCCTGCAACTATCTTGCTACTGATTACCCAATCTGGACACTTCTTTGCCATTTGAAAATGGAAATCAGATCTAAATTGTTCCTCTGGCAAGCATTCTTGAATGTGCTCTTTCCTTGCTATACAAGCTTGATATTAATAAGCAAGCAGGTATGCTGCAAGCTGTGTTCTAGGATGACAGGATGAATGCTGTGTAAATACACCTGGTTTTTCCTTCTCTCTTTTCAAACAATTTTGCCAGGAGCATTCCTGGAAAGGTGACAGATCGGAAATCTAAAGAGTTGTAGAATTCTTCTAATTTAAGATCTGACATCCATTCAATGGAGACTTTGAATTAAAAAGGAACCTGAATGCCCCCTTCTCAAATAGCTGATGGATGTTACATCAGGAGAAGAAAAGGCAAGTGCACACTAGGACCTCCAGGGCTCTGGGGATTCTCTAATCAACAAAACATATCTTTTACCCCCTAGAATCTGATTAGAATCCTTAATAGCAAAACAAAATCATAATTGACTCAAATTCTTTTATTAATTCTTGCTTCACCTTTGTAGATTACAGATGTCTCCAAACAGCATATGGTGAGGGAGAGAGAAAACAAATTAAAATAATACTTATAATTCTCCTACTTCACTTATATGCTTCCCGATTTGCTCATTAGGAACATGCTTCTCCATTAATGGCTCACACTACCTTGCATCTCTTGAAAATGGCACCTCTTCATTAACTTTTTGGATATGGTGGGTTTCTCACTTGCTTAACTTTATTAAACTACTAAAATCCAAAGGAACAATCCACAGTTGCACTGAGTTTACACTCAATGCAGTGCGGGTGGAGGGATACGGGACAAGGGAACTTGGGCCTTCACCCTTCCCTTGGCAAACCCTCTCCCCAGCCATCTCTGTGCACTGCATAGGGTAGAAGCAGATTATGTAAATCTGGATTTTCTTCTCCTATTCCTTTAGAGCAACTTTCTGGTGATTTTCCTTGATCAGTACAGAGCAACCAGAGTCTAGGTTAAGGATTTGTCCCTAAATGTAGAAGTGTATATTAAAAATGCAGGCTAAACACAGAATTCTTCTCATGTCCTTAACCAACACCAGTTCACCCGGTTATATTTCATCTTCAGCTTAACACTAGCATGGTGTTATTTTAGGAACAAATAGCCTTGTTTGTCTGTCTGCACTCATTCCTGGTGAACCGTTGACCTCATCACACTCCTGTCAGAATCCTACTGCTGAACAATTGCACTACTCAGTGGGTTGTTCAAATGACAGCTACAGAGGAAAGTATGGAATGGGTGTAGGACTGCCAGTTAGTATGGCTCCTGTTGACTTTAGAAAAACTAGATTCATGTTAACTAGGAAATCTGAAGGTCTGTCTTCACTGATGGGAGCAAATTCACCACTATCAGATTGGTTCTTCAGAATTGATTGTGCAGGAGTGAAGACCTGCTTGATCGATCCGGAAGTTGATTGAATAAATCTACCCCCAGAAAAAGGGTAATGTTTCACTAACAGAAGCGCATTTCCCATTGGCACAGTGAAGTGAAGATGCTGCAGTAAGTAGAAGTTAGGAAGTCAACAGGAGATATGCAAGCTACTCTATGTAGCTTGAGTATCTCCTGTCAACTGCTGCTGAATTTTCCAGTCACTGTGAGCAGATAGCCTACTGTTCTGATCAAGTGGCTTTCCTGATTAGAAGGAATTTTAAAAAATGGTCTGTACATAGTTGTGCATATAATTGCTGTAATTAAAATAATTACATTAATGGCACAAATAGAGGCCTGCAATTACAAGCATTACTTTGCACTCAGACCTCAGGTCTCTGAGTCTAAAAATTTGGAGTGAAATGACAATATTGTAAATAGATAAAAATGCAAATGACATTCACGTCACTTAATCTTTTGGCAACTTCTGTATTAAGACAAACATAGTTTTGCAGTTATTTAACAGCTGGTTAAACACCACAATCCCTTGTCAATGACTGAATGCATCCCATTACATGGAATTTATGCTAATATTGTCCTGATTAAGTAGCAGTCACTGCCATTCCCTCTTCATCAGGGTAAATCACTTCTTGGAGACTTGTCATAATTGTTTCCCAATTATTTGCATCATGATTAAGTGGATTTTATTATATATATGGCAGAAGGTTCTATACTACACAGACCTAACAATGGCATGAGTATTAGACAACAGAACAGAAGATACTGCGTATCTATAACAATAATGGCTTCAGGATTCTTTTCTAACTATTATAAGATGTAGTGTTTCACAGCGGAGAAGGCAGTACTTTAGTGGTGGATAAAATGATCCTATTTAGTTCATATCATAACTGGTGAAGTCATTTGGGATGAACTTTTCTAAAACATAAAATTACTGTTATCCAGTCCCCATAGCAATCTCGTCCTTTGAACTAAGATGCTGTTGACGGGAGTATTTATAATAAGCACTTTATCGATGCTTAAATCTTTTTTGATACAGGACTAGGGCAATCAATCTGTACAGCTTGGCTTAGAACAGATTATTTTTGTTCAAATCATATGGCAGTTTATTCCCTGCCAGCATTATAGCATTACTTCTATTTGAATAGAAGCTAGTTTTTTGTATTTCTTGTTTGCATTTTCTTATGTGCATGAAATATTGTCCTATTTATACCCTATGTAACATCTCTGTGTGTTAGCTTTTATACTCATCCTAACTTAAAGCATGTCAAGCCACACTGAGACCTATCAGGGCAAAAATGTTTAATTATCCAGTCAGCCTGAGTAAACAGTATTCCAATTTAAATAGCTAGTTTTGGTGGCAGGAATAGACATGTGCAGTATAACAGTACTAGCTGGAGAGTCAATACTTTCTCAAGTCATGGGACATGCAGACCTTTACAACCTTGATATAGATCATGTGATTGGGGAATAGGAATTAAAACCCAGTTTCCTTCTGACTCACAATTTTATTATGAGTCTCATTTTTCAGGTTTCTTGGGACAACCTGGCTTTTGACTTTGAACTTGAAATCTTGCTCTTATCTGAAATGGCCACCATTCACTGTCAGTAAGACTGAAGCTTCCATCTCTTTGTTCTTCATGCACCATCATCTTCATTTTAAAGGAGAAGAGGCAAAGAGTAGAGCAGACTTTCTCTATGTGAAAAGCATCTGTTTCAAGGCCTAATGCTTGCTAACTTTGCCCAGCCAGACTGTGAAATATGCAGTACTTTTTTCAGCAAAGGCGGGGGGGAATGGGGGAGGGTGGGAGAAGCTAACAGCACCTGGCCAGCTCTGCTCTTTGTTCCCCACTCCATTCCTATTAAGGGAGAAGCTACTCAGCTGTTCTCCTTCTCCTGCACTGATTCTGCCTAGAGAAGAATCTAGGTAGCAACTTTCCTGAGCAATGTTTCTACACACCACTAGTGAATTATTTCAAATCATTGATGTGGAAGGCACTTAACCGTTCAGAAGAGGTGCCCAGAATTTTTCAGGACTGAGATGTTGGTTGCTCACTTAGGTGTCTGCTCTCCTAGGTGCCTACTACTTCCCAGAAATGCTGGGTGCTGAGCTCCCAGAAAAAGCCGGAAGGTCACACTCTCTTCCAAGTGTCTCTTCATTACTTATATAGAAGTACACGAGTCAGTCCAAATACAATAGATGAAATCTAACTGGTGTAACTCAATGTTCATCAACTGGTGAGTTTCTCCCCTGTGGGGCAGAGAGGTAGACTACAATTTAAATAAAAGAAAAATCTCTCAACTCTCCCCAGCCCTCAGAGTACTGAAAAGGTTTAAATGAATGAAAATTAAGTCAGTGACTTAAACAGCCATCGGCTCTAACTAGCCATAAGCACATAAATGATATTTATGCTTAACCTTCCCCAGTCTTTAGTTAAACCAAGCACTACTTCCTGTTCCTGTACCCTGACACCCTAAAAGAAGAGGCCCCCCTGTCCAGGAAAACGGTGACTTTCTGCAGCATGCTTTAAGGTAATCAAATCCAGGTTTTTGTACTCCCACCCTCTTAATTCATGTAGCTTCTCTGCACCAGTCCATGTGCAGGCACTAGAATACACTATCATGTATATTACCAGTATCGTGGGACTTGCTGCTTTAAAGAAGAATAAAGTTCCCTACAACTAGCACAGAGTTTGCAGATTCTCTCTTCTACTAGAAGGCTTTCTGAAGATGGGAGTTGAATAAGGGATATGTGAGCAACTTAGAAACTTGCTGAGGACTGCTTTATTACTGAGTGGTGGGGGGAAATACTGTTTTGATAAGCATGTAGCCTCTCCACACTGTGGGAAGAATATGCAGTTCCATATAAGTTGAAGGAGTCAAGTGCTATGTATCTTCTGTCTTAGATATCAAAGGTGAGTACTTTCTCCTATATAGGCAGTCCATTGGCTTGCAGTGATAATGGCATTGATCTTTTAGTAGTGGTAATCAAGCAAATATTTTTCAAACTGTACTTAGCTTGTTCTGTGAAGCTCAAAGGATGAGGTGGGATGTAAGTAGTAGAGCTGGGCAAAGTAGGTCAGATAAAATAATCAATTCAGAACTTGGCTGTTGGGCTAAATTCATGTCCTTACTTTAGCATCCCTTTCACTTTCTGACTTCATCTAAATATAGGAATTCCAAAATTCAGTGCTTGATGTTGTCATAATATTTCCAATTTAGTTAAAACTAAGGAGAATCAGGAATCCCATGAAACTTCATTTTTCACAGACCTCCAGGTGTATTTCTAGCAGTGGATGGACCAGCAGATGGATTCAGAAGATATGAAATCTAGTCCTGGACTTGCTATTGACTGTGACCTTGGGTGAGTTGCTAAAGCTGTCCGTCGATACCTCAATTTTTTTCAGTTGTAAAATAGGGATAATTATACTTGTAAAGCTCTGTAGGATTTCCGGATGGGTACTTAAGAGTTATTATAGCCTTCTTTTGGAAGTCTTCTTCCCAAAACTTGTGCTGGTCTTCAATTATAACTGGTAACTTTTACTCCTTGCTACTCTTCAACACATCAAAGACCAAGGTTTGATACATCAGACTTTTATAGAACTTCATCATGATAGTGGCACAACTGATGGGTACAACCTTGACTTTTGAACAGCTGTCCCCTTAATTCTCCAGTCCAGGGTGTCTTACATTGCTCTGCTAGGTTTTGTTTACAGCCATTAGCATGCAAAAAGTGAACCCAACAAAGTTACAAGAATGCTGTCCCAGCCATTCATGAACAGATTCAGTGTGACCCCCACATGTCCCTTAGTTCCAGCCTTGCACACCAGAAATGTGCATCTTGCACTGTTGAAGACCCCCTTAGACAGTGTAAGCTCATAAACCTATAATTCTATCAAAAGCTAATAAATGTGCATCAGCTCTTGTTGACCTGAGTAGAGATCCCCAGACACTTCAACCAAAACCACTCTGATTTAGATAAAATATTAAAAGAAGCTGATTAACTAGCGAAAGATAAATGCTAAGTGCTAAAGTCATAAATGGTTACAAAGCAAGATAAAATGATAAAATTGCAATCTAATTCCTAAACTTCACCAAGGCTGAGTTCTAAAAGCAAAACAGACTCTCACCACAGCTATAATGCATTTCACAAGCTGTCTCCTTCCACCTTGGGACTACCCCCTCCCTCCCCTCAGAGTTCAATGATGCTTCTTTTTCTTCCAGATGAACTTGCTTCCATGTGTTGAGATGGAGGAGGAGAGGTAAATAGGGAAATCATTGTCTCTTATTTTCATACCATCCTCTTCTTGACCAATATCCTCCCCTCTGTCTGCTCCCTAGAGTGGGTGGTGGGAATCAGTCTGTGGTGTATGTGAGATTCAAACCATCTTTTATGTGAATTGTAAATTTCTTCTTCACTCCTGCTGTGTATATGAATTTGAGGCATCTTCAGGGATGACATGCCTGGCCTTTGGTGAGGTACTTAAAGATGATAAAAGGACTGCAGTTTGTGGGCATTCTGCAGACTCATAGCATGTTTCAGTACCAAACAGCAAAATCTCATAACTCCATATACAATGATGAGACATGTTAACAGGACAAAGACGTTCAGCCATTTTCAAATGATATCTCACAAGATATGCTTTTGTACAGAAGTGAACAGGGGGTAGAAGATGTCAGTCGGGTTATATGCTAGAAAAAATGTGTATTTGTCCCATTCATGGCCAGCTAATATAAGTTACTATGTCAGCTGTGCAGGAAATATTCAGTGCTCTAACAGCACCTCCGGTGCAGGTTTTCAGCAGTGAAGGATTTAAAGATAAGATGGTCTGATAGGCCTCTTGTAGTGACTAAGATATTGTCAAATATTTTAAAACCTGACCAGTAAAAATATAGCACTTCCTTTTTCCAAGTCTTTCATCCCAAGAGATAGATTGATAACCATGAAGTCACTCATCTTTTCAATCTTTTTAAAACATTTTGTTTCTTCTTTTCAAATAAAAGAACACAACTCAAATGGCATATCTGCTGCATAAACATTATCCATTGGCTCAGCTAACATTACAGAAGACTTCATTTTAAGCTAGCAATGATCTGCAAATGAACCCTAAAATCCAAGCCCCTTAACAATTCTAGGGAAGTAGGAAGTTAAATTCAAGTCTGCAGCTGTGAATCCAGCCCTTTGCCTTTTGGTTCCAATTTCGGCTTGTATCTATATCACAAAGAGGCCTTTTTCCCCCCCTGGTATTAAGATAATAGATCATGACAGATGGCATTTTTTTCCACTATGCAGGTAGGCATCAATTTTCTACACATCAGACAACTTTATCTGTATTACAACAGTACAGGATCCAGCAAGCATCATCATCCTCATTTGCTGGATGCTGGGAGGCAGGAGAGGAGCCGGGGCAGGGGGAATTGCCTGATGAATTTACAGTCTAAACAGTTAAGAGACAAGTGAGGTGAAAGTGATCAGTATAAAAGGATCCACAAAAGTGCGTAAGCACCTAACTTTAGAGATTGTCTACATTCCAGTTTGGACTCGATTGCAATCCACAAAACTCTCACTGAACCCTGTAGGTACTTAAACTCAGTTGGCACCTATTTTTTTTATTTTCAGGGTAAAAGTTCCCTTGGTGCCTATGTTTCAGCTCCTGAGCGCAGGCATTGCTGCCTCACTGAGGCATCTGGATGCCTGTCTCCCATCTGAGTCCCAGAATGATCCACAAACTAGAGAAGATAGGGGCTCCAGTCTGGTAGGGTCAGAAGGCACTTACTGCCTTGGGTCCCATTCAAAATCCACGAAGAGAAGGAGGAAGTGTTGGGGATGGTACCCATATTACAGCTTTTAGTCAGTGGTTAAGTACTTCCCTGGCATGAGGGAGACATAGTTTTCAATTCCCCTCTCTCTCTGCCTGAAGGGAAACTGTATGACCAGGAGTCTCTCACTTCTCAGGAAAGTACTTTAACCACTAAGCTATGGGCTATTCTGATGTGGGATTTCCTTGCTCTTTCCTGGTTGAAGCTGGGTAAATGAGACTGGTTGGAGCAGGGGGACTGGATGGGGGTCTCCTGCTACAACTGGATGCCTTAACCAGTAGCCTACAGCATCATGTGTGGGTGTGCATGTGCTTTCTCCCCCTCCTCCCCAATTTGGCCTTGTGGACCACACTGTTCTTGGATTTTTCTAGGCAGTCCTAAGCAGTGCCACTCAAAGTCCCTTTGTGGATCCTGTTGAATGCTAGCACTGATTTGCCTGAAATCACACAAGAAGTCAGGCAGAGCCAGGTATCAAACAAATTTCCTGAGTGCCACTCTACTGCCTTGACTGAAAGATCACTTTCTTCACACTGTCATGAGATCTCAGAAGGACTCAGATTTTGGTTCTGAACCTAAAGCCCTGATTCATTCATGCTCAAACCCTAACTTGTACACTAATCAAAACTTAATCCAGATGGAGATCAAAACACTACCTTCACAGTCTATTTAACCCTTAATTTATCCTATCACAGGTCTGAAATTGTCCACTGGTGGATTGATGTAAATTCTTGAGCCTTTCCTTCAATGCTGTCGTCAGAGCATTCCGCCAATTATAATATAGAATCTTTGATTCAATTATTAGCCTGCTACTTACAAGAGAGGAATAACATTCCATGAAATTAGTAGATTTTGATTTCATACTTCTTTATTAGAGGTTGTTAAAAACAGAAAGAGGAAAGGATGGCATAAAACCTACATGAGCAATTTAAAGCCATGCTGTGGATTGCTAGATCATAGAACAAATTCTTGCCAGTCCATGCAAGGGAATTCACAGCCAAATATCAGTGTGAGGGTTGTGGGTGCAATTGCTGGGAACTGAACTGCAGAAGCATGACTCATTAGTGAATTATAAAAGTAGGGCTGTCTCCTTGTTCTAAGATCTATATTTGCATTGCTTTTTACACTGCAAAATATATCCCAAATGAAGAACTTAATGACAGTCACAAAGAAAGCTGCTGTTTAGTATTCAATTATCAATACATATTTTAAATTTAAAGATGTCTCTGATATATTCAGTTTTGCAAAGTGCCTTTTGATATTCAATTTTAAGGAAAGCTCAGTGTCTCTGGGGAAGCTTGTATTGGACAGCTGGGCTTATTTCCTCTTAATTTATATGTAGTTTAAATCTGTCTTCCATATAATGTATGAAATTATTACATGTATTCAGATGTTTAGTTCTAATGATAAAAATGTGTAGCTTTTACTAACTGAAGCAAAGAAAATAGAAAGCGGTGAGATTACATAACTGTTTTTATTCAAAGGTTCAAGATGCAATTCAAAATTGAAATGGGGTGGGTGTGTGGCAGGAGGTGATATTCTATTTTAGTACAATGCATCACCATTCTACAGGCAGAATTTGTGCACAAACAAAGGTAGGAAATATCCCATTGATTAAAAAAAAAATAAAGCTGTTGCTAATGAACAAAGCTCTGGCCATTGACCCAGAAGGCATGCTCTTCATCTTGAGTCTCTGTGTGCCTATTAAGCTGATAGTGGAGAGTAAATTTCAAAATACTCCATTACAACACTGGCTCTGACTGAAATATAAATAATCCTGTATTGTGCAACTTACTCTTACATTTCTACAGCCCACTTCAAGTGAGCTTTCCAGCTCAGACTTTCAGTTTTATCAGTTCTCCTCCTCCCTGAAGCAGGACTGTCCTCCATTTTGAACAATATCTCACTTTCCAGAAGCCTCTCCTTATCTTCACTAGGTCTTGATTGCCTACTACCTGCTTTAATCTTCCCCATCACAGTTCCTCCTGTAGTGCTCTCTGCCTTCTAGATATATAACACAATAACAGATTTCAAGGTGAAAAAGTTCAATTTACATAGTGGTTCTATAATTTGTTTTCAAGTGTTTGGTGGGCCAGAAGAAACAGCAACACTTCTGAGTGACAGTACATACTGAGATGCGGGTTTAATGGGTTGGATCAGACTCACCAGCATGGTGATACCAAAAATAGTTCTTAGTGTAAGTGGGGGATGGAGCCGCTATTGTGGGGAATTTCCTGGGCTTGTACACCACCCCGGTAAAGGTGGGTAGCAGAGGATCTGAGTGCTTGCTCCCACTTCCTTTACCCAGAGCAATTGTAACCCATATGCCTAAAACGGGCTATCTCTTTATGAGACCTACTGAGGGTGGGTTACTGTTGCTGGGCAGATTAGCTACCCACAACCAGAAACTTCTAGAAGCAGGGAGTGGTAGCATTTTTGAGCATGCTCCACAGGGTATCCTGCTGGTGTGATGTGGTGTGGTCAGTCAGATCACATGAGAGCAGCAGTCTGTGCAGACAGCAGGCTAGGGCTGCTTTGAGAAGAGTCCATGTGCTCAGTTTTCAGGACAGAAGCTGAGCCAGGAGTGAACAAGATGTTTTCTCTCTCTAATGGAGTCATCTGCAACAGATTTTGCAGACATGCATATGGGACTGAGGGCTGGTTGCAAAGGAGAAGGAAAAGCCTGCATGGAATGCTACAGAAGATTCCTGCAAAGAAGACGACGACGATAGCTATTTCTTGCCACTCAAGCCTCTACATTTTAGCTGTGTGCTGAGCTTGAGTTGGTGTCTGTCTGTGTGTCTGTTTGAAGGACTGTGTGCTAGAGCTGGCAGTTGGAGGCTGTGAGCCTCAAAGGTAAGTTTGAGAGCTTGAAGCCTCTGGTGATTGGCTGAGCTTAATCAGCCTTAATCAGTGGGTGGGGCATTAACCCAGGCCAGGGCTTTATAAAGCCACACATAAGCAACCAGGGGCTGCTAACAGGGAGTTTTGCAAGGGAGTTTAGAAAGGAGTTTCAAGGGAGGGCGCGCCCCATAGGTCCTCCTTGGTCCCCTGTCCCCATATAACCTATACTTCAAAACCATACTCTAAAACCCCTTTCTTTCAACCACCCTTTCATTAACTAGGAGACAATGCAGGCAGAAGCCCAGCAGCAGAGTGGGGGCTATCCAGTTTATTGCGCCGGGTGTGGAATGTATGAGTACCTGCCTTGTGGGCGGGTTTCGTATGTCTGCATTCGGTGCAAGGAGCTCCTGACCCTCAGAGACCGCGTGCGGGCTTTGGAGGCCAGGGTGGCGGAACTGGAGGAGCTGAGAGAGGCAGAGAGGTTTGTCGACGAGGCTTTCAGGGATACTGTAGAATTGTCCCACCTCTGCTCAGACAGCCTCTGTGCTGTTGAGGAGGAAGAATGCCCAAGGGAAGCAGAGCAGTCAGCGGGAGCAGAGGGGAACCTTCCCATAGTTGGGACCCTCCTTCCAGATGATGCTGAGGCTGCCTCTCGCACGGAGGTTGCCTCTCCGGGGGAGGGAACTCCAGTTGCTAGGAAAAGGCAGGTGTTAGTAATGGGAGATTCGATCATTAGAAACATAGATAGCTGGGTTTGTGATGACCGGGAGAACCGTATGGTGACTTGCCTGCCTGGTGCGAAGGTTGCGGACCTCTCGAGGCATCTAGACAGACTTATGTGTAGTGCTGGGGAGGAGCCGGTGGTCGTGGTACATGTAGGTACCAATGACTTAGGGAAGGGTAGGAGAGATGTCCTGGAAGCAAAATTTAGGCTACTAGGAAAGAGATTGAGATCCAGGACCTCTATGGTGGCATTCTCAGAAATGCTCCCAGTTCCACGCGCAGGGCCAGGTAGGCAGGCAGAGATTCAGAGTCTCAATGCGTGGATGAGACGATGGTGTAGAGAGGAGGGGTTTACGTTCATTAGGAACTGGGGTAACTTTTGGGATGGGGGGAGCCTATACAGGAGGGATGGGCTCCACCTAAACCAAAAGGGAACCAGACTGCTGGCGCTAAACATTAAAAAGGTTGTAGAGCAGTTTTTAAACTAGAGGATGGGGGAAAGCCGACTGCTGCAGAGGAGCAGCTGGATCGGACACAGACTTCTCTTAAGGGAGAGTCTGACGAGAGGGAATCTCCAGGTTATAGTTATAGTTATAGTCAGGAACAGAGGACAGAAAAGGATGGTGAGGGGGCCGGATCCGATGATAAACAGCCACATGACCAAGAATCTGGCACATTAAAAAAGGGCAGACAAATAAACAGGGACAAGTTTTTAAAGTGCTTATACACAAATGCTAGAAGTCTACATAATAAAATGGGTGAACTAGAGTGCCTAGTGGTAAAGGAGAAGATTGATATAATAGGCATCACAGAAACCTGGTGGACAGAGAGCAATCAGTGGGACACAATCATTCCGGGGTACAAAATATATCGGAAGGACAGAACAGGTCGTACGGGAGGAGGAGTGGCACTATACGTGAAAGAAAATGTAGATTCAAATGAAGTAAAAATCATAAGCGAATCCACTTGTTCCATAGAATCGCTATGGATAGAAATCTCATGCTTCCATGACAATATAACATTAGGGATCTACTATCGGCCACCTGACCAGGATAGTAAGAGCGATGATGAAATGCTAAGGGAAATTAGGCAGGTTATCAAATTTAAAAACCCAATAATGGTGGGGGATTTCAACTATCCCCATATTGACTGGGAACATTTCACTTCAGGACATATTGCAGAGATAAAATTTCTCGATACTTTGAATGACTGCTTCATGGAGCAGCTGGTATGGGAACCCACAAGGGGAGAGGCAACTCTAGATTTAATCCTGAGTGGAGCGCAGGAGCTGGTCCGAGAGGTAACTGTAGCAGGACCGCTTGGAACTAGTGACCATAATACAATAGCATTCACCATCCCTGTGGGGGAAAGAACACCTCAACAGCCCAACACTGTGGCATTTAATTTCAAAAGGGGGAACTATACAAAAATGAGGGGGATAGTTAAACAAAAGCTAAAAGGTAGAGTGACTAAAGTGAAATCTCTGAAAACTGCATGGGCGCTTTTTAAAGACACCATAATAGAGGCCCAACTTCACTGTATACCCCAAATTAAGAAACACTGTAAAAAAACCAAAAAAGAGCCACCATGGCTCACCAACCATGTAAAAGAAGCACTGAGAGGTAAAAAGACTTCCTTTAAAAAGTGGAAGTCAAATCCTAGTGAGGCAAACAGAAAGGTGCACAAACAGTGCCAGCTTAAGTGCAAGAATGTAATAAGAAGAGCCAAAGAGGAGTTTGAAGAACGGCTAGCCAAAAACTCCAAAGGTAATAACAAATTGTTTTTTAAGTATATCAGAAGCAGGAAGCCTGCCAAACAACCAGTCGGGCCCCTTGATGATGATAATACAAAAGGAGCGCTTAAAGATGATAGAGTCATTGCAGAGAAACTAAATGGATTCTTTGCTTCGGTTTTTACGGCTGAAGATGTTAGTGAGATTCCCAAACCTGAGCCGGCTTTTGTAGGTGACAGATCTGAGGAACTGTCACAGATTGAAGTGTCACTAGAGGAAGTTTTGGAATTAATTGATAAACTCAACATTAACAAGTCACCGGGACCAGATGGCATTCACCCAAGAGTTCTGAAAGAACTCAAATGTGAAGTCGCGGAACTGTTAACTAAGATTTGTAACCTGTCCCTTAAAATGGCTTCGGTACCCAAAGACTGGAAGTCGGCTAATGTAACGCCAATATTTAAAAAGGGCCCTAGAGGGGATCCCAGCAATTACAGACCGGTAAGTCTAACGTCGGTACCGGGCAAATTAGTTGAAACAATAGTTAAGAATAAAATTGTCAGTCACATAGAAAAACATAAACTGTTGAGCAATAGCCAACATGGTTTCTGTAAGGGGAAATCGTGTCTTACTAATCTATTAGAGTTCTTTGAAGGGGTTAACAAACATGTGGACAGGGGGGATCCAGTGGACATAGTGTACTTAGATTTCCAGAAAGCATTTGACAAGGTCCCTCACCAAAGGCTGTTATGTAAGTTAAGTTGTCATGGGATAAAAGGGAAGGTCCTTTCATGGATTGAGAACTGGTTAAAAGACAGGGAACAAAGGGTAGGAGTAAATGGTAAATTCTCAGATTGGAAAAGGGTAGCTAGTGGTGTTCCCCAAGGGTCGGTCCTAGGACCAGTCCTATTCAATTTATTCATAAATGATCTGGAGAAAGGGGTAAATAGTGAGGTAGCTAAGTTTGCAGACGATACTAAACTACTCAAGATAGTCAAGACCAAAGCAGATTGTGAAGAACTTCAAAAAGATCTCACAAAACTAAGTGATTGGGCATCCAAATGGCAAATGAAATTTAATGTGGATAAGTGTAAAGTAATGCACATTGGAAAAAATAACCCCAACTATACCTATAATATGATGGGGGCTAATTTGGCTACAACGAGTCAAGAAAAAGATCTTGGAGTCATTGTGGATAGTTCTCTGAAGATGTCCGTACAGTGTGCGGAGGCGGTCAAAAAAGCAAACAGGATGTTAGGGATCATTAAAAAGGGGATAGAAAATAAGACTGCAAATGTATTATTGCCCTTATATAAATCCATGGTACGCCCACATCTCGAATACTGTGTACAGATGTGGTCTCCTCATCTCAAAAAAGATATTCTAGCACTAGAAAAGGTTCAGAAAAGGGCAACTAAAATGATTAGGGGTTTGGAGAGTGCCTCGTATGAGGAACGATTGAAAAGGCTGGGCCTCTTCAGCTTGGAAAAGAGGAGACTGAGGGGGGACATGATAGAAGTATATAAAATTATGACGGATGTGGAAAAAGTGGACAAGGAAAAGTTGTTTAAATACTCCCATAATACAAGAACCAGGGGTCACCAAATGAAACTGATAGGTAGCAGGTTCAAAACAAATAAAAGGAAGTTCTTCTTCACACAACGCACAGTCAACTTGTGGAACTCCTTACCTGAGGAGGTTGTGAAGGCTGGGACTATAACAATATTTAAAAGGGAACTGGATAAGTTCATGGTGGCTAAGTCCATAAATGGCTATTAGCCAGAAAGGGGTTAAGAATGGTGTCCCTAGCCTCTGTTTATCAGAGGATGGAGACGGATGGCAGGAGAGTGATCACTTGATCATTGCCTGTTAGGTTCACTCCCTCTGGGGCACCTGGGCACTGGCCACTGTCGGTAGACAGATACTGGGCTAGATGGACCTCTGGTCTGACCCAGTACGGCCTTTCTTATGTTCTTATGTTCTTATGTTCTTACATTCAAACGAAGACTGTAGCTGAGAGTTGGGTGAACTCCACCTGGACTTTGGGACTCTTGGGTATCTTTCATGTGAGGGTTTTGTAGGGATTGTTCTTGGTTAATTGTATTTTGTTTTCTTAGGATAAGGTTTAATTAGTTAGTAGTTAATAGAGTTCATTGTTAGGTTTTTTTAGTAGTATTTTAATGTGGGGTGGTAACTGAGCAATTTTTGCTGCGAGTCCCATACAGACTGGATCCTGGGTCTCCAGCTGCTTTCTCCACAGGGATTGATTTCTGTGAGGCACTGGAGAAGGGCAATTAAATGAATTTTAGCCCACTTGAAGGTTACAAATTGGCGCCCAAACAGGGACTTGAAGGTTACACAATATTCTCTCTAAGCTGTGCAGGAGCATCGCCGCACAGCAGCCATCGCATACCTGCACACCTAACACTGGCTGCATCTACACTGGTAAATTAAGTCGATTTAAGCTTGCTTAAGTCGACTTAATTTACCCTGCGTCTACACTACACTTTGCTTAAGTCGACTTAAGCAGCTTGCTTAAGTCGGCTTAAGGAAAATAAAGTCGACTTAATGAAAATTAAGTTGACTTTATTAAACCTGCTTTTTACTTGACCTAAGGCTTAATTCGACTTTTTAAAGTCGAATTAAGCCAGTGTAGACATGGGGTAGCCCTAAGTCGACTTAGGGCTACCCCAAAACTACACCAATGCCCTCCCTGCCTGGGGGGGGGGCATAGAGAGGAGCTTGGCGTGCCCCCCAAAGGGCAGGACAGAGCCTGTGGGATGCTATCTGGATTTAGGGAAGCATTTATGATATTATTTTCTATTCATATATCCTAAATGCTCTATAATCCATAGGAGCTATGTCATGTTTGGTATCAATAGAAAGGTAGTAATTTGCTGGGAATGATTATATAGTTTATGTCTAGGAATTGTATTTTGTTTAGAAGTTAGTTTAGTTAGGAATTTGGTGTTCTAGCTATACTTTAACTTGTGTGATTTTATGGAAATGTTTGAGAGAGGCGTCTGTGTCAAACCATTGTTACCTTAATGTTAAGTAATGTGACAGGTGATATGGGCCCATTGTGTCCTTAATGGCTCATCAGTTTACTCCCTGGGCCCATTGTAGCTGGAAAATTCCTAACATTCCTAAGGACACAATGGTTTGACACACCTGCCTCTCTCAGACATTTCCATAAAATCACACAAGTTAAAGTATAGATAGAACACCAAATTCCTAACTAAACTAACTTCTAATCCAAATAGAATTCCTAGACATAAACTATATAATCATTCCCAGCAAGTTACTACCTTTCTATTGATACCAAATATGACATAGCTCCTATGGATTATAAAGCATTTAGGATATATGAATAGAAAATAATATAATAAATGTTTCCCTAAATCCAGACAGCATCACACCCTGCCCACATGCCCTGCCCGGGTCCCTGTCCCCCTTTGCCCCACTGCACACAAGGGGTGCCCCCCCCTACCACCGTGGACCTGCCCAAGGTCCCCCTAGCCCCTAGAAGTCAACCTAGAGCATCCAGTGTGGACGCTCTAGGTCGACTTTGTAAGTTCCCCTTTAAGTCGACTTTAATTTTAAGTGTAGACACACTAAGTTGACTTAACTAAGTCAACTTTAAGTCGACTTAGTTAAAGTCGACTTAAATTAACAAGTGTAGACATAGCCACAGAGACCTGAGCAGCCCAACCCTGTGTTTCTTCTCCTTAGCCCCATCCAGCATCATTTCTCCCCAGCCCGATGATCCCCACATCTCTTTTCCCTTCTCCCCAGCCCGATGATCCCCACATCTCTTTTCCCTTCTCCCCAGCCTGATGATCCCCGCGTCTCTTCTCCATTCTCCCCAGCCCAATGATCTGCGTGTCTCTTCTCCCTCCTCCCCAGTTAGAAGATGAGCTGCAGGGCTGTAAAAGCTATAAGTGATTGCTCAGTTTGACACACATATTTGTCATCTCTAAAAGTGTGTATATTCCAGAAAATATTTTCAAGGGTTATTAAGAAATATCTTCAGACACTAATTGCTGTTTTCCAAAATTATTTTCTTGTGGTTGTTTTGCTTTATTTATCTTATGAATTGATTTATCTAAAAATAATTTAATTATGTGTGTGTATGTTTATAGTTATATGGCTAAAACTGGATAGCAAAGTAGCAAAGGCTAACAATGTCATCATCATATTCCAACACCATCCAACTTTTCTCAAAGTTGCTGTAATATGACAGTAATATAAAAACAAAACAAAAAATCTTCCCACTAAATTAAAAGGCATGGGGCAGGAGGGAAAACTGTTGCCCATGCGATGCCATGCCTCACAAAATGGCACTCAGCGAATACCATAACTTGCTCAGCTGCATCATCTGCTTAGAGGGAACATTGACCCAGAGGCCTGCCTGACCTCAAGGGCTCCTCCCCCAATCTCCTATGTGGAAGAGTCCCTGTAACCCCAACAAGACTGGCCCCAGAGTTCCTGGGGGCTTGACCCCTAATCTTGTCACAGTCATTCAGGGCAGGGGATAGGGTGCCCCCACTCCGAGGTGCTGACTGCACTCGGTGCTTCCCTGGCCCACCAATCACCGTACACAATTCAAAGTTATACAATTTATTAAACGAACAGCAATCAAAAATCAAATAAAAAATTAAAGAAAAGAGGAGAAAGATTAAAGGTAAAACACTCAACAAAGCCCCCTGGCATGGGGCACCACACACAGCATCCCTTGGGTGTGAGGGACAGTCACAGTCTGTTTTCCATGTCGCAGGCCCTCTGCCCAGGCCTGGCTACACTGCAGTGACCAGGGAGACAGAGACACTGGCTCTGGCTGGCCACACATCCCCAGACTCTAGAGGCAGGGCCCTTCTCCCCAGCAGCAGCTCCCCTTCCCCCTCCACTGTCTCCAGCTGCTCACCACACCCAGCTCCAGATGGCTCCAGCCCTGCTCTGGTTCAGTGTGGCTCTCTGAGATGCTCCCCAAGCCTCTCTGGTTCTGCTGCAGTGGGTCTGCACAGCTCAGTTCAGCTCCCTGGGCTCCTTCTCTGGTCTGCTGCATCCAGCTCCAGATGACTCCGTCTCCAGCTCCAGCTCTGCTCTGTTTCAGCTCAGCTTGGCTCTCTGACTGCTGGTTCAGCTGCTGTGGGTCTGCTCTGCACAAGTCAGCTCTGTTCAGCGCCCTTGCTTGGATTCTCTGGCTCCCAGCTGCTGCTGGCTGCTTCCTCCTTAGCTTGGCCCCACTCACTCTGTGGCTTGCCCAGCCCAGGCATGTCTGGCCAGCAGTTTCAGCTCAGGGGCAGGGGAGCACTCTCCTGGCTCCCTCATTGGCCTGCCTACCCTGTTAATCAGACTATACTGGAACACTGGACTCTCCCCACTGGCTCTGGGGGCTGTCTGTTTCAGGGTCCTGCTTCTCCATGGAATGGCCAATCAAAAAGGCCCGCTCAGTTTCAGTAAGGGGATATAAGTTGACTGTACCAAGTACCAAAACCTTCTTCAAAGGTCTGACTCCAAACATCTGGTAGATTAAAGTGCTGTCTCCCTTGCTCTCCTTATAATTCCTAACAGCCTATTTATGGGAGAGTTATACTATTAGAAGCAATTCATGCTAATGTACATTAAGAAAATTATTATTATTCTGTTATTAATGATAACAATTAACTTTGTTAGGCAAACTCAGACTATTGATTTCTGTATGCAGTTTTATTGTAGCAGTGCTGTATAATTCCAGAATATTAGAAAAACCAGGTGGGGGAAGATAATATCTTGTATTGGGCTAACTTTGGTTGGTGAAAGAAATGAGCTTTTGAGTTTACATGGTGCTTCTCAGAAGACCTAAAGAAGAGTTCTGTATACGCTAGTCTCTCTCACCAATAGAAGCTGGTCCAATAAATATTACTTCATCCACTTTGTCTCACTCCTGAGTTCTCTAAGTTTTGAAGAGAAAAAAAGACCATGTAATGATGAGGTGCTCCAAAGAAGTAGTACATCAAGTACACTATGTACTAGGAATACAAATAGGAATATTTAGAAACTAATACTTGTAAATAGCAAATATTCAGCTTTGAGCCACTTCCACATGACACCTGACAAGTAGATAAATAGATAAGTCACAATAATCAAACATTAGAATAATCAAACCACCTTGATTTGGCCTAGTATAGCCGAAGGAGGGACAAACAAGTGAATGAAAGGAGGCCATTATTTAAGTGTCAAAATGCTGAAAACAGGCATGAGAGAGAATCTGAGAGTACGTGGAGCTAGCTCTAAACTGCCTGTGTATGGTTTGTTTTAATGTCCAAAACTATGAAAAAAGTGAACTGATCAATAAAATACTCAAAGCTCACAGCTTTAAATGTTGGATCACTGCATGTTTTGACTTAAGTTTTGTCAGTCTTACAAAAGTTTGAATAATATTTCTGCCGCCCCCAACCCTAGGTGACTATATTTAAGCTCTTTCTGAGCTTCGGTGTCTGAACATAAAAATGTTATTTTTTTCACGTTCAATAGAAAGTTAGAAATAAATCATGTTTTACCTGTCTGAATATGAACCTAACATCTTTAAGTACAAAACATATTTTTTCTGTTCTTAAAATTTTTCCTTTCCTGCATTAGATTCAAGAGTTTCCCATGGCTTCTCTCAAGACTTCACATCATTCTTGTCTTTCCCCACCAGTTACCAGACACAGGAGCTGGTTGGTGCTATTGGCAGCATTAGTTACCCCTAAGGGGAAGAATTGACCGAAGAAAGCACTGCTGATTGTGTACTTCAGCCAATCTCTCTAATACCCTAATGCTCAAACTGTAGATGGCTGAGTTCAGCCCTGATATCCTTGTGACAGTTTAGTAGCCAATATTCAGAGGACAGCTGACTGCTTTGAAGTCACAGGGCAAATTCAAGTGTCAAGTCCTAAAGGGAAGCTATGCAATGGCACACTAATGTCTGTTCAATGTCTTAGCCACATTTTTTATGCAATTAACCACAGAATTGGTTTCTGAGCTACTCTGGAAACAGAAAAATACAAGACCCTAGAAACAAAAATAGGGCTGTCAGAAACAATTACATATTGTATACTACAGGCTACATCTTATTTTCAGAGAGTTCCATGTGATTATTAGTGGCCTCAGGGTTTAAGCTTTGACAGTATATTTCATGTCCTACAGGAATTCGTACAAACTCCTCCTCTCAGTGGGATGCTCAGTAATAGAATATCAGAACCATAAAACAGCTGTTTCTGTGTTTCCCAATGACTAGTGGCATTGTTCTAGGGAGTGAATCATAACCAAAAGTTGTTGTCACTTAGACTAATCTTTTTCCAGACTTTCCAAAAGTAGAAATCTATAAATAAACTAGATCATTACAGGGAGAAAGTACCATTAGAGAGTACATTAAAGTGCATCTGATCTATAACCAATCCTTAATAGACCAATAATTATGTTGGTCTTTATATATGGTCTTTAGTCCAAAGGATAAAGTATAGCATCTTGCAAATAATCAATACCCTTTTATATTTTGATTAATGGAATTTCTCTGTCAAGAAGATTAGCAGGAGTGACTGTTCCTTGGCTCTCTTATGATTCACTGGAGGTTCAGCAATGGTAGTTGGATTTTTGTTTTTTGATCTCCACTGAAGGATATCAACTGTATTGCTTCTTGCAAAACTCTGCATAACTAGTCTTTACTATTCGTTTTGTTTGTTTTACATTATTGACTTGAGACCCCCAGCTGAAATCAAAGCCTCACTCTGCTACCACACTGCCCCTACACATAATTTTTCAGGGCAGGAAAGCCTTTTACAATCTAAAAAGATAAGGGATGGAAGGGAAAATAGACACAGAAATGAAGTTACTTGTCTAAGATCACATAGCAATCAGTGGTAGAATTGGAAATAGAGCTCTAGACCCAGCTGCCTCCCCAGTCCTGTGGTTTTCTGTTGGGTAAGTAAGATAGTAGACTCTTTCATTGTTTATCTACATGATAAAGGATGGGAGAATAGGATTTTGTGTTACATTTTCTTGACCATTTTGCAAGGCAATAAACTTTGGTGTGGCATGACTATGGGATCAGACACTGACTTGCTTTTGTTCCTGTAAATTTCTTCTACCTCAGCCAAAGATCCTGTATATGAAATTTCAGGGCAATTAGCTTAGGTTTTACAAGAGTTTGATTTTTTTTTTTTTCAGTTTTGGGCAGGTGTGGAGGAAGACTTGTCTCCATGGCACTTACAGGAGAGGTTACACTCATTACAGGGACACTATTTTCAATTCATTTGTATTCACATATGAAATAACCTCATAAAAATAACTTATCATAAAGCTTATCACAAAACTGAGCTCATACAACCATGCAAGTTTCAAATGACCATCATCCATCTTAGGCAGCAAAGTGAAGGGTCTCACCCATCTGAAGTCCAGAATTGTAATAGGCCCTAGTCCTATTTTCTTCATTGATACGGATTACCTTTCCGGGTGTAACTGACCCAGGTGTCTTAAAACTTTTTATTTGGAAGCACGTAATTCCTTTTTAAACATGAGGTGCCAACTTTTGGCACCTCAGTCTGATATTCAGAAATGCTGAGTACTCTGATATCCACTGAATCGAGGCAATTTGTGAGGCCATGGGAGATTGACTCTGAGGTGCATTTATAGAGGAGGCTGTTTGGACTAGGAGCATGAATCTTCTCCTGGCTACTTCGTTAATAGCAAGGCCATCCAGCTCAGTACACCCAAAGGGGATTAGGAAAGAGTGCCTTATTGCTGCACTGGGCTCCCTGGCTGCATCTACACTGGTAAATTAAGTCGACTTAAGCTTGCTGAAGTCAACTTAATTTACCCTACGTCTACACTACACTTCCCTTAAGTCGACTTAAGCAGTTTGCTTAAGTTGACTTAAGGAAAATAAAGTCGACTTAATTAAAATTAAGTCGACTTTATAACACCACCTTTCAGATAGACCTAAGGCTTAAGTCGACTCCCTAGAGTCGACTTAAGCCAGTGTAGATGTGGGGTAGCCCTGAGTTGACTTAAGGCTACCCCAGGGCTACACCAGAGCCCTCCATGCTGGGGGAGGGGGGCACAGGGGCAGCCTGGCATGCCCCCCCACAGGGCAGGGCAGAGCCCTGCCCACCCTGCCCCTATGCCCTGCCAGGGTCCCTGTCCCCCTTTGCCCCAATGTACCAATGTACAATGGGGCAAAGGCTGAGCCCTCTGGCGTTGGGCAAAGGGTGCCCCCCCTGCCCCCATGGACCTCCCCTAGGTCCCCCTAAGCCCCTAGAAGTCAACCTAGGCATCCAGTGTGGATGCTCTAGGTCGACTTTTTAAGTTCCCCTTTAAGTCAACTTTATTTTTAAGTGTAGACACACTAATCGACTTAGTTAAAGTCAACTTAAATTAACAAGTGTAGACATAGCCCCTATCCTGTAGTTAGTCATAATCACTTTTCCTTGAGCACACATGTTTCCTTTGCACTTTGGGCTGCTTATAAAAGCACACATGGGAATGGCACCAGTCTGAACTCTTTGGTGCAAGCCACCTCCTGCTGAAGATCAAATTGTGCAGCTTCTGCTCTTTTCTCATAAGTGAAAAGCACAGCTGAGATAACGGGACTCTCTGGACCAGGTTCTCAGCCTTGCTTTGGTTTGTCTGTACTTCACTGGCACAAATTTACCAGACAATAGGTGCAAATTGCCAACTGATGATTTCCCCAGTGTGGTGAAATCCTATGCCATAGCCCTCCTAGCGCCACATGTGACAGGGGGCTGGCTGATAAATGGGCAGTGGATGTGAGTGCCAGCTAGTATATCATCCCCTTGGGTCCATATCAAAAGAACACTCAATCTGTGTTCTTAGGTATTTACATAAATCACAGTTATCTTTTGTTTTTTTCCTGATTGGATGACTCATGGAACTGACAGGACATGCTTTTCAAATTGTATGTTCAATTGTATTAGTCTCTACTCCCAAACTGACTTGCTGATTAGTTTAAGTTCAGAAATACTCATCAGAGAAACTTTTGAATAATTTTGAATGACAAATTCAAGAATTTTTCAATTGGTCTGCAAATATTTCATGAAAAGGAACAGAGGAATATTCAAAACATTCCTTGTGAATTATTTATTCTGCTCTAGTAAGAGTATAAACCCAGTTTTTACAGGTGAGGAAACAGGCATAGATGTTTAATAACGTGCTCAGTGTACACAGCAAGTCTGGTGTAGTGCTGTGGTTAGAATTCAGGTGTTCTTGGCTTCCATTCATGAAGAAGAAGAGACTAATCCATTCTTCCTTTGGTTTCTTGGAAGGGTAATGAAAGAAATGGGAGGACCATAACAATGCCCCAGAAGTGGGCAAATTTCAAGATGAAATTCTGAGGGGCTTGTCAACGAAGAGGGCAAAAAGAAAATGAAGATAAAAACTGCATTATTGACCGGTCAGAACTTGTAGTGCCATGCTTGCAATTGCTTTGCAATTTGCTTTGGCAATTTGATTTCACACAATTATAGTCCTGTTGCGCTGACTGCTAATTCCAGAACACTGTGTGCACAATACATTGTAGATTAGACAGCACAGAATGAATATTAAAAGATGAACAGAAAATGCTAATGATCTTTGTAAGCAAATTGCAAAGATAGGTATGATTATGCTCCAAATTAGTCTGGTAGGCATTGGAAAGAAGGTTTTTCTCCTGGACTGCTGTTTTACTAAATGGAGTGACAATTCTTTATGCAAAATTATCTGGAACAAAAACCAGAGGAAAATACAAATAAAAATACCTAATGCAGACCTATCAGACTAGACAGAGAACGTCACTTTGGAAAGTTTTAAATCAGAAGTATGAAAGACAAAGGCCTTGAGGAAAAGGATTGAGAAAGATCAGAATTAGTACTGATGCTCATTGAGATTATAGAATGATATTTCAGCAGTTCTTTTTGTAGCCTCTGACTATTCTCTAAAACAAAGTCATACCATCAGTGAGCAAACAAGATTATACTGAAAAAAATAAAAATTGCTAAGTGGAGCAATATGCAAACTGAAAGGTGCGTGAGGCACTAAGGTTAAGAATGAGAAATTGATCAGAAAATACACATAGATGGCAGAGGCTGTGTGTTAAGCAAATAAGAGAACTAGCAAGGTGAGGGACATGTTATCTTCTATGTTATTGGGCTATAACATGGCCATGGTGTCCTGAGATGTGGTAAGCTGTTGCTTCTATAGTGAATAGACCAACAAACGCAGCTTTTGTCTGGTTTCACTTTATTATACGACAATAATACATGAGAACATTTGAGATTTTGTTGTTGTTTCATGTTTCCTCCTTCTAAGCAGCCTATAGCCACTATGGCTATGTCTATACTTAGAAAGTTAAGTCGACTTTATTAAGTTGACTTAATAAGATCGCCTTTAAGTCGACTTAAAGTGGACCTTATTAAGTTGACTTAACAAAAGTCGACTTAACTTTTCTAGTGTAGTCATAGCCACTTTTCGACCTTATTAAGTCGACTTTGTAACCTGGAATTAGGTGCTAATTCCTGTCCACACTAATAAGGTCAACTTAAGCATTAAGTGGACCTAAATCGAGGTGTTACTAAGTCGACTTAACTTTTCCTTAAGTCTACTTAAGGAAATGCTTAAGTCAACTTAAGGAAAGCCCAGTGCGGATGTGGAGTAGTTTAAGTTGACTTAAGCCTCCTTAAGTCAACTTAACTTGTAAGTGTAGACGCACCCTCAGTGAGGCTTTGTCAACTCTCTAAGCTAAATAGTCAGGCATGTATGGAAGACTATTAAGGAGAAAACTAGTTCCTGCTGAAAGTGTTTTAGATGATTGAATATGAGGTATACATCCCTCTGAGTTAGTGTATTTATTGTCACAGTTCCCCTTCATGGCCTACTTGAGGACACAACACTTAGGCTGCGTCTACACTTATAAATTAAGTCGACTTAAACTTGCTTAAGTCAACTTAATTTACCCTGCGTCTACACTACAGTTTTCTTAAGTCGACTTAAGCAGCTTGCTTAAGTCAACTTAAGGAAAATAAAGTCGACTTAATTAAAATTAAGTCAACTTTATAACACCACCTTTGAAATCGACCTAAGGCTTAAGTCGACTCCCTAGAGTCGACTTAAGCAGTGTAGACATGGGGTAGCCCTAAATCGACTTAGGTCTACCCCAGGGCTACACCAATGACCTCCCTGCCGGGGGGGGGGCACAGGGGGAGCCTGGCATGCTCCACCACAGGGCAGGGCAGATCCCTGCCCACCCTGCCCCTATGCCTTGCCAGGGTCCCTGTCCCCCTTTGCCCCATTGTACCTATTGTGGCAAAGCCAGGCCAGATGGCTTTAGAAGGGTAATTGAAGGCAGGTTTGTCAGCCCTAGAATGCTGAAAGCACTATTCCCAGCAGGCAAAGGAGAAACAGCTGTGGGGCAATTAGGGACACCTGGGCCTTGTTAAGGGCTGTTCCTGGCCCAATAAAAAGCCCCACCTCCACCAGCTCAGGTGTGGGAGTTTAGAGGAAAGGAAAGGAAGCGAAGCGAAGCGAAGCAAAGCAAAGCAAAGCAAAGCAGAGCAGAGCCGAACAGAACAACACCAGAGCAACATCAGAAAAAGGTTAGAGGAAGGGAAGGAGACTAGGCAAGGCCTGGGAGGCTTGCCTCTTCCACTGCAGCAGGGGCAGCAGAATACTTCCCTTCTACAAGGGCTGAGTCCAGGGCAGTGAAGCCACGGCCCTGACAGGCAGCAGTGGGCTTGCCAGGGAGTCTGACTTACCATAGGCCCTACTACGCCAGGGGATTGGACATTAGGTGGCACGAGTTGGAGAGTACTCTGCCACACTATGTACAATGGGTCAAAGGCTGAGTCCCCTGGCATTGGGCAAGGGGTGCCCCCCCGCCCCTGTGGACATCCCCTACATCCCCCTAAGCCCCTAGAAGTTGACCTAGGCATCCAGTGTGGATGCTCTAGGTCAACTTTCTAAGTTCCCCTTTAAGTCAACTTTAATTTTAAGTGTAGACGCACTAAGACAACTTAAATTAACAAGTGTAGACATAGCCTTAGATATGGGGCCTCTGCCAGTCTCATTTCTAAAACTAGGTATTTAAGCTGAAATTCACTGTGATTAGAGCTGGCCTAAAATTGGTTATTTTAGATTTGGGAGAAATTCTGGCTCTTTGGATTTTATTTTAATTGTGTCCCACCTATTAAGTATCCAGATGTTCCAGATATCTTTGAGTGTGCTCTCATTATTATACATTCTTCAATTCTTGACTAATTCACATCTGTGTTCTGCTGTTCTCTCATAACCTAATCAGAATAATTCTATCTTCAGTGACAGACAGATAATATGCTTCAGGAATCATTACAGAATGACGAAAGAAGTTATTCCATGTACTGAAGGAACAGTTTCCTGACTGTGGCCCATAAAGTGCTAGTTGATAGCATGTTGTTGGCTCTTCTCTGACTTCCAGTTACCAAATAGTACAGAAAAAGTTGAAAATGTATTAAATGCTTCCAAGTATTTTTTTTAGTAAGCAATTGCTGAAGTTGCCACAGCATGTTCTGCAATTGTGAGTGGGAAGGGAGGTGGTCAAAGAAGCTATTTCCCTGTTAAGAAGTAGTTCACACTATGAAAAGATTTGAGCCCATCAGCTTCAGGGAACTCAGGAACAAGGCTGTTTTAAAATGTTTTAGCAAGAGCTGACATATAATTGCTTTGAAAAAGTTTTGATCCTAAAATTATTCCATGGAACACATCTTCAGACCAGCCACTCAGTCTGCCCATGGAAACTGTGATTGCAGGAGAAAGCATTTTATTCACATGTAAAATTTTCATTTGTTAATGAGCGGCAAGTAAGTGCACACAAATGAATAACTATAATGGGAGAAATGTTCACATGTACAATGACCCTTTTCAGGTGCAAAAGTGTATACATGCCTGTTGTAATATCTTTCAAAACTCAACTAATTTGTACACAAGATGAAAAAGGCTCTTCAGTGGGAATATATTCAGAGAGGTAACATGGCCCAGTGGGTAGAGCAGCAGACTCTGATTCAGGAGACCAAAGTGCTGTTCCCAGCTCTGCTACTGAACTGTTATGACTGGCTCAATATCACACTTTACCTCCCTGTCTGTTTTCTCTCCATCTATTTAGATTGTAAACTCTTAGGAACAGGGATTGTCTCTGACTAGGTATTAGTTCCATTGTGCTAGACACTGTAGGATGACTTTGCTAGATAATGGGAGTTACCCACTGGTACCCATCTGCCATTTATGCCTCTGAAAATCCCTCCTCATAACTATCATTGCAGCCACCACTTGTCTGCTGATCATAAATTCAAGACATTCCTTTCAAGATTGTCTTATGATTGTGAATTCCTTTCATTGGCTAAAAATGGAGAACTGTATAGCTTGAAAGCTTGCCTCTATTACCAACAGAAATTGGTCCATGAAAAGATATTACCTCTCCCCTCCTCCCAGGTCTCTAATTCTTGGACCAACATAGCTACAGCAGAACTGCAAAGTGACTATACATATCATTTTTGGAGTGGAAAAGACAGATGTTTTGGAAAAGTACCAAAGAGTTGTAAATTTGTAAATCTAATGCTGCATCCCAATAGGCATTCAAAGGGCTATATTATTCTTCCAAGAGATACAGCCCTCCCCTCTGTTGGTTTGGTGTACCCTGAGTGTCCCTAAAACCTTTGTGTTTCCCTAGTGAGTCAACTAATGTACATAGAAGATTGGTTGGTGTGAAACTATCCCTACCACTGCCACGTATACTATCACAGGGCTAAAACCAATTTAGTGATGGTGCTTGGATGGACTTGGGAATTGAAGGGTGAATTCTCTGACAGTTAATACTCTCTACTGCAGCACAAATGTGACTAAAATACCTCTGGAGATGTGGATATCTGTTTTTAGAAATCCAAGATTAAATCAACATTAACTCACAATGGGAGACTTTTAATCCCGTTTTCAGGCTGCCACTTCCTCTCTGCTGCTGCAGCCCCCTGTTATGTCTGCTCACACATAACAAATGAACTAGTAAATTCACATGTAGTGGTTGGACTTGCTACATGTGTATTACCTCAAATGAAACTCCAAACAAGTGTGGTGTAGTCCATTGGTCATTAATGATCCAGCAGGAGCAGTGGTGAGCCTTTGCTAAGCATGCCTCAACTGCAACTGGTTTTTTGCATATCTATATATTTTATAGCACACGTGTCTCTCCATAAGAGTCCAAAAGCAAAGGATTCTGAATCAGAATACTGAAGTGGACGAAGTTGGGGTTATGAAGATTTTTTTTTATATATTCTGTTTGCATATAGAACTTTAGGTAGATAAATTTGGGGCTTCAAATGGTGGGCTTCTTAAGGGTAAGCCTGACACTGATAAATAGTAGAAGAGCCTGCCCTCCCCTCTGTTTAAATTTGATTGTTACCTGGGACTCATTTCAATGGCTTTTGGAAGATTGGTGTCTAACAGGTCATGCATAATACTGTCTGTGACCCACTGAAATGAGTTCAACAAACATAATCAATTTAATTCAAATAGAAAAGAAATTCTAATATAATGCTCCTTGCAGCCTGTCTTTAAAGAGAAGACTGCTCCTGTTCTACTGTGCTACAAATCTTTTATATCACTAGCTATGGCTACCATCACTAATGGATCTCAGCTGGGGCTTGGGCCATTATTCTTACCTTTTTTGCTGTTTAAATTCACTCTTTATTCTTTTCAGGTCTGTTGAATTTTATTGGATACATTTATATATTCATTGGGAATAGCATAACTGTAAGATTTAACAGAAGAAATTGACTAGGTTATATAACTTTTTTAGAAACACTCCTTTGTCTATCTCTATTCTAGGCTATAAAGAGACTTTCACAGCTCTGGATCTAGGAATCTTTATGTAAATATAGGAGAAACTTAGAATTAGGACCAGGAGTTTGGTAGCAGAGGGAAGGCACAATGATTTCCAGCTTTCTTACAGAGCCCAACACCAACTTCTAGTCCTTGAAGGTCTCAAGATCCTATATGTTAAAATGTTTTGGAATGATCTTCATAACAGTTCATGGTTTCTCCACTTACAAATAGTGTTCCACTCCCAAAATCATCCCAGGAAATTTTCTATATCATTCCATGTAGTCCCTGTTCATTTCTTTATGACGTTAAAATTTGGAGAAGCACAGAATATTAGTAGCTTTTATGTTTCTCTTATGTCTATCCTTTTCTACTTTCTGTACTTTTAAATTTATTTTTCCATTTTCTTTTCCCCATGCTTTTTAGCAATCCTCTTTTTACTTAAAACATATTTTAATACATTCATATGTGACACGATTCTTACATCAATCAGTTTTAATGTCTTGTTGCTTATTATCTACTCACTATTTTTTTTTGTTACTAAAAGAAGTATTCTAAAATAAAAGTATCTGTGTTGCAACTATGCATAAATATTATGGTAGCTGGTTTTCAATTTCTGTAAAATGCCTTGCTAGTTCCTTCCGAATCTTCAGAGCACTATTTTTCAAGAAAATATTTTTGTATTATGTGTAAATATATGACAGTTTCCTTTTAAGCAAATTTCAATTTTCACTATATATATTTTTAGTTAGTAGGGCAAACTCTCCAGGCGTTGTCTCTATTACTTTCCCTGCTGACAGAATATAATATTGAAGATATAATTCTTTTATACCTTACAGCATCTAATAACATTCTGCTGTTGAACAATCCAGTGTCTATGTTTAAGGCATTTAAAATATCAGAACCATTATAGATGTCAGAGGAGGAAAAGGCCTTCTAGAGAAGTTTAGTGCCCTCCCACCCAATACAGGACCATTCCTCTTTAGTGGGTTTTAACCCTTTTGATAGCAAAAAGGGCTAACATTCTGTTATGCACCAACATGCTATTAGAAAAGACATATCCTTGATAAATTAATAGGGCACTACTGGCTGTGTGTTTGATATATGTAGCTAATATGCTTTACAGCAGTGTAGCGTATAGGAATTGACTATGTATCCCTTTAAGTAGCTTAATTTGTCTGGGGTCCTCATTGTCTTCTTGCTTGGGGTTGGGTGTAAGTTGGGTGCTAAGGAGCTTGGCGGTGTCAGGACTTAGTTGGTTTTGTGCGTGCCCATTAGCAGAGGCACAGACTCATACAAGGTTAGGTGCCCACTGAGTGAGTGTTGGGTGGATCTCGATGGCCCTGTAACGTTGGTCATAGGTGACTAAGGTGGCAGTTTAGCAAGATAGATTAGCTCTAAAACTGTTTATCTTCTCTGACCATTGACTTGAAAGAGTCCTTGATGTTTTTGTGCCCTGAGAAGTGCTGATATTGGGAAGTGGCTCAGATGACTGAACAACTTTGTGATTATTTTGGGGACTGGGAGTCTAAAAAGACACACTTTATTTCATTTCAGGTAGAGGAACTTTTGATCTGAATAATTATTTGTATTACAGTAGTCCTTTGAGGCTCCAGTTAGATGATGTGTATCCTACCCTGTCTGACTGTGTTTGCCTAGTCTTCCAGGGACACTAGACAAACACATAGTCAGATAGGGTGGGATCCCCTAGGGGACTTAGGTGTTGCAACAGTGTCATGGTGCCTAATTTTTAGGAGCCTAGAAAATCCCAGGAAAATGCTGTGATCCATGTAGGTAAATTAAGTATATAGGTTCCTATATAATGAAGTGGGTGGGGCAGATGATGCCTTTAGAATTCTATCCACAAAAGACAGCATGCTCAGCAGGGAGCCACAATGCTGCCCAGAAGCAGCTCACAGAGATGGGGGCTTAAGTCTGGGCTGCAGGGAAGCACCTAACTCTGTTTAGAGATCCATGAACTGGAACTCACCCAGCTGGAGTGAGGTGGGTAAAGTGCCTACAGCATTTCTTGGAAGAATGTTAGGCGCCTGCCTCACTCACCACAAATGGCAGGAGGAGGAAATGGTGTTTGTGCCCACTTATAACTTTCTATTCCAGTGGTAAGAGCTATGGGAGACCCAGGTTCAATTCTCATCCTCAGGCAGAGGAGATGAGATTTGTAGATGGAGTTTCCCCTACTCAGGAGAATGCTTTCATTACTGATGTGGCCCTTCCTCCTTCTTTCCTGTTGAAGCTGTTACAAGGTGGATAAACAATAAGAGTAGTTGGAGCAGGGGAATTGGACCCTGGGTGTCCCACCTCCCAGGTAGGTGCCTTTACCGCTGGGCTATAGCCATTCCCTTTCTTTAGTCCTAAAAAGGAGATTTAGGCACCTAGGGGATTTTGTGACTTCCACCTTGGGTCTCTAAATATCTTTGTGGATCTAGGTCATAGTCCCTGTCATAAAGAGCTCACAAAATTAATAGGCTGTGAGAGATGCCTAAATATCTTTACGAATTCCACTCATCTCCTACCAATTTGTCTGGTACACTGTCTTGTTGGCCACACTACTTCTCAAAGGCAGCCTTTGCTATTAAAGGGTGAGGTATTGTTAGACAGAGTATTGGTGATTTCTCACCAATAAAAACAGATCATCCTATATTGTGTATACTTCCCCTAGGGAGATGACATACATATGGAGATTGCAACCACCTGTTTGCTACAGGTGGTTACTGCTAGGCTGTATCAACAAATCAATGAGCAAGACATTATTCTATCAAAAATCTTTCTCTCTCTAACTTTATTCCTCAAGTTCTGTTCTTGTCTGGAGAATGGAGAGCATTATCTTGGAATGCCATCTCTTTTCTTCTGAATCAGTGAATCCAAACTGAAATATAGAAAACTGGCTTATGATTTGATGTGCAGTACTTTTTGTTCCAAAAGCCATGGCTGTTTGTTTTATAAATTTTATTCTCTTCAAGAAAAATGAAAACTCCATCCTTCCTAGTGAATGTGGTTAGTTTTATTTCTGTATTTTGGATAAATAAAGAATGTAGCAAAGTGCAATTTCTGAGCAGACAGACAATCTCCCGTGCAGGTCGATGAAACACATTTCACTAGCATAATCTTCAGTCACCTGGAACATCAATTCCCTGTTCAATTTAATCCCCCCCCCGGCATTAGCATAATAACTGATTAAACACCTACTTCTAGGGATTCACATCCAGTCCCTAGCCTCTGCCATGTGTTTAATTAAAAAATTACCAACATTTGTTGTTCTAAAATAATAAAAAGAGCACAAGTGCATTATTATACCAGTTCTCTTTGAAGCCTGCAAGCAAAACTTTTGGCCAAAGGCCTTTACATAACAATGGCTTCAGATGACTTTAGATGTTCTCCCTTTAGGACACCGGTCAGATGATAATCCTCTTTTTATGTCGATACAGTGCAAAAATCCATAGATGCCAAATCCAGATGCTTACATGACTCACTTCAGCTCCAAGCTGACAGAGCAGTACAGACAATGCAGAGCTTCATTTATAGATTTGCAACTGTACCCGGAGGTTCTATCTTTGGAGTGCTTTTTTTTTAAAGATTAAGATCAAGTAAATGTAATATGCATTTTCCATACACTACTATGAAAATAGTGGAAATTTATCTCAGCTTCCTCATCTTTTTTAGACCAGCTCGAAGAGATGAAATAGGAGAGTACAAGTTCTTTGGAACTAATTATTCTACTTAAAGAAAGCTCACTGATACAAATGAAGGTCCAGATGCTACATCATGCACAGAAGGGATCAAAAACAGGAAGGGTAGGAGCTGAATAGCTCCTGAGCCATCAGAAAGGTGCCACTCACAGAAGCTCTTCAGCATAACAATTGTGGCTTTGGGAGACGGAATCAGGGAGGTGCTGCCCTATGCAACAAACTCCCTTACGTACCCATCAAAAACACCTGAGAAAGCTGGTGAACGTTAATGCTATAACTGTTACTTACCCCATTGTGCAGGGAGCAGATGTTGTGGGGTCAATAAACGCTATGTTTTTGCATGAACTATGCTACCAAGGGAGAGGGCTTGTTGACCAAGCTGTATATACTGATCATTTAGGTACCTAGGGTTGGAACTTGATTTCCTTGCATACCCAGGGACTTTACAAGTTTCTAGAGTTTATACGTGATGATAATTGGACTTCTAAACATAGGTAGAGTTCTCAGATCCCACAGTGATTAAAAATTGAGTAGACTAGACAGACAGTACTCATTTCATCCTCCCTGAGAACACCTGAGTTTCTCTACTTGAGGTGGGGTGGCATGGGAGTGGAGAGGAAAGAATTTAGGGCAGCTGTGTTGATCACAGAATGAAAGTCACATTTATAGTCCTGATTGTGCAGACTGAAGGAAGAAACAGAACAGGATAATACATGTATTGGGCCGGATTATGCTCTTCTGGTTGGGTAAATAAAGGACAGAAATGCTTTGGCAGTTCTTTGCTAACTTTAAGGGCAAGAGAGTTTGGACTAGATATTGCTTGTTGATTTATTTTTTCCAGCTTTAGCTTTGGGTAATGTTTCTATACTTGACTTTCTGGTGGTCAGTGTCCAATCCAGACATGTTCCCCAACATACGCTCAGATTTTTTTAGGCCATGAAGATTATTCTGGCCAGTTCAGAACCAGGTTCTGAGTGATTTCTCTACTGGACATAACAATCTCAGTTATTATGGTAGCTTAAACTAAAAGGCAACTCCTATCCCCATGTTCATGGCTACAGTGTGTGGAATCAGTGTTGTTTCTCTGTGGAAGGCTTAAGGGTTGGATTGGAGTGGATGGAATATTCATGTAGGGTTGGAGGAGGGAGTGAAAAGGAATACAGTGGATTCAGAGGCTGTGTTGCCATATCACTCCTCTAATTCTCCACTTTGCAGCAAGGGCGTTCAGGAGCTCAGCTGCCATGAAGGAGCACTGCAGCTACCCGACAGCTTAATTGAAAGAGATTTCTTTCTTCTAGCAGCTCTCATTTTCCCCTCATACCTTGGCTGTAGGGTGGATGTTATGTACGTGGTCTTAAATGAGGAGTAAATATCTGCTAAAGTGACAGGATTCAACCAGTTTAACTTAATTCTTTCTGACTAGGAAATACAACAGGCTAAGTTCCCAACGGGTAGCTGTGTTAGTCTAGTTCAGTAGTTTTCAACGTGCCGTGAAAACTATCCACGTGGGCTGTGAAATTTTGTACAAAGGTAATGAAAATCAATTACATCAAACATTGTTTCATCTTAAACAGTATTATATCCAACCAAAATGACAACTCATAAAACTAGTGAAAATTAATCATCAAATTACTAGCTAGGAATTGGTCTTTCGATTCTAAAACATGAACAGTCTAGTGATAAGTAAGTAATAGTAAGTAAATGTGATGTTTATGAGCAATCAATTCAGCTGAAAAAAGTGGGTTTTCCGTGGACTTGTTTGTCTCATTGAACTTTGTGCCTGTCACTGAAAACATTGGGAACCACTGGTCTAGTTTGGCCAAACAAACAAAGGGTCTTACAGCACTCTTAAAGACTGACCACATTATACCTGTACTGCTCCACTGAAATCTTGTGTGCCATGCTAAATCCACGTGCTCGCATCTGGTTTTGGAGCTCTTTAGAATGCATGTAGAGCTGCTTGAATTTTTTAAAATTCTTGTTTTTCAAAAATTGTTTCTTTTTTACTACTCTAATCTCAATTGTTGATAATAGGCAGTTTTTACAAGGGGAGCAGAGGTGGCACACTAACACTTTATGGCTAGCTTCTGGCTTTTCCACAGAGTCAGACTTCAACAGGAGATCCCCCAAGAATTCTTAGGATTTATTCAGAATAACTTCTGTATCTTTCCAGGATCCCACACTAGAGTAACATCTCTGCCATCCTTGCAGTGAGTGCCTCCTGTTCTCCCTCCAGTGCCACGTTGGCTATAGTGTCAAGTGACAAAGGGAGATAGAGAGGTATTGCCTTAATCCTGCCTTTCCTGTCTCCTTTGGGAAAATAACAGTAGAATATATGCACAGCAGTTGGTTTGTCTGCCATTTTTTGTGGGGGGCAAAACAATGGGGAGGATTTCTGCACTTTCTCCCACTACTTAGCTCATGCACAGGGCCAAAGAACCTACAGCCCTTAATGTGGAAACTGCTCTCAGCCCCACAATTGTGAAACTGATTAAAAAAGTTAGTTACCAGTAATGCAGACACAAGGTAAGAAGATGGCCTTATGTACATGATGGGCTATAAGATTTGCGGGGTTTTTTAAGAGAACTAGTTAGTCTGAAGACTGGATGACTTGCCAAGTGGTTAGTCTTCCAAGCAGCTGTCAGAAAGGTTGTTCCACTTTGAGTGCATATTCTGCAACATCAGATGAGTTCCAAATGCAGAAGGGCTTGCAGTCATTTATCTTGCTGTCAGGATTCTCACACAGCAAGCAAAGCAGCCCAAAAAGCAGAATGTAAGCCCCAGGTGGTAAAGCTGGGGAGATGAGTTAAATATAACTAGATCTAATGACCATGGCAAATAGGAACTCTGTCTTAGCCAGGGAGAGATTGACTGATGGTTTTTCCTATTTCATATCTGTCTTTTAAGATACAAAATATCATTTAAAATAAAATAAAAGGAAAGAAAACTACACAGGAGATGTTTTCCCACTCATATTTAAAACTGGTGCTCTAATAAATAACCACAACACAATCTGTCATGTTTAAAATTAATGTAGCAGTGTTTGTATGTGGAGAGGGCAAACACATTCCATCAAATGTGGTGTGTGTATCTGAATAGTAAAGTGTTCAGTCTTTCCTCCTTATCTGTGAAAAGAAAACTCAAACCTCAGAATGAAATGTATTGCACTTTCCTAATCAAGAGTGTTAACACCTCTAAGAGGCAAAAATCTTTATAGGCCAACGAACACAACTTGTGACCCTTGGCAATAGAATTATTTACCACACTGGATTTCTGGACTTTCAGGGCTTCAATATTAAGTGTGCCAATGAGTGAGATCTTGCTTTGCACTAGACCACCTCCACTTCTGTTTGAGCTTTCTAGTAGTAGATAGACATCATGTATCTCAGTTGCAATGTAAAGGCCAATTGGGGCTTTTGGAGGAACAATTGATCTGACATGCTTTAAGCTCGCCACCACTCAATTACTTCAGATAACCTAGAGGAAACCTGTATTTCAGAACTAATTAAGTGCATGTATTTGTATGAGTTCTAAACTCTGGAACTTCATCTTTTTTTAAAAAAAGAAAAATATCCTTAAACTAGTGCTGGAGTTTTTAATAGTAAGCAAGGATTTCTCATAATCTTAAACTTGAGTTCAAAATTGAAGTAGATGTAAGGTTTTAAAATGTTTGATGTAAACATCAGTTTGGAAAGACCATGGGTACCTGGAAGAGGGAAGGTTTCCTAACATAGGACAATAACTGGTGTAAGTGAGAGCCCTGATAGACTGGAAAAGAAAATTTGGTTTTTGCTGGTGAGATTATGGTTTCTCAAGAATCTGAGGGAGAACACTGTAGTCCTGTCCTCAATATGTTTCAGTACGAGTTATCTGATTATATAAATGTGACTAAAATGTGACTTCTCAAAGTGCATTAGGCTTAGCTGGGGTATAACAGTTATAGGAAAACCGTTCTGATGCTACTTGGACTTTTTCCACATGGGCCAACAGGACTATTGTAGAGTGTGATCTCTTAACTAATACCCAACCATTGTGGATGGGAGTGTAAAGTTTAGGAGGCAAGAAGAGCATACCAAGAAAAAATCTTAGAGCTCTTGACAGGTGTGAGAGAGAACCCTGTAAGCTCTCCAGAAAGCCAATATGTGGAGCCCACTGATGATGGTAACCGCCCCCTTCATCCCCCCCCCCCAAAACCCAAAACAATCTTCAGGGTGTAGAGAGCATTACGTCCTCAATCTGTGAAGTTTGGTCTGTTGGCTACATGGATCTTACTTCTATACTACCATAGAGATTTGGATTGTTTGGACTCTAAAACTGAGGAGTTTTCACTCTCTAGGTAGGTAATATAAAACCTAAAGGTTAAACTTTCCCTGAAGCAGAATGTGAAAGCAAAGGGTCAGTTAATTAGTTGTTTGATATTTTATTTGTATTAGAGTAGTGCCCATAGGCTCCAATAAGAAATGCCCCCCTCCCTGCCATGTGCTATACAAAGACAGAATACGATTATTTACAGACTAGGTTTCTTTACAGCACAGAGTGTTCTATAGAATAATGGAAGATTGGGAGTAAAACAAACATTATGGGTTGTACCAGGAAAAAATGATGAAAGAATTGATTTATCTTGGAGTTTGTAGACTGGGAACAATTGCAATACAAGCAAAGTAGCGTGCAAAGGTCAGAAAACAGGCAAAGCCTGTTAGACCTGTGCCGCTGGAGAACGGAAAACACAGATTGATTAGTACATGTAGTAGCTTTGAGTGGTTCCTCCCTGTCTGCCTTGGTAGGAAGCTACTCCATCTCACTATGCCATCTAGAGACTGAGAGCCAACTGATGGGGGATTAGCAAGGTAAGTGTCAGTAAAGAGTCTAGGGGTAGAAGTCTGCAGGGTTTGATGCAGCACTGGAAATGGAGCTTAGATGCTGTGTTGGAAGACTATAGATCTTAAAGTAATCATCTACTGTATATAGATAGAGTATGCGTACTCGGTGCCTCCATCTTCTGTGGACTTTAGTAATGAAATATGTAAATTAGATACTGACCTCATATGTCTAACAAATACTTGATGAGGCCATTAGCATTGCCAAGTTTGGACATCCCTGAATTAGAAACTCTGATCAGTTGCTCTTGTGGTGCTGAGGGAGGCTACAGGAGATGATAGAAGATGGTAGCAGAGCTTCTATCTGAAGAATTATTTTCTTGTTCAGAAATGCAATCCCATTCCATCTGGCACAAATAAAGGCAGATTTAATTGACAGATTATAAAAAGAGATGTTTATTAAATAAAAACAGAGTAGTACAAAACACACTAATCATCAAAAATCATTAAAAGCTTTGCTAGATAAGCCCTAGGCTTTAGTTAAAAATTACTTGTTTTTATAATAGTCTTTGATCTTACTCAACAAGCACAGTCATCTGTCTCTCTGCATACAACATACACTGTTATTCTTACAGTGCCCTAGTTGTGCATATCTCCTAAAGAGATGGTTGTGACTAAAAGTGGGTCTCTTTTAGTTACAGCCTTACTCTTGATTGACAAATATTACATTTAATATAGTATATGGCATTTAGTCACACCATCTGAACCTGAACCAATCCAGTGACTCCTTCTTCTAGTTACACCACCAGATGGTAATTTCTATTATGGAAATCTGCTCACTGAGCAATAAGATAAAATACCTTCACTTTTGGAGATTGGCTTAAAAAATAATGCCTAATGATGTCTGTTCCTGTTATTAAATTTGCATAAATAATTTATTATATTTAAATACCAGCTTCCATTTGGCATGTATAGTCATGACAGCCTTCTGTACAATTTGACAAAATTTCAATCTACACACTGAGAAATGAGGCTGGATTTGTTATCTAAGCAAAAATCAGGAGACTAATGGTCAAAACCAAAATGTAAGTTATTTATATAAAGATTATATAGACTCAGAAATCAAATTCAAAATTATCCAGTATATCTCCAGATACAGCAATCTATCAAGTCAAATCAAGCTCAGAAAAAACACTGTCCTGAAAGTATTCATATGTTTGCCTTCTAGCGTATAGCTATTTTAAATTTAAGATGAGATTTTTGTTTCGTTTGATAAACCTATGAAATAGAAGGATGAACAATTGAATCACAATGGAAATTATTTTTCATCTTCCTTGCATGGGTGATTGCTAAGGAGATTTGAACCCTGGCTAGAGAATTGGAACTATAGATAACGGATCAAAGACAGCTTTCCCAAAGTTTCACCATCCCACTACATGTGCACACTCTACATCTCAATGCACAGATGGGTACCTGCCTATTCAAGTAATTATTTGCACTCACAATTATCTCTACTCCATACCTGATTCCTATTTTATCTAGGCACAGGTATATATTAGATAACTGAAAATTTGCTCCCCACATACATTTTAAATGGTAGCATTGGTTAATGAAGTTAAACTGTCTTAAATTTGGTTCAAGTCAAAATCAAAATCTATCTAGGTAACCATAGTGGGGTTGTTTCCCTGCTATGGAGGGGAAGGGGTTAAAAAGGGTCTGAGCATGGCAGCCAATGGGATGAGTGCAGCAGAGGACCAATCAGGGACCAGAATCCCTGTATACAAGGGAGCTGGAGGGACTAAGGAACCAGTCAGGTCTGGGAGTTCAGGAAGGAAGGTTCTCTTCCTAGATGGCTGACTTAGGGAGTCAGCACCCCAGAGAGCTCAGTGGGCACCACTAGGAGCTGTTTGGAGCAAGAGGTCCTGAAGGTGCAGATGGTGACCAAAGGTGCCTGGAGCGGGCAGCAGCAGAGGTCCAGAGAAGCAGACCGGGATCAGCTGGAGGAGCAACCCTAAGGTGAGGGTCCTCACAAGACTGGGGACTAGGGGGAAAGTGGCCCAGGGAAAGACTATTGAGACTGAGGAGTGACTGGAGGGAAGCGGCAGCATCAGTGCCAGGGTTGCGGGACTTAGGGTCCCTGAGCCAAGACCCAGAGAAGTGGGTGGACTCGAGTCCCTCCCTGCTCCCTTCAAAGTGCCAGGAGCAGCACTATACTTGCAGCCATTGAGCGGAGAATGGCCAGGACCAGCAAGTAGGACTTTCCCCCTGAAAGAGGGTTGTGTAACAAGGACTCAGCTGGAGGGCTGAGATCCTAGTATGAGACTCTGAATAAGAATTCCTCGTGAAGACAGACAGAGCACAGACCACCTGATGGAGGACCACTTGAGCAATTCCCTGTAACACCACCAGGAGGCGCTTGTCAGGTGGGTCACAGGCTGCTAATCATCTACAATAACCATATGGCCCCTCATCAATGTTGTATTCGTTTCTTATGTACTATGAAAATAAAGTGAAAATCTCCAAAAAGAGTAAAGTTTGGTAACTTGTGTAATTTTACTATATGTTTCTTTCTAATAAGTGTACATTGTGCAGCTTTTGCATCGGTAAAAATGTGTGGATTTCTTTTGTAGTGTGGGACAAAGTACTAAAACGAGAGACACATCAATAAATTAATCTAGAGGAAATGGGTAAATTTTCCTTCCCTAAAATTAATAGCCCTTCTGTGTGGGATGAATTCTTATCCTAAGAGAGAGAACAACATATGGATGAAGGCATATTGTGATGTATAAAAAGATTAAACATAGTTTAATGTTCATCTTATACACCAAGGACTTTAAAAGACAAGATATTTTTCCTTGATCTGCAGATGCTTTCAAACTTTCCTTTTCCTCTGGGTCCTCTGGATTCTGCACTTTTGTACATGGATGAATATTATTTTGTTTTTAATGACATTCATATTGGGTTGTAGCTATGATAACAAAATGGCAGATAATTGATTTATACAATACTTTCACCATCTGCATTCGTTAGTGAGGGTGTTTTATATGTCTGAAGGGGAAAATAGATATTGTATGGGAAATTGTTGCTATTTGTCCTTTAACCTCAAGGACAGTATATATGTGGAAAAAACATGGCTTCTGAATTTGAGTTGAAAAGGGAATAGACATTTATTGAACTAGTTTGCCTGATTCTATGCCTGCCTTTATTCACACAACTCTTTGAACCCTTTATCTATGCTTGGTCTTCACAAAGCAGGCTGGATGTTTTGAGATTCAGCAGCACAAGTTCCCACTGATTTCTTAAGAGTTAGCTACATAAACCCCTTTCAAGTCTGAAGATATAATCTGTTAATAAAATTGACCACATGTGATCATTCTTCTAAAGAGGTCTCAGGTGTAAGTGGCGAAAAATTCTGTAGAAACAGCAGGGTCTGGACTTCAGAATTTCAGTTAACAGAATACACTCACTAAATTTTTTAAAAAAGCCTGAATGGGAGGATTAAAAATATGAACAACCAGAAATTATATTAGTGTACTGATTTTTTTCTTTTCCTGAGTGAGTAACCTCCCTCCCCAACATGTCCTCCTTAGGGATATTAAATCCAAAGTGTAGTCAATAACCTACCTAAAGGTTTGGATTTGAGTTTTCTCTTTCATTATCAGATTTCTCTTTCGTTTATCAGATTTTCCTTGGTTCTCACACAAAATTTATTTTGTTTTATTTTAAAATTTCTTAGCTGCACCAATGTACAACTTTAAATCACTTTTTTAAAAAAAATTAAAACGACTTAGAATGCTTCCTTTTGTACTCTTTTAAAACATGCTTTATTTCAGAAGCATGGTTTTCATGCTTGTGACATGAGACTGCGGTATGAGAGTTTGGAGTGATTTATTGTGTGTTGTTTGTGTAACCCCTTTGCCAGGCCGTGACGGCGGCAGCAAAGGACCGGGTTCTGTTTCTAGGGGTTCCCAAATAATGTTACACCAACAATTGGCTCGAGCCCCCACCCAGTCTTCTGGGAAATTACACATCACCCCCTGGGTGCCCTAGAAGGGCAATACTTCCCCGCTCACAAGCACCAGTCTGAGTGTAGCACATAAAAGGTTTAATAAAGACTATATAAAGGCAACATCAAAATGCAGCACTGGTTGGGATACAGTGCAAAGATTCCCACAAAACCCAACAGACAGAACTCATTCCACCACTAAGGGAGGAGGGGGAGTCAGCCCTCAGTCCTCCCCTCCAATTGTCCTCTGCCACCTCAAGGTCTGCTCATACCACCCACTGGCCACTCACACCCACTGTCCACAGACTCTGTCTGGGTCCACCGGCTGTGCCGCGGCTCTGCCTGCTGTCCACTGGCTCCGCCGCACTGCCCGCTGGTCACACCTGCTGTCCGCTGGCTCCACTGCACCATCCACTGGTCACACCTGCCATCTACAGAGCTCCATTCCTCTGCCAGACCTCAGTCAGCGCTTAGTGATTTCAGCTCGCTGGGAAGTTTCTGCTTCCCTAGTGATTTCAGCCCCTCATCAGTGACTTCAGCTTGCTAGGAAGGTTCTGTTTCCCTGGTGATTCCAGCTCAATCAAAATAACAATAGCACCTCTACAAGGAATCTTTGGGTCTATTCTTTAACAATGGGTGGGGAAATAACTGTTGGCTTAAGACACAGCTCCAGCAGAGGTAGTGCTCACCCACCTGGTTTTACCATTCTGAAAACTAGGATTGCTCACTTTTCCAAGTTCTCTGTTGCTGATGGTGACTTTTCCCTCAGCTTCTTGGTCAATAACAGATATACAATCAAAGGGTGGCATATCATGAAAGAGCAATATTTCCTTTCCCCCTTCTGATAAAACACCAGATTTAGAGGATTTGAACCAGTCACACATACCAACTCCCATCATGCCCAGCCTCTGGGTGAAATTATGCTGAGTGTCATGCAAATACAAGGACAACAGAGTCTTGTGCACTTTTAAAGACTAACAGATTTATTAATCGCATGAGCTTTCATGGGAGAAAATCCCACTTCGTCAGACACTTTGAAGATAGCTATCTTCAAAGCGTCTGACGAAGTGGGATTTTCTCCCACGAAAGCTCATGCGATTAATAAATCCGTTAGTCTTTAAAAGTGCCACAAGACTCTGTTGTCTTTCTACAATAGACTAACACGGCTACCCCTTTGGAATGCAAATACAAATACAGGTAAATCAGTGGCCCCCCTCCCTACTTAGCTGCTAAGCAAGAGAGGCTCTCAGATTCCTAACCTTGCTTACATGCTTACATCTGTGTGCACAAAATTATCACCTGAATGGAAATGCGAGTAAATAAAGGAAGGGTTTTGACAGTAGTGTGAGGCTCCAAGCACTCATTCACTTTTCATTGATATTAAAGGAAGCTACTTCTTCAATTGCTTAGCCTTAGAGTGACTGTTTTCCAGTTAAGATTCCGACATCAGTAGTGGAAATACATGTAGTGTATATAAATTTCCACAAGATTGTTTCCACAAGCTTTTAATTTACTTAGTGTCCATAAATGTATAAGTTAGTAAAAACAAATTTCACAGATGATTAAACTTGCAACATCCTATGCTACACATGCTCATGGAAAATGAGCACAGGAGTACATAGCACTCCTGAGGAAAGAATTTTGAAATAAGAGTTTTAAGTGACCTCTTTCTCTTCCTCAAAAACACTGCTAAAGATACACTACTTTCTGCTTGCTTTCTGTCACTATTATCAGCTCTGGTGCTAATTGCTCCCTCTTCTGCACCTGAATATATAAGAATACAGCAAACAAAGCCAAAGAAAACATGAAACAAAATGAAAGAACTGAATCCTTTGTAAATGTTTTCCTAAAATCAGTTTGTTGCCTTCCCTTCACCCTCCTTAATCAAAACCCCGTGTGACATAATGACACTTCTTGGTATTTATGTGTCTAATTTATAAAACTGAATCTGTGAAGGGAGGCCTTCTGTGAATCATGGTGACCTGTGAGGAAGAGGATAAAGCAGGAGACAGCACATTGCTTCTGGATCCACCCAGAATTCCATTCCTGCCATGGACCTGTCTCTTAAAGATGTAGTTTACTCTCATAAGGCTGCACACACTCTGGATCTGTGTATGGGAGAGGAAAATGAAGGGATCAGTATTATTTCTCCATCATGGGCTGACCATGATTTTTTGTGGTTTCACATTGCAGTGCATCCCATCTTGATAGAGCAATGATCCTGTTTTGATGTTCCACTACACGTGTTAAATGGAATGAGATAGTTGCTTGGCTACCTTAAAGGAACAGGTTTTTCTTTTGATTTGCCAGTCTATTGGTGTGGTTCTCTAATCTTTTGTCTTCTGCTCTTGAGAGAATCCATTAAGGTGTCCCCGTGATTCAATTTATCCCCTGCGATGCGCATTGTCTTGTAATGATCTGTACACTGAAGTTTATCAGCCATTCTTGTCTATTTAATTAGCTTTGGTTTGGTACCGCTGAAGTTCTTCTCTGATCTCCTATCTTGAATAAACTGAATAATTTTGAGTCCATAGGCACATTTAGCCACCTCATATCTACATTGCGGTGGTCCACTACCAACCTTCTGTCATGATGAAAATTAACATTTCATTCCAGTTCTTTATGTTCAGGCTCTTAGTTTCTAATCCACTACAGCAACATACCTGTCACTCCGCCTCTACTTAGTTTCCTTGGTAGCACAGTGTGAAGATGCTGGCAGAGGCTTTTGGAAACACTAGGTGAGGTACTTTCTATGTGTTGTAGAGTGATATCCACCATGTTTATGTGGTTGCAGTTAAAAATAAAACTGTAGAGGAAACATGAGGGAGTTATTTATATGCTTGGTGGTTTGGTATGAAATACAGTAAAAGGAATCAAACTGCTAATTAAATGTTTTGTAATTACTAAGCTAGAAGAGTAAAAGCAGTGATTGCACCATAAAACCAGTTAAACATTCGGTTATTGCTGTTTTGTTTAACACCTAGGGAAAACCAGAAAGGCTGTATATCATTTTGTTGCTGTTACTTACTACCAAGGTACCTCACAGGACTTTTACTCTGGCTGCTGATTATTCTTTCTCTTGTCAGTTTAACTCCTGTGTAACACCATGCCAGTTTTGACCTGCTGTCAGGCGCTCCGCTTTTCTCTTCGTCAGTGTCACCCCTGACTTCGAATGTTGCCATTCTATCTTGTAACAAGCAGTAGAAAGTGAGCAGACCCAGTGATTGACAGGGTTTGAACTAAACTGACAGTTGCACAACCACAACAATCAGGAGCTCCAGGAAGCTGGCAAATGACAGGCAAAGTGAACATCGATAACTTGACTTTCTCTTTACAGAGTCCTGATTTTTAGGGTTTTAGTTATGTTAGCTTATTTCTGGTTTTAGTAAATGACTAAGCCAGTGTTCTTCTGAAAGCTGGAAGGGATTTTAGGGATACGTACGCAAAATATAAATCATTGGTATTCAGAATTCTAGGGGATCTTGGGATAAGAAGTACAAAAACAGCAATTTACAGTCTCTCTCCAGGTATCTGGTGTCCAATGCAGGAGGATGGTTGGAATGTGCTGAAGATACAGGCTGACATGATGCAGTTATTTCAGAGTACTAGAGCCACAATAAAACCACTTTGATGCTATGGCTGGACACTGACGTATATGACATGAATTACAAAATAGAAAAAATTGTTTTGTTTGAGGCAAGTGGAAGGCAAAGCTTCAAGGGTAGTTGGTTACTCAACTTCGGCATATATTCAATTAAGGAGTTTGAAATGTAATTTGGAGACACATCCCACAGTTTCTGATGTAGAGCAGTTTTAAAAGTAAGTTAATGTTTGAAAGGAAAACTGAAAGATGGAAGTTTTTTTTATAGTTTGGAAACATTTTCTAGGGTTTGATTTAGAAGAAGTATCCTAATGAATATCTTTGGGATGAACAACTTGGGCCAAATTCTCAAACTTTAAACACATACATGCATACATGAAATATTCACGCATGGGCACAAACAGATAGTTATGCACACAAAATATGCAATTATAGGTGCAAAATGGGTAATTTATACACTAAGTATATAGCACACGGAAATACCCATTTGGTGCATATAGCTATATATGCCCACAGTGCCTACCTTTGTGGCATTTTATGAATAAATTGTACTCTTTTTCCATACATGGCAAGATTCTGTATGAAAAACAGTTTAAATAAGGAAAATTAAGAGGAAAAGTCCATTGTCCAGAAATCCAAATAAATATTATATAAGAATATACATAGAATGTAAAGATAATAAAGTTTGAGACTTGCATTCTATTAAATGGCTGATTTTGGCTCCTATCTCAAATCCTCAAGGTGAATTTCAAGTTTGCACATAAGTAATGGAAAATCTATCTGCTTCCTCTCCAATAAACAAATGCACTGATGTGGTTTGGACAAACTTATTTTGAAATATGAAATTTGGGTGAAAAAGGTTCCTTTCCGAAGCTCTTGGCATACCTTATCTCAAACATGACTTTTTCAAAAACTTTGCAAGATCTTGGTGAGTTCTGGTAAGTAGGACCAATTTTGAGATCAGGAAAGGTATATTTAGGTAATTCCTTATGAGTGAATGAGGAATGTCAGAAAAAGTCAGCAAGTTATGTGGGACTTTCACCATGTGTCAAGTGAGTTGTGGAGACTTAAGCTTCCTTTTCAAAAAGTAGGGTCTAGGCTTTTTCTTGGCAATGATCAATATCAAAATGTAAACCAAATCCTATAGTGATTGATCATGGTAACTGTTTTTCTAAATATTGGAAAATAACTGTTCCTGCCAGTCCCTCCATACCAGCTGCTTTCTTGTCAATTAACCACTAGCCACAGTCAGCCAGTGTTGCTAACTCAATTATCTGCTCGTAGTATCTTCTCCTTTCTCCTCGACATGTTATCAAAGGGGTTCAATATCATGAAATTTTCATTTCTCCCATTACTCCACTTAGATACTTGCTATTGTCATCAGTAGCCGTGCTGGCAATACAACCAGGAGAAACTGTAAAATAATTCTTAGTACTTGACTCACAGCGGCTCCTTCACTGCTCCCTGAGGAAGGAATACCCTTAGAGGTATGTCCAAAATGGAGCCTTAGGTCGACTTAAGGATGGATAAGTCGACCTACAGACCACTGCATCCACACTGGGCATGTATTAGGTCGACTTAAGCGCCTCCTTAAGTTGACTTAATAACACCACCTCTTAAGGTCGACCTAAGGCTTCACGTTGATCTTATTAAGTCAACTTAAGCCAGTGTAGACGGGGGATAGCCCTTAAGTCGACCTAATTGGCCTCCAGGCCCCCTCGCAGAATTGCTGGCTGCTCCTCCGTTGACCTAGCACCAGCCAGTGTGGATGCAGGGCTGTGGACTCTCTAAGTCAACTTAAAAAGGTCGACTTTAAGTTGACTTGAAGTCGACCTTGGTTAAGCTGACTTAACAGAGCCTCCAGTGTATATGTACCCCCTGAGTGCTCAGTAGATCTTGGTGAAATGAGCACTACTCTTTTCTGAGCCCTATTTGGGGGGGAGGGGAGGGAAGAAATGGCTCCAAGAGCCATGGGTCTGAAGCACCATATCTTATTCTGCTCCAGAAAGAGTTTCTTCTCAGTGGCATTCCTATCAGTGATAGCAGGAGTGAATGAATCAGTGTGTCTCCTTCAGTCTCTCTCGCATAGGGGAGTCACATTTATTCCTCTGCACAGAAGAGCTGAGAATATCAGAATATTGGTGCCCTGATATGCTTAGATGCCTAATACACATGTCTTCCTATCCCATCCATGGAAAACCCATCCTCAGCTCAGAGTCCTTCCTCTTCCTACCTGACATCTATCACTACCAGCTTCAGAAGTAACCCTTTTTTCCAGCTCAGAAACCTCTCTCCTATGCTGGTACTTATTGCTGGTCTGGAAGAGCACAAGAGAGGACAGGCATGATCATAAGTAGCATGTCCAGTCAGCTTTGTGCTCTGTCTCTGGGATGCTGAACTAAAATGGACCCAGGACCCTATAATCCCTGCTTTTTGCTACCTCCCTCTGCTGCTTGAAGCTCATGGGATGGAGGCTAGTGGGAGCATGTGCAAGTAGCAAACACTCTGCCTTTTGCTTGACTAGCCCCACCAAAGCCCATATATGCCCTGCCCTGTACCTCCCACCTCTGCTGCTTTCACTCTATGCCTATCTGCATTACAATCACACTTTCTTTTGAAGTAGATGTGAACTATGTTGCAGGCTCAGAAATCTACAGTGGTTTCAGTCTAGGAGGGCTGAAATGGCTCTCACCCCACCAGGAATCCTCTAGTAGCAGCATTTGTTGCTGTCCCTTGCAGTAAGTCATCCACTTTATACAAATGTAGCATAGCCTCAGCCACTGTATGGTGTGGTGTAGACCTATTGGCCTCTAGTGCCTGGTTCTTGCTGCCTCCTCTCCATTTTTCCCAGCAACTGCGGTGGTCTTACTCAAAACAACCTCTTAATCTTTTTCAGACATCCCTCCCAGAAATCAGGCCATTCTTTCCTTTACCTCTGGATATCCCCCTTGCCTTGCTTTTAGTTTGTCACAGTCCCAAGTGACTTGCTCTGTCTTCCAATATTCCTATATCTTCAAGCTCTTTGGCTATGTCTACACTTGCAAGTTAGGTCTCATAGACTCTCAGGTCAGCAGGGACCAGAACGATCATCTAGTCTGACCTCCTGCAAAATGCAGGGCTCAAAATCTTACCCACCCACTCCAGCAATAGGCCACTAACCTATGACTGAGTTATTTACCTCCTTAAATCATGATTTAAGGACTTTAAGATACAGAGTAGGTGAGCCATGCCCTGTGCTATAGAGGAAGGTGAAAATCCCCCAGAGCCCTAGCCAATCTGCCGTGGGGGAAAATTCCTTACTGACCCCAAATATGATGATCAGTTAAACCCTGAGCATGTGGGCAAGTCTCAACAGCCAGTTACCCAAGAAACAATTCTCTGTAATAACTCAGAACCCATCCCATGTACCCTTCCTTCTTAGGCCACTTGTATATCCACCACTCGTAGCCAAAGATCAGTCAATTTCCAAAATAGGCTAATCACACCATCCCCTCCTTTATCAAGCTCAGTTTTGAAAGCAGTTATGGTTTTTGCCCCCACAACTTTCCTTGGAAGGCTATTCCAGAACTTTACTTCTCTAACAATTAGAAACCTGCATCTAATTTCAAGCCTAAATTTCTTGATGGACAGTTTATAACCATTTGTTCTGGTGTCCACATTGGTGCTGTACTCAAATAATTCCTCTCCCTCCCTGATATTAATCCCTCTGATGTATTTATAGAGAGAAATCATATCCTCCCTCAATCTTCTTTTGGTTAGGGTAAACAAGCCAAGCTTCTTGAGACTCCTCTCAGAAGGCAGGTTTTCCACTCCACAGACCACCCTTGTAGCCCTTCTCTGCACCTGTTCCAATTTGAATTCATCTTTTTAAACATGGGGGACCAGAACTGCACACAATATTCCAGGTGAGGTCTCACCAGTGCCTTGTACAGCGGCATTAACACCTCCCTGTCTCTACTTGAAATACCTCTCCTGATACATCCTAGAACCGCATTAGCTTTTTTCACAGCCACATCACACTGGCAGCTCATCGTCATTCTATGATCAACCAGTATTTCCAGATCCTTCTCCTCCTTAGTCCGTTGCAACTAATTCATCCCCAGCTTATAGGAAAAATGCTTATTTGTCCCTTATGTCAACCTAAATAAAGCTGCATCCACACCTACCTTTCATTAAGTCAATGTAAGGGCTTCCTTAAGTCGACTTAATAACTACCACTCTTTAGGTCGACTTAACACCTAAGTTGATTTGTTAAGTCAACCTAAAACCGGTGTGGACACCGTAAGTCAACTTAATTCCATAAGTTGACCTAGGGCTGGGGACAAGGGATCCATGGCTTCCTGGCAGAAGGGAGCCATGGTCCCCCCCCCCGGGTATAAGGGAGCCACGCGTGGCTCCTTTGTCCCCAAGCAAAGCCGCAGCTTCCTTGTCCCCAGGGAGAGCTGGGGCTCCCTTCTCCCCAAGAGCCGCAGGAAAAAGGGATCCTGGTTCCCTTCTTGCTGGGGAGCTGGGCAAGAAGGGAGCCCCAGCTCCGGGGGAGAATGGAGCTGCAGCTCCATTCTTGCTGGGGAGCCAGGCAAGCAGGGAGCCACGGCTCCCGGGGACAAGGGAGTCACAGCTCCCTGCTTGTCCCAGGGAGCCACGGCTCCCCCGAGCGAGGAGCCATGGCTCCCTTGTCCTGAGCTGCAACTCCCTCCAGCCCCGGCTCTCCTGCATCCAGTGTGGACACAGGCAGTTGACCTAAGTTTTTAGTTTAGATGCTGTAAGTTGACTTAAAGTTGACCTTTTGAAGTTGACTTAACAGAGTTGACTTAGGTGTTCTAGTGTAGACATAGCCTTTGATATTTGCACCTGTCACAGCAGCCCACCTCTCTCGGTCATCCTGAAATTCCCCTTCTTTTTCTAAAGATACACTATCCCCCCTTTTATTGCTGTATCTTTTTTTTTTTTTTTTTTTAGATTTCTGTCATCTCCAAATCTTCCATTATTTTCTCTTCATTTCCTGCCACAGCTCCTCTTCCTCCCTCACTCTCTACATGGTTGGTGCTACCTGTCCATAGGTGGTTCCCACTTCCAGCTGCCCATCTCCCAAACTGTCTGTCTTTCTGTTTTTGCTATGCCAACATGAACAAAAGCAAATGACATGAAGATATGCACAATAACCTTAGCACTACTGCACCACTTGAAGGTGTCCCAATTAAGCAGAATTACCATTAAGCAGTAGTGATTGTCATTCATTTAACTTCCCTGGAAGAGGCCCTGATTAAATAGATTTCCCAAATGAACAATTAGTGAAATAGGGTGTAGGCTAAAGAGTTCTAAAATAAAACAAGTTTATGCCAAAGTATCAATAGCATAGGCAGAAAGTGGTAGCAGAGTACAAAAGAGACAGATACAGTGCTATTTTAAATATTAAATTAAACATAGGTAGTATACATTGAAAATCTTTGTGTTTGATTTCCCTCATGATCTTTGCCTAAATTTTATTACAGAGTTTGTACAGCCAACATCGTTTTAATGGACTTCTTTTACTCAGCTGTTTAAAACAAAAATCAGATAACTATCTTTTGTTGTAGCACATTATTAATGATTTTCAAGCAAATTAAACATCAAAAGTAAATTCAGTGCAGCAAAAAATAGCCGAAACTAAAATTCAAAGAAATGTCATATCACTGATTCATTTATGTATGCACACACATGCATGGGTCAGCGAGCACAAATGAGCTTTTTAAAAATGTCTCATTTAAGGAAGAGTAAAATAATAGGATCAAAAAGAGAGTGGAAGAATGATTTGCTACTGTTGCTAAAATGAGATCTGGATGTGTCCTCCATTATCTTTGAGAGAGAAAACTAATTAGAAATGGTGAAAATTGAGCTTTTGGTCCAAGCTTGAAGAGCTGGTTTTCAAATTCAGAGACAAAGCAGATACTATAGCTCCTCTTCCACAGGTGGTGGAGAAATTCTCATCAGAAGAAAATGGGCGAGAGACAGATGGTACATGTCCTCTTAGTCATACATAGAGCATATGTAGGGCAGTAGATAAAAGCTATGGCAATGCAAATTCCTCTTCTCCCCCTCCCACATTGGAATTCCTTATTTGTTTACTACATTTTGTTTTTTGGCTCTTGAGTTGTGTGAAATGTCAGTAGCAGAGCTCTTCTTTAAACTCTGTTCAGCTGAGACCTTGAAAGGCATTAGTAAAATCTTTCTACCTCAGATACTTACAGCAGCCCTGTAAAACATTCTGACAGCAGCAAGTGTGTAGGGCACTAAATATAACTTTAAAAAAAGTTTCTCCTACTCTCATTTTTCTGTATATCCTCATAATCCTTAAAACAATGCAATGTTATCTGACAAACACCTCCCTAGACTGAATTTCAAGACCTGGATTTCTTTCCATCTTTGCTATTAACTTGAAGTATGACCTTGGATAAGTAAACTCAACACAGATTTTAAAAAATGACAGCCTAAAGCTAGACACATAAGTATGGTTTTAGGGTGGGATTTTCAAAAACACCTAAGTGACTTAAGAGACAAAATTTATGCTCTTAAGTCAGTTCCGTGCTTTGAAAAATCACATCTTAATGCGATAGTGGGGAACTGTGTCATTATGTGATGAGCTTCCCAAAGAAAGATTGGGCAGGGCTCTGTGAAGTTCTTGTTGGGATGCACACTTTTACAATGCCTTGACAGACAGTATAAAACAGAGTTCTGCAAGCAACTTGAACAGAGAGAGATCACTGAACACCATATTGTTCCAGGAGGTTTGGCGGAGTAATTAAGATCTCCATTCTTCCAATCAGATTCAGTAAAAGCCCTACCAGAACTGAAACTGTACAGAAATGGGAAAATCAGCAGTTAAACAACACTTCACTTTTTATCTGCAAGCAATAGGTGCTAGCAAAAAGATAGTCAGAAAATTGACTTATTTCTAAAAAGAGCTGGGTCTGAAGCACATGAGGTGTTCAAAATTTTTCAGTTAAAGTTAGGCATAGATAGTATAATAGACTAACTATGAAATATATCACAAATCCGAAGAGTAATGCATGTAAAACATATGACAAAGCTGTTTTGAAATAGAGTAAGAAAAGGTGAAACCATAGCAGAATTTGTGAGTGATTTAAAGAGCCGATTTTGGTGGAGTTAACTAAGTGATAAAAGACCAGATCCAGATTGGTATTTGGAACAAAATATTCAGAGAGACTACTGGGAAACCAGAAATAACCCTTGACAAAGCAATCAGAATTTGCTAAGCAAACAAAGTCACTAAGTCCAGATTTAACTTTATGGAGGATGAATCTCATGCTGTGAACATGATAGAGAATCCAAAATACCACAAGAGACCCCAAGCAGAAAGACATGCAGATCTCAAAGTCAAAGTCCACCCAAAACAACACATGGAAGTGCACATGCTGTAGTAACCAACTGTAGGGCTAAAGTGGAAGATTTTGTGATGGACAGAACACTGAGTGAACACCAGTGAAAATCATGTTTAGGTGCCTAACTTTAGGGAGCCATTTAAAAAAGTCTTGACCTTAATTGTTCTGTGAAGATACCTTGCTGACCCTCCTTTTGCAATGCGCTTTGAGATCCATAAATGAAAAGTACTCTAACTATGAAGTAGTTGTATGATATTGTATTCACTTTTTGAAAGCACCGCCTTCTCGTCTGACTGTACTAGCTACAAGTGGCTATTTTCTGGTCACTGCAAAATTGCAGCATTCCTTTAAAATAAATTAGCATACTTCCAGCTAAAAGGCCATAGGAGTCACTCTTTCAGACAGATCACTGAACTTGGAAGAAGCATAAAGAGTCCTCTGTGGCATTGTTTTCATTAGCAGCTCAAAATGACAGGCACATTAAGCAGCAGAATCAAATCATTAAATTTCGCTAGCTTAAAAGTAACTAGTGTTAATAATAATAATAATGATGATGGTAAAAAGACACTCCTGTGGATTTTTATCCTACTTTAAATTGTTTTGGTACCAGAAGTCCTCCATCTTTCTGACTATCTACATAGAATATAAGAGTGCTTTGATGTTTTTAGAGCATTTCTGTATGCTTTCCTCCCCCGTGAATCCTTTTCTTTCTCCCTCAGCACTTTGTGCAGAGGTGATTGGAGGGCAAGACATGGTGAATAGTTTCCATCAGAGTTTATGCCAAAACATCAGTGGGAGAGGAGTCCATAAAGAAACCTGCTGTGCAGCAAGTGGCACAATTTCATACCTCCCAACGGCAGATGCATCCCTTCCAAGCTGAGCGTAATAACTTTGGGAAATTGAAGCTGTTCTATAATTTTGCTCAAGCCAGTAGGCTTTAAATGAAATGCTAGGGCTCTGAAATGTGAAGTTACCTGTGATAAAAATTCTAATTCATGTGTTAGACAGATATGATGGTGACCGAGGATCCTGTGTTGTGCAGCACAGCACTGTGACAAATCTATTTGATATAATAGGGTCTGCTGTTTTCTTTATAGTATATTACAGAGCTGCTGACTCTTCTAGTGTTTGCCTAGGAATTTTTGGTTTGTTTGTTTTTTACCATAGAATGATTCCCCCCCCGCACACACACCTTTTTTTTTCTTCCCCAGGTATCCTCTTGAAAAATACTCCTTGGTAAAAAACATATTGTTCTTAGCCTAATGTGGATTTGAAAACCACAGCACAGTAGTCATACTTAAACACATTTTTCAGTTCTTTTAGATAACTAGTTAACATTACCTTTGTATCCAATAAAGTACAAGGAACACAGAGAATGCTGTCATAGTGAGGTACATAATCTATGACTATTTGGAAAGATTTTAAGTATAATCACTCTAGGGTAAGGAATATATTTATAATATAGTAACAATTTAATTTGTACACCAGCCATCATCCAACATATGGGAAAATCTATATATTTTTTAAGTGCATTACTGAAAAAACACCTTAGTTCGTTTTAAATTTTTAAAAGAGGAAAAATCCATAAAGTTCCTGCATAGACTCCATTTTCCCCCCCATTGATTTCTGCCCTCTTGCAAATGCCATTTTTCCTACCTCATACATTTCAGTACCTACAATTCTATCACCTCTCACCTGCTTTTGACTTTCTACACCTTCCTCCCCACAATCTCTCTCCAACCTCATTTCAATGTTCATGGTCTCAAGAGTGCAAGGAAAATAATTGAAGCTATCTATTAAAAATTAAGTTCCCTCTTCATGCTTACCACTGATTCACCTTTTCTCTGTGTCTTAGGCTCTGACCAAACTGTTTATTTACTTTATTCCTTGAGCACCACAGCAGGACTCATCTATCCAAACCCTAGACATCAGTGCTGAAATGTTTAAACTTGGGTATCTAAATTTAGGTACCTTCATTTGTATTTAAATATACACAGAGTAAGAGTTCTGATTTTGCAGTGATTCTGAGTACCCCTCTACCTCACACTGGATTGAAAGGGAAAGTGTCCCATACATAGGAGTCTGTATCCATCTCCATTTCTCAAAAGGAAGATCTGTTCCACACACAGGCTCTGCCTCTTTTGTGGAGAAGAAAAAGAAAACCCCATTCCCAGCTGCCAACCGCTTCCTCTCCCTTCTGATGGAAAGTTAGACATATAAAACTTGAGGTTTTTATATCACTTTCTCTTGAGATGTCTTGATAATTTCCAAAATGCTGGAAGCAAGGAAATCACATTAATATTCTCAAATTGTACAGGGTAGGGCCTCCTCTTCCCTCCGGAGCCTTCATTATGTTTTTATAGCATTAAGGTTTCCCCCTCCTGGTTAAATCTAAGTGGTGGTACGGATGGGAATGGGGAGCACGAAGGATGACTTAAACTTACCACCAGACATTATACACACTTATATCATTCTATTTGTTTGGCTCTTCTGGAGATACAATATCTTCTGGATACATTTCTTGAAGCAGATCTATACTACAAAATTAAGTTGACCTAATTTACATGGGTGTGCAGCCATTGTATTAATTTAATTGGTTTAAAAAATCCACATTACACTCCTTGTGTTGGATTTGTATGTGTTTGCATTGCAGGTGGGGGACACTGTAGTATGGTTTTTGCAAGAGAGTAACAGTCGTGGTAAGCACAACTTAATGACATCAACTTAAGCACTATACATCTGATGGAGGAGGAATTATTAAGTCTGTGTAGTGGGAGAGTTACATCAATGGGATCTACTTCTTGCACCAACCTAACTCTGTAGTGTAGACCAGGCCTTATTTTGTTCCTATTATCTTGTCCTTGCTTCATCCCATCACTATACAATGATGCAATTCTCTAACACCACACACCATTGAGGCCAGTGACTAAGAGAACTGAGACCAAAATGTTGTGATCTGTTTCTGGTAGAAGGCCATCATTGGTTTATAATGTTGCTGGAAAACGAGTAGACTATTGAACATGTTGTTCTCCCTGTTTTTTTGTGTATATAGAGAGGGAATGACAGATATTACTGAAGACAGGAAGGGAAACCTAAACATCAGCTTTATCCTTATTTCTTTCCCTTCTACTATAAGTACCAAAACATTGGCTTCTGAAAACATTATGTTCCCACTAAAGTGGTTTAATATGAAAACAAAGTCATAAACTACAACAAGAGAGAGAAAACAGCAAAGGAAATAAAAACAATATAAATATATTATAGTTAATGGAATGGAAAATAGAACACTAAACAAAATAAGTAAAAATTTCAAATGAGAACTGATTTGTGGTCTAGTAGATTTGGCTAAAATTAGTGGCATTATACAAGGTACAAATCAGAAGAGAATTTAGCCAATAAAATGTTATATGAATGTTAAATAGTTTAGTATGTGCTTTTTTATGAAAGAGTCAAAGATGACTACAGTAAGTTACTGAAAGGGGAAAAAATATCACAATTCCAAATCTATTTAAATACAAGATCATTGTTTTCTGTGGCTGATTTCAAACTAAATACAAGATATATAATATTAAGATTACATTTCAAATGATTTTCATGTTTTGTAGTATGATCTTTTGTGTAACTGACAGAAGTTTTCTATTAGAGAGACAAGTGGGTGAGGTAAGTTTGAAAGGGGTAGCCATGTTAGCCTTGTTCAGCAAAACAAACAAGGAGTCCTGTGGCACTTTTAAAGAGTAAGAAATTTATTTCTTTATCACAAGAGCTTTCATGGGAGAAAATCCCACTTCGTCAGACTCTCTGAAGTGGGTGAGGTAGTAACTTTTATTAGACCAACTTCTATTATTGGTTAGGCAAGGTTTTGAGCTTACACAGAGCTCTTCTTCAGGCCTGGGACACTGTGTACTCTGTCACAGCTAAATACACACAGCTGTGTGACTCAAAAGCTTGTCTCTCTTACCAACAAAAAGTGACAATTGTAGGGTTTGTACTTAGCTCAGCTTCCCTGAAGGCTTGCAGTAGCCTGCTCCCTCAGGAGGTCTCCATTGTCCATCAGCCATCGGTATTTAGTTTCTCTGGGTGCTTCACTCTCTATGGAGCGAGGTCTGGGACATTTCAACTGGTCAGAGGTTCTCCCTCTTGCCGTTCATCCTCTATTTGGCTAAGAAGTCCCTTCAGCCATGGTATCGGCTTCATTCTCCCCCTCCCCACAGCAGTCAGCACCCTCACTCCTTCATGACCTCCCTGAATCACTGCCAATCACATCCCAGGACCCTGAGTATGCTAGCTTCTTGGCCAGACCAACCTGACATATATCCTCCATGACAACCCACCTTCAGCTTTATCCTGGCAGTGGGGTACAGCTGTACACCCCCATAAATGCACTGGAGGCATATGGGTCCTCTCTCTGGCCCAGTGACTTCACTAGGTTGGGCTGAACAAGCATCTGGCTGCACTCCAAGTTGACCAGACCTCTTACTAGGGTGCCATTGACCTCCACAGTGAGCAGAAGTGGGCTTCTATTCTAGGCCCATGTGCTGGCCACCTGGGCCTGGCCATAATTACTGTCCGTAAAAGGCAATTGCATCCAAAGTGCCCTTCCTGGCTGCACTCATAATATCTATCCCTCACTGTGTCTGCTGCAAAGTTCTGTCATGATGGCCCAGCCCTGCCGAATGGGGTTTCCTCTTCCTGGGGCCTTGTGCTGAGGCTCTATGTAACTCCCGAATTGGAAGCCACTACCCATGGCCCAGGTCTAATCTGGGATCCTACTTCAGGTTTGTGCTGTCTCTTGTATGGGTCCCTCTAGCAGCTTCTGGATACTTATCAGCCTCTGAGCCCTAATTGACTCCCTTATCCTTGCTAAAATCTCTAGTTTCTGGTGTTTTAAATCTCCTTCAGGACTATATACTGAGGGTAGCTATCCATCTGTTTTTCCCCTGTGGCCTGCAGGAAGCTGGAAGGGCATGTCGACTGCTCATATAGACAGTGAGAAGGCTAAGAACCTCTGCTTAAATAGATCCACCAAGATGAAGGCCTGATCCAACACCCTTTGCTGTGGATGGAACAACTCTCTGTTCCCATGTTGCATACTGAATGGTGCCCTGCTGCTCAATGGATGTTTTGCCTGACTTAGTGCTCTATGTGGCTGCACCTCTACAGTGCTTTAGTGAATATGCTACTGCACCAACGGGAGACCTTCCAATGCCTTAGAAGCACAGGTTGAGGCTCAGCTTGTACTACAGACCATTTATTTGATTTAGAGAAAAATAATAGCAGCTGTTACTATAAATGGCAATAAGACCATTTTTATATTTCAATAAACTGCAAACATAAGAACAACAACTTTGTTAAACTGTAATTAATGGTTAGAGTCACAAAAGAGGAAAAAAGTGCCATTCCTTTGTGATGCAGCTTAAGGGAATCATGTAAAGTTCAGCATTGCATACTGGTTTGTGACTTAAATATACTGTAATTAATTTTATCTTAACTAAACCAATGTCTGAAGAATTCTGTGGCAGTACAAAGGCAGTGTGATGTTCATCACTGAAAATACATTGGTATTGGTGTTTATCAGACAAACATCTAAAGCTCTGACAGATGTTTATAAAAAACACTCCTGTTTTTTTAAAAGAAAACAACACCCAACAACCTTTGCATTTAGACTGTCTGGCACCTTAGGATCTCAAACTCCTTAAAGCTGGCTAAGTATTTTTATCTCAATTTTACAGATAAGAAAACTGAAGCACAAAGATATTAAATGAGTTAATTGTCCAAGGTCAACAGGAAGTCGTTGGCAGAGCAAGGAATAAATAAAACTTATCTCCTGTTGCTCAGTCCATGGCTTTAACCACTAGATCATCCTGTCCTAGGGTGTGTCTACACTGGCAACTTAGGTCGACTTAAGGCTGCTTAAGTCGACCCACACAAAGCCACGTCCACACTGGGCTTTTATTAAGTCGACTTATCAACAGATTAAGTCAACTTAATAACACCACCTCTGAAGGTTGACTTAAGCATTAAGTCAACTTCAAGCCAGTGTGGATGGGGAATAGTGCTAAGTCAATCTTATTAAGTCAACTTCAAGCCAGTGTGGACGGGGAATAGTGCTAAGTCAATCTTATTAAGTCAACTTAAAGCCTGTGTGGACGGCTATGTCTACTGTTAAGTTGACTTAACAAGGTCAACTTAAGTTGACTTAACAGTCGACTTATCTTTACAAGTGTAGATATAGCTCTATATACTCATTGACCTTAAGGACAGAAGGGACCATCTTGATCATCTATTCTGACCTCCTGCACATTGCAGGCCACAGAGCCTCACCCACCCACTTCTGTAATGGGCCCATAACCTCTGGCTGAGTTACTGAAGTCCTCAAATCATGATATAAAGACTTCAAGTTACAGAGAATTCACTGTTTACACTTATTTAGATCTGCAAGTAACTTGTGTCCCATGCTGCAGAGGAAGGTGGAACCCCTCCTCCCCCAGGTCTCTGGCAATCTGCCCCAGAAGAAAATTCCTTCCAGACCCCAAGTATGGCAAGCAGTTAGACCCTGAGCATGTGGGCAAGACTGAGCATTCAGATATCTGGGAAAGACTCTCTGTAGTAACTCAAAGCCCTCCTCAGCTAATTTCCCATAATTGGCCTCTCTACTGTTTGCAGTGATGAAGTAAATTAAAGGCACATTAATATACATTTTGTTGTTAATTTGTATCACTATGGTAAAGAGCTGTTGAAAATTTACTAAAAGCTTGAAGACGTTCGATTTGAAATAGTTCTGTAGATTTTTCCTGCTTTATTTCTGAGTGTTCACTTTTTATTATTTGGCTCAAAGGTTATTTACATGTAACCAGTAAAATTGTTCCCTGGGAGTATTTTGTTTCTTGTTACTCACTAGGAGGAATATATTCTCTGATTTTTTACCTCAAATTCTTCTGCAGCAGCCAGTTAGAAGCAGCAAGACAAAATAATAAATTATGTCCCCTCAGTAGAGTATCCAGCCCAAACAAATGCCTGGCTTTTCAAATGCTCTTGAATGAAGAAGATGTTAAGTTTGAATATCCATTACCCATCAAACATTCTGACTTTTCCAGTGAAGACTTTGGAGACTAATAGATAGATTTCCATCTCAGCCTTGTCTCCCCCACTACCTTCCTTCCAGCTGCCTTGGATGGACTCTTTCCATACTTCCACTCTTAAATCCTTGATCTCTATCATAGGTATTAATCTCTGTGCAGAGCAGGTGGGTATAAAAACATTTTGTGCAGTTCTTTGTATTAACACAACAGAGGTGGCTGCTCCAAGTGTTTCTGAGCAAACATTCCCTTCTCTTCCAGAAACAACTTGACTACTAGCTCTGCCAGCATCTAAAAGTAGCTTGCAATTGAGTACCTCAACAAGGAGGAGGCTTCAGGGATCAAATATACAAAAATATTTGCGCACCTAAAGCTGCCCAAAGGTAGGTACCTAGTAGAATTTACAAAAGAGCTGCAGGAAATTGACTTTCAGGCACTTCTGTAAATCTTACTAAGGGCTGTACTGTATTGGATTTGTCCTCAGGTACAATAAGAAAGAGGATGAAGGAAGAACATGGGCCATGTGCTGGCTGTTGAAAAAGAAAAGAAAGAGAGGGGTGGGGGAACTCAATGGTACTGGAGATGAGAGGAGCTTCAGTGGATGATGGATACTCAGAAGCTAGTGAAAGTTCTCTGACAGCACATGCAATGAGGAAGGAGAAGACAAAGTAAGAGAGTGAAGTGGGGCGTGCAGATGCAATAGAAGGGAGCGAGGCTTCTAAGAGTCCCCAGTTGCCCAGATAGTCACTAGATTTCTCCTCCAAAAAAAATGATGGGGGAGAAATGAGGCTCAGAGGAGAGAAGGTTTGTGTGAGTTGGTCCTAGTATGTGGTAGGACCCCTTAGAGGTCTGGATAAGAATCTACATTTTAAGATACTTCTCCAGCCTTGAACCTAGTGAATTTCCTCATTCATTCATTTTTAATGATATTTATTTAGTGCTATATTCACAGTGGGGTGTACTGCCATAGCTTGGCATGAGTGTGGAAGTATCATAGACTGATGGAAAGAATGAAGAATTAAATGGATGTTTGGCTTGCTAAAAGAGTTAAGTGAAGCCCCAAAATACCTGTTTTGACATCTTATAGATACATTTTAAAAGCCTCCTAAAACTCCCAGAACACAGACGCACCTCTGGTGGGGGTGGCAGTCCTTAAGCCTCCTGATTTATTTGGGAAATTGCTTATAGATGTTTTTTCAAATGTCAGCAATTATATAGTCAGAAAACAGCTGTTAATTGTGCTGCCACCTGCTACTTTGCCTCTAATTTACAGTTCCCTCTTGGCTTCCTTTGATCATGTAGCCTGGATACCAAAAATCTTTCATTCTAACTGACTCTGTTTGCAGGATAGGCCCATGAACATCGTCATTATCCTGCCAACTTCAGGACAACCTTCAATATGATGTCTTATATGTAACTGTAGCTGAAGTGAGAAATAACTGTGATTTCCTGGGGAGAGGGCAGCTGTTTGTCTTCAGGCTTGGATTAGTGCCTTCTCCCCCCCCCCCCCTGCAACCCCTCTTGCAAAAATTAAGGGTTTAACCCTAAATTGCTGAGCACCAGTTACTCCTTAGCAACTCATAGGAGGTCCTCTGCTCTTTGTAGGAGTGGCCCTAAACAGGCAAAAAGTTTTCATTGATGTTTAGGTGAGTTTATTTTCTATTCCCTGCTGGTTTGTAGTACTGTTAATATCTCCAGAGCTTCTGAATATGCTTGTTTTCTCTTGGTTGACTGCCTGTCAGCAATGACAGTAATGCAATCCTGAAGTCTGATCTTGCCATCAACTCCTGAAAGCTTGCTGGGGGGTGGGGGCATCGACAGATAATAGAAGGGCAAGCATTATATGGAGATCATCTTTGAGGAATGAAGTGGAGCAACTTTTCGGGGGGCTGGCTGATTGTCAAACTGTTGCTTCTCCCTTTTTGATTCTTATAATATGGGTACTTTGTCCCCCATTCTTAAAGTCAGAGCACTCAGCACTTCACAGGATTAGGTGTCTTCTCTCTCTAAAAAATAAAAATTTAATTAAAAATGACATCTCCTTCTGTGAAATATTTCTGAGCATTCTCCCTCCGTTCTGCACAGGCACATACTTTATAACATGGTTTTCATGATATTTTGGTCAAAACCTTTCAGATCATATTAGATTCTTTGTGGTAAAACCCAGTTATGTATATAACACACTCTATTTAAAAATCAGTGAATATTGAGGTTGTGTTTGTAATTGCTAGGTCATTCATCCTAAAACAGAGTTTAGGATACTATTGCTTTTACCCATCTGGCTATGTGAACAGCATCCAATACATACTGCTCTGAGTGTCTGTTAAGATTCTTAACGTGGAGATAAGGGAATATTTTGGACGCACTGTTTTCCTCCCCTGACTCCCAAGCACTTCCTCCCACTGCTCAACCAAGTAAAGCAGTTAGAAGCTTGGGATTTCAAATACACTCTCAAAACTTGTATTAAAAAGGGTTTTCCTATGAAGAGACTAAATATCTTAACTATATATTTGGGGTGAAAACCACAGTTTCAGCTGTCTTTATTTTAGAGGCTAAGGATCAACAGTGAAAGTTTAGAGTAAATGACTGCAAATGGGCTGGATGCAGAAACACAAACAATGGGTTTAAAAATGGCTTTCTTAGGACCAATAGTCCCATCCTCCTTTACATTCCTAATCCCCAATGGCTTTTGAAACAGCTCTGGGAAGCTGGGTGCTCTTTTCAAGCAAATATCTTTGGCAGTAAAAATTGAGGGAGCAGCAATACTGGAAGTATGACTTGTAAGCAGAACTATCTCTAAATAAAATGCTTCATCCAAAGCAGGGCTGTTCACAAAGGGCATGGGGAGGCAAGCAGCTACCTCCCCCCCCCCCCCCAATCTCCAGGCATTTCTGCAGCCTGTGGAGAGAGAAATCAGCAGGATGGCTGGCTTCCAGCTTAACTTCTCCTCCCCCAATCCCTAGAGCTGCCGCCCACTGCTGCTGGAGTCCCACATATTGCCTCTGCCTCCACCCCTTAACTCACCTAAGTAAGTGGTCTGCAAAGCAAGAATCAGTGGTGGGACTCCAACAGCAGGGAAGCAGAAGCAACAGCTGTAGGGCGGGCGGGATGGGGGGTGGTGGTGAAGAGATCAGTTGGCAGCTGGCTACCCTGCTGCTTCCTCCCTCCTTGGGCTGTAGGGACATGGAGAATGCTACTGCCAACGGAAGCCATTATCTCCTCATCAGGTGTCCCCTCCACAGCCATCCCAAGAAATCAGCCGGTATGTTACATGAATCTTCCTTTTGTGTGTGTTTAATGGGTCCCTCCGGAAACGTGCATCTTTAAATTCTTGCACATGCCCCTGCTCCCAAGTATTGACACAGCAGTTCCTTAAGGTGCTAATTTATGAGAGATGGCGAAGTGTATGCTCCATTTTATTAGACATTCATGGTGGAGATGCCTCTGAAACATTTTGCTATTTCAGTTCAGATGAAAGGAAGAATTAGGAGAATACAATTAGATGATGCTGATGTAGCAGTCAATGTAGAAAAAGAAAACACAAATTAGGGGAGAAGAACTAAAAGCTGTAAGTGAATAGAAGGCATTTTTCTTAATTGTCCAGTACCAGCTATGCACTATTTTTTTCAAAGTGTAATTGATAAAATGAACTTAAATGCAGAATCTTTCTTTGTGAAACATTCAAACACTTTTCCCCAGCAGCAAAGTGACAGATTCAATTGAACAATGCTCTCTCTCTTGTAAGTTTGTAAAGGACAGCTTTGTTTTCTGTTCCATTATTGAGTCTTAAAATGTACAACTCTATTGATGGACTTATTTTCACTTTCAGAGTGAATAAAACACTCTAAATGAATCTAGGGTTTTATTTTGGAAGAATTCAGAGGCCCACTTGTACTATAGCAATCTGCCTAACTTTAAGCATATGGGTATATCTGTGACATTGAGAACAACACACCAGAAACTCCATATTCATCAATGTATGTTCTATACAAGGTGTGGCTTATGTGGTATTATTTTAAACACTTTGATCTGCTGAACATTAATATCTTGTTTGACTGTATGTGGTAACATAATATGTGACGTTTATAAAATATTGCTATAAATGCTATTAAAACATGATATAAGGTGGGAAACTTTTGCAAATAGCCTTTCACAGGCAAAATAATGGAGTGGCCAGACAGCATTTATGGCTGTCTCTTACCCATTCAAGGATAGATTCTACTAACCAGCAGTGTTCACAGTGGAGCTTCACAGGGAGGAGTAGGTACACAATGAAATACAGACTGACCAATGGGGATGACTGCTCCCCACAGGTCACAAGCACCTACTGTTTTATCAAGAGGAAAGAGATTATAAAAGAAGTGACATTGTGACTCTTCTTTATTCTCCCATGGCTAAACTCCTGAAGGAATGGCTCAAAGACAAAGAACTGTGTATTGGGGGAGGGGTGTCCCCTGCAGAGAAAGCAACCTCTGCCTGCGAATTGAAAATCTACAGCCTTTTTATACTATCTATTGGGATGAGACATTTCTAGATTTAAATCCTGTTTAAATTTAGATTGCATTCTTATTTTTATTTCTTTGGTAACTTTTTCTGATCTCTTAAGCCTCCAACTTAAAATCTATTTTTCTTGTAGTTAATAAAGTTGTTTAAAGTTTTCTTACCTATGTGGTCTAGAAGTGAAGTGTTTGGGCAATCTGTATTCAGATTAGCAAAAACTGATGAATTACTTCCTCACATAGGCTGCGTCTACACTGGTAAATTAAGTCGACTTAAACTTGCTTAAGTCGACTTAATTTACCCTGCGTCTACACTACACTTTGCT
>ML685776.1:2067748-2136117 GCA_007922175.1 Pelusios castaneus | reverse complement strand
TGTGCCCTGCGTCTACACTACACTTTGCTTAAGTCGACTTAAGCAGCTTGCTTAAGTTGACTTAAGGAAAATAAAGTTGATTTAATTAAAATTAAGTTGACTTTATTAAACCTCCTTTCTATTAGACCTAAGGCTTAAGTCAACTCCCTAGACTCTACGGAGTCGACTTAAGCCAGTGTAGCCGTGGGGTAACCCTAAGTCGACTTAGGGCTACCCCAGGGCTGCACCAATGCCCTCCCTGCCGGGGGGGGGCGGCACAGGGGGAGCCTGGCATGCCCCCCCCCACAGGGCAGGGCAGAGGCCTGCCCACCCTGCCCCTATGCCCTGCCAGGGTCCCTGTCCCCCTTTGCCCCATTGTACCCATGTACAATGGGGCAAAGGCTGAGGTGGTGAGGTGGCTCAGGTTTTTTTGCTCATAACTCTTTGCATGTTCAGAAAATGTATTTTGCAGCTCACGTGGGCCAGGTTGAATGCTACAGCAATGAAAGAAATAATTAGGAAATGGAAAACTAATTTTGAGAACAAGGTGTAAGAAGATTTCCCCTCTTTTATTATTGTTTATTGTAGAGAAATAGGAAGAAAAAATTCAAATTTTAAAACCCTCTGTGGATATAACTGTGTTATAACATCACAGGGACACTACTTTCCTTCTTGGGACAGAGTCATAAAAGTGTTTCTGAATTTCATGCCCTATTTTGCTGCACCAGTTATTTTATATTCTGGTCTCTATGCTACCAAGCCATTCTGTTTATAATTTATTTTATTATTCAAGGGCTTTTGTAGCTTGAAATGAAATACAATGTTGGGGGAAAAGACATCAAACGAACAGCAGGCTGTTACTGCACCCTTGTTTCTGAGGCAGGCCATTTTTGAGTCATGATATATAACTCATCCTCCCTTCTAAACTTCAGAATGCACCTGTAGTTAGACAACGGTAGTAAGAAATGATCAAATACCAGCAGTACTTAGTGAGTTTTTTCAAAAAACATTGTGCTGTTTCACCCAACTTCCAAATGGGATGTGTACATTCTGTAATAAAATGTTGAAGTCAATGGTGCTAAGGGCACCCAGGAGCTCACTGGATCATGCCTTTATCAAGTGGCTGCATTTGCTGCCTTACTAAAAACACAACAAACAACTATGCACTAATAAAGGTGCCGAGAGCCCATATAGCGCCGTCTAGAGAGACTTCCACTGGTTTAACTAAAGGGATGTTTTAAAATTGATTTAGGTTATGTCTACAACACCACTTCCATTGGTATAACTTACACTATGTAAATAAATTATGCTGACATAAGTGTCTGTGTGGACAGCACTATGTCAGTGCGAGAGCTCTCTCCCATCAGCATAGATCAGCGACTCAAGAGACCTTACCGTCACAAAGCTGCATTGCTACAGCTATGCCACTGAAAGCTCTCTAGTGTAGACATGGCCTCAGTCAAAATGGTGCAAATTTATATGTAGACACACTTACTTTGGTTTAAGAATTCCTTATTTCAGTTTAGTTTAACCAATGAGATAAAGCAAAAGGCTTGTCTATCAAAACATGCTCAGAAATAGGGATGTGAGTTAGAGCTGATTTACCTATTTTGGTGCAAATCCATGTATGGGCACTCCTTCTTCAAAGTGTCTAATGTCAATTTACCTAAATCAATAGGCTCTTATTCTCAGCACGAGCTGTGAAGGCTGAAATGAGCCATTGTTTTGTTACTTTGGATACTGTATCTGAAATGTCTAAATTTAAGAGAAATTCTGAGACTTCTAAATTTAAGCTTTATAAGAGAACTATTTTCATTTTATTTTATTGCCTGTCTCTTAAGACAAACTGCACGAAGTGGAATTTTACATATGGTGTTATCAGTGTAGCAGGGTGAAATTTTTCTACCTAAACTGCTTTCCAGCCAAAATTGCAGATTCGTCAATACTAAAAGATTTTGCAAATTTATGTTGGCTTTATTTGAATTATTCATTTTTTTTAAAAAAAAAAGTGTTTTAATTTTCAAAATTAAACATGATTTTTCTGTTTTGAAAAGTCTGTTTAGAAATACCCCTCAGTTTATTTGTATACTTCTTTTAAAAAAATACTTGAAATTCAAACTGAAATGTTTTGGGTCAAACAGAAAGATTCATTTGGCCCTAAATTTTTTTTTTTTATAATCAGATTTGCTGAAAATTAAAAATGCTTGCTTTTCACTGATCCCAAATATTTTTTCCCAATTTTTTTTAAATCATCAGTGAATCAGAAAATCAGTTATTAACCCCCTTTAATTGTAAGACATTGGTCACTAACTCAGGAAACCACTGCGATAGTAGTATGAATTCCCTATAATCCTACATTGCTTCATTATGCTTCTATGTGTGATGTAGGTTTGTTGGCTCCACATACTACGGAGGCATTTATTGTGACGGCATAGTCGAAGAAGGCGTGCTGAGATCTGCTTGGTTTTAAATCCCCTAATTTCCATTCACTGCTCTTGAATTTAATCTCTCGATTTAACATTCATTCAGATAAGATTATAATTGAATTTTCTATAAATTTCCTATTATGGAGAAGAAGTTTCTGCCCATTTGAAATATTTAAAAATACTGTTTCTGAAATGTAGCTCTGCCTGATGATTCTTTGTATTCCCTTTAAACAGACCATTTATGGCCCCGAGACACCTCAGATTTCATACATTCCCCTGTTCTCCTTGTAACTCAGACATAAAGTGAGTATTGAAAATTCAAAGTATAAAAGAGCTCTTCCATTAATGAATTATATGGCTGGCTTTTGTTTTGCTTTTTAGTTTTTGCACCAATGTGGCAAAAACTAATGTAGCTACACCAGTCCAAACTTAAGTCACTTGTGTTGGTTCGACTTATATTGGTGCATAAAACCCCAATTAGACAATCCTAACTTGAATTCTACCATCCTAAATTAATAGACATGGAAAGTTCATGTCTGAGGGCAGGTGGCCCTTCAAGAGAGTAACGGGTCCAGTCCACTTGTGACTCAGCTGATTTGCCTCCCCTGCTGAAGAGAACGGTCATATAACTAAACCAGGTGCCTGGGGTTAGAAAAACAGGGACTTGTGGATGCAAAAGGAAAGGTGGGAAGGGGAAAAAATGACTATAGAGTGAAGCTGTGGGATGGGAGAGTGTCCAGTAGTGGTCCCTGAGAAAAGGGTGTCATAGCTAGGTAGAAAGCTTGGCTGAAAATTTTTGTTTCCCTTTTAGGGGAAAGATAAAGAAGGCAAGCCATGACCATACTCGAGCAGTGCCTTAGGGAGGAGAGGCTATGTTTCTCATAAGGCTGGGGTGGAAAATGTTTTATTTAGTTTTTGAACTTGATGTTAATAAACCAGACCCTAAGGAGTGCTGTGGTGAGTGGACTTCTGAAACCCCTCCCTGTGTAGAATATTTTGAGAAGCCTTGAAGAGAAGAAACTGAGGCAGGGCACTGCAGACCTGCCACTGGCCACAGGGACACCTACAGGATGCAGTTGACCCTGTTACAGTTCATTAGATACTTCCATTGCTACCCAATGGGAGAAAAACAAGGTAACCTTTATGGTTTTTGTTGCTTTTGTGGGAAAGAATGTGGTGGAAGGGAGTAGGGTGAGGGAGAGATTTGGGGACAAAGTTGTTTGAAACACACAGTTTGTAGCTCTGCTATGGAGTTCATGCCAGTTAAGATGACACTTGGACCAACTGCCAGGCACATGCCTTGCTACCTGCACTACACACAGATGCCACACTGCCACCACAAACCCTTTCCCTCTTCCAACACACAACTACCCAAATGCACACATTCAGTTCCTCATATGCACAAACTTCTCTCCAAACTCAGAGTACTCTAAGTAATGCACAGAGAATTTTAAAGGATGCTCATGTCTTTCAGTAAGGTATCTTCTCTTTGCTTATATGGAATTCAGATTTTGTGTTTGAGTGTGACTTTGGGAAATAGAATGTTGGCACTGTGGATAGTTGTATGTTGGAAGAAAAGGGAATTTTTGTTTTGGGAGTAAGGCAGCCATGAGCATGATTAAGTGGAAAGGCATGCCATTTGAGGTTGATCAGGATGTTAAATGGTTCTTTCCTTTATTATTAGTATTTGCATTGCAAGGAAGTGCACCTAAACTATCCTTATCGCCAAGTTCTTCTATGAACTAGAAATAGGGCTACCATAATTCAGGAAGTTAACTGATCTCAAAGTCCATCTTTTAGTCCTGTGGTCTATGCTGTCACCAAAATGTCTGTGGAGTAATTTCCTTGTAATTCCCAGCAACCCATCCATAATTCATACACATTAATCTAACCTCATCCAGTTCTCATTTCTCACAGGTGTTGTCTAAAAACCCTTTCTTGCTGATAGGAATTTATTCACTGGGTATATCTTTAATTTAAACCACTGACGCATCTCATTAAACTTTTCATATACATCACCTGCATGGGATGAACAACAAAGAAAAATGAGGTACTGGAAAAACATCTCTAGAATGCATTTCTAGAATGTCCTCTGTATCAATCATATCTAAGATTAACATGGCATAGCAGTATAAAAATGCATTGAAAATACTACAGTGGAGAGCCTGGAGACAGTAAAGCTGGAAATATTATAAGCATTGAAGCACCATGGCAAGCAGCTCTATTTTTCAGAGAGTTCTTTTTTTTTTCCCCCTGACTCTGATTTTTAACAAAAGGAGATCTTTCCTTATTTATTTCACTGCAACTTTGTAAGAGAAATGAGAAAACACAGCAATTCAAAGAACTAGGGGCCTGGTCTTGTGAGGCACTGAATGCGTATTGTGCCCTCTGCATGAAGTTAAGAGGAGCGGAGAGTAGTAAGCACCGTCCAGCAGAGATTTAACACTTTCAAGGATTGAGCTCTTGTAATTCCTTAAACAATTCCATTTGAATCTGCCTGTAGTAAAAAGGGGTGGTCAGAATTTACAGACCAACAACAAGGCAAAAATACTAGATGGCCTGATCCAAAGCCTGCTGAAGTTGATTGAAGTCGTGGAAAAACAACCATTGAGTTTAGGTCAGGTCCACAATCATAGGCCTGGCGGAAACCTAATTTATACCAGTCTGTAAAGTCCTCTCTTTGTAAGTGCACAGTTGTTCTCTGCATTACACTTGTTAGGGTTTTATTCAGCTAGATCTGAAGGTTCCAAGGAATAGGACTTAGCTTTCCTTGGGAGATTATTTTCCAGATCAGTAATACTCTCAGGGAAGTTAAGCCTGATATTCGTGCTAATTGTCATTTTCTTAATTTCATTCTAATATATCTCTGTGCACCACAAAAAAAAATTCCTTGCCTGCCTTAGTACTGGCATCCCTCAAATGTGAGTTGACTGTTACCATATATTCTTTGCCCAACTCTTACATTCATATTTAGCATTTTAAATCTTTCCACTAAAATTAGTCCTTCTAGCTCCTTAATAATAACTGATATTCCTCTCTGCACCCATTTTAATTTCTCAACGTTTTAATGGTAATGTGGTACCCAGAAATGATTGCTGTATTCAACATATGTTCGCAAATAGTAAGTCACAATATTAGCTCCCTATCCTATGACAACATGCCTTTGTGTATGCAACCCACAACTGAACGGATGCTGCTATATAACCATACAAATACATCTCTAAATTGACGCTGATTATTGCACCTATCAGAGCAGGGGAAAATATTCTGATTAATTGTCTATAGGCAGCTATGACTTTAAATGTGTTTGATGTGAACTGTGGCTGTTTTTCAGACACTGGACTTATTCTCGCAAGTAAATTGAAATGAACTATAGCAGCTGATGCCACAATTATTTATTGGCCTTTCCAAGCTTGGCTTGTTCTGTTTTAGACAATTATTCCAGGGTGCCTTCTTTTCATTCTCTCCTTTTTAATATCTTCCATGTTTCATGTTGTCCTCCCTTTAATATAAATTAAAATGCTCCTGCCACTCCCAGTCTGAGCCTGGGGAACGTAATAATTTATTCAGAATCCAAGCAAACATTCTAATGTCTAAATGTCATTACAGATCATATTCACATGGCTCACTGTGATTGTATACACTGATATGTTTCGATTTTGATCCTTCTTATTGTTAATAGAGAATAACTTGATGGGGCTGGAAAGCATTTCTGCTTGGGCCACTCACTCATACCTGAAGAAAAGCCTGGGTTGTGTTTGGCTGCATATATGCAAATGAACTTATTTTGATTAAGGTCATTGTAGAAAGTCCACTTTCTTTGTAGCATAGCTGATGTGTATATGTAAGATTCTGTCCTGGGACTCGTTTCAGAGAGGTAGCCGTGCTAGTCTAGTTCAGCAAAAAAAAAAAACCCAAAGGAGTTCTATAGCACTTTTAAAGATTAACAAATTTATTTATCGCATGAGCTTTTACGGGCACAATCCCACTTAATCAGATGACTGAATCAAGTGGAATGGTGCCCACGAAAGCCCATGTTATCAATACATTTGATAATCTTTAAAAGTATCACAGGACTCCTTGTTTATCCTGAGACTACACCTTTTCCACAGTTGTATCCATGGAATTGCATTAATTTCAGAGTGTAGATACATATGTGACTGGGGCAGTATTTATCCCCTGAAGTCTACTGCTGTTCTTCCATTTCACACTCTTGATATTGTAGGAAAGACTTCAGTAGTTCATTTGTTTTTTTGTTTTTGGTATGTCATGGACCCTAATAATTAAACTGCAGGCAAAGAGTGTCAAGGACTTGTTATTAATGTATTACAAAAAGGACAAGACACACCCTGAAATGAATTTGAAAATGGAATACTGCATATCTGTCTCCACTTCTGGAGGACTGATCAAATCCAAGATCTAGGTGTAATGATACTACATGTTCCTTTAAAGGCCTTGCAAACCTTTATTGCATTTTCTCAGCCCAGAAAACTGCATCAGTGTATGAAGTTATGTATCTTGTGATAAACATTTGTCACATCAAACAAATGCCTTTATTTTACTTTCATCAGCTAAAACTATCTTTTCCTATTCCTCTTAAGGCTTTTACATACCTTAGAGTGTGTTATTTCTAATCAGGTTAAACTGTAAACCTTAGATGTTCAGGTTAGAACAGAGTGAGCAGGGACATCTCAAGGGCTATGTCTACACTAGAAAAAGTTAAGTCAACTTTGTTAAGTTGACTTAATAAGGTTGACTTTAAGTCGACTTAAAGCCGACCTTATTAAGTTGACTTAACAAAGTGGACTAAGTCGACAGTCCACTTTGTTAAGTCGACCTAACCACCCTTACATCGACTTAATAAAGTCGACTTAAGGGTTATTCCATGTCCACACCATCCTTAAGTCGACTTAAGGAGTCGACTTAAGGCTTAAATCGACCTAATTGGTGGTTCTTACTAAATCGAATTAAGCTTTCATTAAGTCAATTTAAGGAATTTCATAAGTCAGCTTAATGAATGTCTGGTGTAGACAGGGAGTAATTTAGGTCAACTTAAGGGTCCTTAAGTCGACCTAACTTGCCAGTGTAGACATATCCTAGGAATTTTTTGAGTTTTACTCCATAAGTAGTCCAACTGATCTGTAACCAAAGCAAAACACTGATCACATTGGGACTGCTCATGGGGTAAGATGCATTTCAGCTTGAATGGGAGTCGCAGAGTTGGGGCCTATAGTGAGCAATGTAGATAACCACTTCTTGACAATTAGTTCAAATCCTGCCCTATATCTGAAGATTGTTTTTATTTGCTTGCTATTCATATCAGTGAATATTTCCTAACTGTACCATGAACAAGGCAATCCCCTACCTTGATAGATTCTCCTAGAGGCTGGACAATTTCCTCTAGTTAAACTGAAATGTAAAATATTTCTGGGGAAGACTTTCTTGTTTTTATTGTGATCAGTTTTTCTTCCAGCCAACAGCTTAAAGTGGCTCCCAGTAAAGTCAAAGCAATATTCACATTGATTTCATTGGGGGTAGGATCAAAGCCATTTGGTTCCCCTTGCTGTGAATTTCAAAAGCATTTGGCATTGAATCAGAACAAAACTTGTAGCTTGCACAAAATTTGCTATTTAGGGATATGATTTTTCAGACCCCAGGTTCCATTTTTTGGTCACATATTTGTCAAATACAGAATATATCATTGGGTATTTTGGTCAGAGACATGTATAATTAACTCTTGGCTTCACCACTCAAGAGTAATGTGACCAACTTTTATAATGGTTGAAGGAATATTTGGTCCACTTATTACCATATTAAAAGAAAGGTACAGGGGTTATGTCAATGTGATGTAGAGGAACATCTACCCGAATATGAATAATTCTCTGGTAGACATACAGTGACACTGACCCCAAAGCAGCACACTGTAAACCCCATATTTATCATTCCTGTATGGTTGTAATAGTTTATGCTAAGGATGCCATATAAAATATTGAATGAATGGTCAAAATCTGCTGAAATCCATTGTTCTGTCAAAATGTATATATTAGTAGTACAGATCAATTTATAAGATTTTGCTGTTATGGAAATATGTTATAATCTTGCTAGTATCAGCAAAGGAGGCATCCATGCCAGGGAGGGGCTCAGCAGCCATCAACCAGCAAGGGCTTTGTAACCAAAGACTTACAATGCAATGACAGTTTACAATAGTATGCACTGAAAATTATTCAACTTAGACTCACTTGCAGCAGGGGAAGGATTGTACTAAGCAACTGAGCCCACCTGGACATCCCAGGACTAGTGTCTACTGAGCACATGGTCCGAAGATGTAAAATAAGGAAAGAGGATGCATGGTTGGTCCTTTCTCCTCCCCGACCTAGGCCAAAGCTGGATTAAGGCAGGGGCTTTAGCAGCTGCAGCCCTGGCTTAAAGGGGGGACCTGTGCTCCCCTGCAAAAATACAGCCCCAGGGGCACACAGCTGCTGCCCACCTTTGGGCCATTCACCCAGTCCCCAGGCTGACTGGTGTGCTCCAGACCGGCCAGCCCGGGGCTGGCGCAGGAGTGCCATGGACCACGGCCTCTGGCCCGTGACCCTCTCCACCCCCACCCCTGCCACAGCAGCACCAGCCCATGGCCCCTCTCCAGGGCTCCTCTGCAGTGCTGTCTGGGGCCCTAGAGTCCATGACCCCATCCTCCCCTGCTATATTGCTAGCCCACAGTCTCTGTGCCCAAAACCCCCTGCAGTGCCAGCCAGGGACCTGGAGCTCCTGACCCTGCCCCCCAGTACCAGAGGGGCCAAGCTCCCTGCACCTAGGCAGGGCACCACCCCACAAGGTTGTGCAGCCCCCGCCCCCCCCCCCCCCCCCTTGATCGGGCCCTGACCTTGGCTGAAGGCAAGAGGAATATGGGAAGACAAAGGGACTGGACCTAGGCCTGCATACTGAGAACTGTAATATCCAGTGGGGTGATAAATCTGTTTAATCTAGATGCTGCCTACTGTTAAAGGCTTAAAATTTATATTGCATGTTCATTTCTGATCTCTTATGCCTATCATTTATACTCGTTCTCCATCCATCTTTCTGTAGTTAATAAATCTTTTTGTATTTTAACTAAACTGTGTGTTTCAGTGGAAATGTTTGGTAAATCTCAGTTTATTTAACAAAAGCTGGTGTATATTCTCCCCGCATTGGGGATGGAGAGTGGAGGTGGACTAAGTAACAAACTTATCTTGGTCAGTCCTCTGTCTAGGGCAGGACAGGGCAACTTCAGGGAGCTAGAGTGAACTGGCTGGTGCCTGTCTCTGTGGGATTCTTGGGTGGATCTGGGTGCATTTATGTGATCTAGATGGGTATGGGGCCACACATATTGGTGGGTTGCTGAGTGATAACAGTACCCAGAAGGGTTTGCTGCTTGGCACTAGCAAAACACTGTGATGGAAAGCCCAGGCTGGAGAAGTAGGGGGTAAAACAGCACCCCAGGTCCAGGCTGCATCCTGTCACACATGTAAATAGCATGTTTGGGAAAAAATATGGCTCTACTTGCCAGTTTTAATATTTTTTAAAAGTGCATGGATGATATAATGTTATCTTAGTTACACTACTGGGAATTTGGAGGAACTCTATTGACTTTATGCATTGCAATTCTGGAGTAACAACTCTAAAGGCAATCATGTTGTTTCTGGGTGTGACTAGCCTTCATCTTTTTCCCTCATTGTTTTTACCCCCTCTGAGAAATTGGTGACTCTTTTAGGAACTGTGTAGTAGTGTTTCTGACACTACTGAAATTAGATTCAAATCTATAATAAACTCATTCTGACCTAGTGCAGTTATGGTTGTCCTCTGGCTAAATACATTATTATAGTGAAATGAGATCCTGTGTAAATTTGCATGGATATAGCCATTGATTCCCAATAAACTCCCTTTACAATTCCCTGATTTTTATCCTCAAGGATTTTTATCCTTTCTACTATAAGGGTGAGCCAGTCATCCTGACTATGGTGGGTTTTCTTACAGAGCCATATCCTCAGCTCATGGCAATTGGCCTAGCTCATTAAATTCATTTGAGCTATGTTGTGTATTTTCATTGAGGATCTGACCTGCAACCTTTTTATCCCACATGGCACTATGATAATAGAGATAAAAGCAAAATTAGGAGAAGTATACTCACATTAAGTAAATTCATGGATGACCAAGTTGGGGGAATGGTAGACACGCTGGAGGGCAGGGACAGGATTGAGGGAGACCTAGACAAATTGGAGCATTGGGTCAAAAGAAATCTCATGAGGTTCAATAAGGACAAGTGCAAAGTCCTGCACTTAGGACGGAAAAATGCCATGTACTGCTACAGGCTGGGGACTGATTGGTGAAAAAGCAGCACTGTAGAAAAGGACCTGGAGTTTATGGTGGATGGGAAGCTGGATATGAGTCAACAGTGTGCTCTTGTTGCCAAAAAGGTCAATGGCAGTAGGAGTGTCGCCAGCAGATCGAGGAATGTGATTATTCCCCTCTATTCGGCACTGGTGAGGCTGCATCTGGAATACTGTGTCCAGTTTTGGGCTCCCCACTACAGAAAGGATGTGGACAAATTAGAAAGAGTCCAGCGGAGGGCAACGAAAATGATTAGGGGGCTGGGGCACATGACTTATGAGGAGAGACTGAAGAAACTAGGCTTATTTAGTCTGAAGAAAAGAAGATTGAGTGGGGATTTGATAGCAACCTTCAACTACTTGAAGGGGTACTCCAAAGAGGAGGGAGCTAGGCTGTTCTCAGTAGTAACAGAGGACAGAACAAGGAGCAGTGGTTTCAAGTTGCAGCTGGGGAGGTCGAGGTTGGAAATTAGGAAAAACTTTCTCTTTAGGAGGGTGGAAAAGCATTGGAATGAGTTACCCAGGGAGGTGGTGGAATCTCCATCTTTGGAAACCTTTAATGCCCGGTTAGACAAAACCCTGGCTTTGATGATTTAGTGGGAGTGGTCCTGCTTTTAGCAGGGGGTTGGACTAGATGACCTCATAAGGTCCTTTCGAACCCTAAGATTCTATGATTCTATGAGTTTTCTCTGAATTTTCCAGCAGAAAATTCTACCAGAAAAAGGAACCTGTTTTTATTTTAATAGACTTCTCTGAGAAACAATCCATGAAACTTAAAAGTAGATGTAATGCTAGTGACTAGCAACACTTCAGAGTTTTTCCTAAATCCTGTCATCATACTCACAACTCCACAAACAACTTTAAACATGATGGCACACATGCAAGGAATAAAATGCTATGTTCATGAATGACACTTTAGTTGTGTGCTTTCCCCCAGTTCTGTTTGTCAGAAGGGAAGATTGCAGTGAGGCAGAGAAGCTGTCAGTGAGTACATTTTTGAAAATTAAAAGTACAGTTGCAACAAACTGGGATGAAAGACAACTTTCTAGTTTTAGACCTGGACTTTTCTGAGCCAAACACCTCAGAGGTGGACACTGTAGGTTGAGATCTTGTTTCATAGGTAATTATCAGTTGTATTATGTGCTTCTTGATATCATTGTATAATCATTGATTGGTTTTCTTTGTCAGAAATAAAGGTTTAATATGCTCCCGGGATTACCTCTTCTTGTTTTGTGGCCTTCAGACAAGAGAAAACAACGTTGTTCTTTTTTAAATGAAATAATTGAAAACATTGTGTCCATCTTTGATGGTTCATTATTGTGAACTTGTTTGATATCTGTAATTTTCTTGTTTCATAGTGCAACATGGTGTACACAGCTTCCCTGAGTGTTGTAAAAAAGATTCTCTGGAGCACTGGTTAGAAGCTCAAAAAGAAGCAGGGTTGGGCCTTTTAGAGGCAAATTTTCCATCCATATGATTTTTATTAGAGAATTGCATTACACTGTGAGACAGCTAGACAAGGATAGTATCACAGTTTCTGAGTTATTTCACCTGTATTCCCCCTGTGGATACTGAAGGGCACCCACTTTTAGGCTTCTAGATTCTACTTATAGTTGTTACCTCTCTTGGGTAGAGATCTGGTCCCCACCTACACTGTGATATCTGCAGCAACAAGAGTGCCTAAACAGGTCAGCATCTGTACTTAGCTTTCTCTCCCACAGTTAGTGTAATTGCCCTCCATTACAAGTTACCATACAGCTCTTTCTTAGCAAGCAATAGTTCCAAGTTCACAACTGTTATCAGATTCAGAACCAGAATGACCAGGAATAGTTCAGTTTTTTCCTTTATCTAGCTTGTGTGTTTGAACCTGGCCTTGTTTAACAGATGATCAGAAGACAGTGGCTCACGCCTTGGGGTGTAACTACATAACTCTGGGATTTTGCATTTTTGTAGATTCTTTTATTGCATTCACCTCCCTCTATATATTCTTCAGGAAAACCTTATAACACCTTTTGTTCTACAAATCTATTCCAGTGTGTCACATTGTTCAATTTAATCCTTTGAACTCCCCAGGTCTCACAGCTGTCACGCTCCCTCTTGAGAGATTACATATAGTCCTGGCCCCGTGTAACGCATAAACTATTCATTTAATATAGTAGACCCAAAGATACTTAAACTAAATTCAATAAGCTCTCCCAAGGATATTGCAGGAAATGGCTGAGTCTACCCCAGATACGAGCAGTGATGTAAATATAGCACTAATCCATTCTTTGCACTGATACAGAACCTTCCCCATGAGGATATGAACATACTGTACAAACATTAGTAAATGTAGCACCAATCCTATCATGCAGATATTATTTCCATATTTTACACGTGGAGAAACTGATGCACACAGTTTAATGTCCTAATTTCCAAAAATGCCCATATACAAGTCTATGGCAAAAAATACATTCATATATAAATGGTTATTTGCCCAGGCAGCTACCCAATTTGGTCATTCAATTGCAGAAACTGAGCACACAGACTATACACACAGTTTTAAAAACTGCACTGATTGAAATGTGCAAAGCAATAGCAATTCCAAATGACTTTGATTTCAGTAGGAGTTGCAGGTGCCCAACAATTCTCAGGGGCAAGTCCTTTAGTTGAGTCTTTTTCACAGTCTTACTGTGTGTGATTTTGTGGTCCTTAGAGCAGTAGCCTGTAATCCTTTTCAAAATATGAAATTCTTCAAAACCATTAAATCAAAGATGTACCACAGCTTCTTTACAGCACTTATTTCATGCTGACTGATGATATGCTCCTGATTGAACTCATTTCTTTTTGATCCTTCCCATTAGTTTCAACATTTCACATTTAAAATAGGCTAACAGCATAAATGGATTACAGGCAATCATGAAATTTACCATTAGTTTTCAGGGTCCAAAGTTGGCTGTCAGCTACATATTGAAATCAAACTGAAGGCAATAGGGTACCATTCATAGAACAGAGCTAGACCTTATTTCTGCAGTCCTTGGATCTTCTAATTATTTAATCTCCTTCTTTTGCTCATTTTCAAAAGCAGATTCTTCTAAAACTGCAGGTCCAGAGAAGAGATTTCTTCATTTCTCAAGTTCTTGTTGGTTCTGTCATCAGTGGTTTTCAGATCTTTACCAGTCTAGATGAGAGTAAAGGTAGCTGAACCAATGACTTTAAGTAAATATTCAGTTTAAATTCACACTTCTTCTGAAATAAATAAAATTGTAATGATCCACAGATTTTATTTATTTTTTTTACTTGAGAGGATTCTGGGCCTGGTTCTGAGAAGTCCTACACCAGGAATAGTGTGAGCTAACTCTAACTTTTCTAGGAGACTGCAATCTGGTATAAAGCAATGACCAGGTATTTTTATACTTGCCGCAGTGTATTCTTGTGTGTATGTTAATTCTATGTTCTTACTATTGAGAAGTGTTGATCTTGAAATCAATTATAAAGATTAAACACTCTTGCACCAGAGTTGAGACCACTGACATTTCACTCATATCTGTGGTAATAAGTGAGTGATTACACTGAGTGCAATTATACCAATGAGGATCTGGCCCACACTAATTTTTTAAAATCCTTGAATAGAAAATATTAATTGGATAGCAACAGCATTTTGCTTGTGCCACCAGATGGTTCAATGGATCAGTAACAGATGAGAGATTTATCCCTAGGTTTTCAGTTTGAATGCAGCTCAAATTGGCAGTGGCCACCAGTTATTAGCTGGTTGCTGCTCTGGTCTGTGTGAAATGTGTTGATGGTTTCAATCTGCTTTCTAGCAGACAGCAATTCATATCCCAGAAATCACCATCACATTATCAGGTTTAAATTGACCCCATTTTTCGTAGACTCAGCAGATAGGCTAGGAATTCAAGCAACATGAAGCTTGACTCACTCTCTGTTCACTCTTCCAATTCAACACTGAAGAAGGATGTCTGGAAGCTTGCACTGTCACTGAGTCCTCTAAGGTCTGAATTTCATGAAGGTATGTAGCTTCCTAAGTCCCAAACCCACTAGTCACCTAAACTTGCTCAGCACTTGAAGTTTTCAGAGTAAAAGTGCCTTAGCTGTCTATGTTTAACTGCCTCCCTCTAGGAATCTGGATGCCTATCTCCCATGTAAGCTACAGAGCAACTCATGAACGAGAGAGAGAGAGAGACAGAGAGAGAGAGAGAATTTAAATTGTGAACAAGGCCTAACTTGATAGTTGGCCTCTCTGTGTGTCTACTGAGTTAGACAAAATCCAGCCGGAGGAAGAGGAAGCAGTAATGTTCCCCTTCTTACAATTTTCATCCCAGTGGTTGATGCCTGGGGTGAGAGAGTCTCAGATTCAATTCCCCATTTCTTTGTCGGATGGGGAGAAAGGATTCTTAGATTGCTAAGCAGGGATAGATGTCCCCCTGAGCCTCTGCCTAGGTACCTAGGAGGGGAAGGGCTTAGTACACACCCCTCTAGTCAGTATCTTCCAATAACTAGGTTAGGAGGTTGAGTTTTGAGGGCTGCTTTCTAAGGCACTTATCTCTCCCTATTCATCATATAAGGAGCTTAGGTGCTTAACTCCGCTTTGTGGATTGCAGTGTTGTTCTTGTTATTTTCTTGGCACCTGAAAGTTAGACACTGCAACGGCATGGTGTTAAAACCCTTCATGTATTCTGCCCTTGCTGTTTTGTGGATACATGGAGAGCTCTACATTGCCTTTCACAAACACTAGAACTACACTTACAATATGGAAAACCAAAGCAAACCCAAGTATTGTCTCAGAAATTGATCATATTTACAAACATCTAAGTATTTGTAACTACTTTAAGCAGCTCACCTATTTGGATGTACTCTTTTATTTTTGTAAATTCCTTTGATTATAACCCCCCCCCCACCATCATATATGGATTTTATAAAGCTTATACTTTCAACTTGATTGTTGACACTGACATTTTTACTTCTGAAAGACAACAGAGTCTTGTGGCACTTTTAAAGACTAACAGATTTATTAATCGCATGAGCTTTCGTGGGAGAAAATCCCACTTCGTCAGACGCTTTGTGCCACAAGACTCTATTGTCTTTCTACAATAGACTAACACGGCTACCCCTTTGGAATTTTTTACTTCTGTATTTTAAAAAAAAAGTAGCATTTTAATAGTGTAAAGAACATTAGAGGCTTATTTAACATGCTAACAAGTCCCTTCAGGTTTTATTGCTAAATTGCCTAATTTACATAATTCAGATGAGACTATTTAGCATATTTATATTTACCTTTGGGGGGGGGCAGGAATAACATCTGGCAGATAACTATCAAGTCAATTCCAGCATATTTCAAGTTATTTTACAGCTGTTCCAACTGTGTGTTAAATTCATTTGGGGGGAAAAAAGGGGCGGTGAGGATTAGAAACAATTAAACTGAAATTAGTGGAGGGAAACTGAAACAAAGTGTATATTTATATGTTGAGGGATAATTTGTAATGAAATTCAGGCTAGAGCAATATTGAGTTTCACTGAAGTTAGTAGATTTTCCAGTGATTTCAGTAGCTTTCCAATGACTTCTTCCAGTGAGAGCCGACTTAGACTGAAACTGTTTGCCACTGAGCCAAACTCGTTCCTCTGTGACTGAGAGTCAGCTGTTATTTCACTACAAATAGAAAACACAAGTCAGTGTTAGGAAATACAAGTATTCTGGTTGGGGGCTGCAAGAGTAGAATACAGATCCAAAGGTTTTACAGACTTAGTGTGGCAAGAAAGGGTAAGATGATAGCGAGGAAGTTAGGAGTGTAGGGGAAAAAGGAAAATACAAGCCTAAAATATGTGGAGAGCTAGATGCAAGAGAAATGCAGACAGGCATTATAAACTCTTAGGGGCAAAGAGGGCCTTTGTTATATACTGTGTAGTGCCTTGCACAATAGGGCTAAGTTCTCTTTGCATTATTGCTGTACAAATAATTAATAATAAAACTCTGTTAGAGGCACTGTTCCTAAGGACATAATCTATTACGATTGCTGCAGACAAAGCCAGTCCCATGGATGTGTGAAGAGTGTTTTGTAAGTGGCAGCCCTGAAGAATCTAGAACTCCTATGCTTTTGTTGCATTTCTAAGATATATGTAAGCAGGGAAGCAGAGAGAACCCCTTACTGGTCTGAATGATCCCCAAAACATTACAGACATGCAAAAAGGTTGGTGACTCTCATATGGAATCAATATAGATTTTATCCAGATCCTACAGCGTAAAGAGTTCATGTGATCTTGGGAACCAAGTCTCTTCTCAGTGCATGGAGAGTTAATGGGCTTATATATATCAACCACAGTCGTAGTGCTCAGTCCTCACCCATTTGAGGCATACAATGGATGCAGATGCCTCCTATGTATGCTACTGACAGCTTCTGACTTAAGGTGCAATTTCAGAAAGGCAAAAATGAGTAGGTTTGATTTTCACAGGGTGCCAGGAAGTCTAATTAGAACCTTCATGCCTGTAGATTCTTTCCATTTCATTGCTTTCACATTTTTGCCCTTTTAAAGTTGAGGATTTTATTGCTTAGAAAAAAACCCAAACAAGCCAAAGCCCTGATTCCCCTGCTGATGCTGAGACTCCATGCTGTAAATGAAAAGGTTCATCTCAGCAGGGTATTTTTAAGTAAACAAAAGCACATTGTGGAACAGAAATGACAGAGGTAGCTTCCACTTGAATGAAACAGAAAGAAAAGAACATCTAGTTGGAGCAAAAGGATTTCTTCACCAGTATGGTGCTGTCTCATTTTATCACTGGATAGCTTTCTCTATATAGTGAATTTGCACAATCTCCATTGCCAGCATCATTGCTGGATATCAAGAATTTTGATTTGGGCTTTCAACAGGTGTTTGCTTTCAGCCCTTGATATATTAGCTTAGGTTTGTTAGTCATAAACACAACTTTGGCTCAAAGGCTGTCCAGACGTATGCCTCTGACATCTGGTAGTCATATCAGATACATTCATGTCCTGGCCCATGTGACTCTCCAACTGTATCTAGCCATGGGAGAGACCAAATGTGACAATACACACTGAAACTTCAATAGAAGACACTGACATAGATGCCAATATAAATAGCCCCTTTTAGCCTGTCAGCCAAAGATGACACTCAAAATCATCAGTTTCAATGCGAAGGGATTCCCTGCAGAGAAAGCTGATGTTCTCTCTGGCATGAAAGCTGACATAACGTGCTTGCAAGAGACACACAGGGAATATCTACACTGCTTTTGTGAGTGAGCCACCCAGGCTGGGCCACAGATTTTCGGCAGTAGGGCTTGTGCTAGTGCTATAAAAATAGCTGTGTAGACTTTGTGGCTGGACGTGAAGCCTGGGGCTGCAGGTAGGCTTGACAGCCTGAAACGCATCATCAAAGCAGGGTCTACCTACGCAGTTTTAAGCACTGCTAAGATGCTGAGACTCCATAAGCACAAGCTATGCTGACCCAAATACCTGGAACCAGGCCGGGAGACTTGCTCCCACTGTAGACAGACCGACAGAGAGAGGACAGCACCAAACATCCTGGCATGCGTACGTCTGTGAATGTTGGGAGCAACATCTATGGAAGTACACTACTTATATGTGACCAAAGACTGGTTAAAAACACTGCTCTGAAATCCTACGATATAATCTTGGTTCAATCATGGATCTTACCATGGTGAATTCAATCAGAGGGCAATAATTTCTATTTAAGCACCATAAGTGGAACAGATTGCATAGCTAGCTGACTTTCTCCTGCTGGGTGGACTATGCCTGGCCATTATCATCTTCAACAGTCATAATACCACCTGGGAATGACAGCAATGGGGAAGAAGCTGAGAAGTGGGCAGCAACAAACACTTGATGTTGCTCTATGACTTCAAGGACAAATGTACCTTCCAAAGCACATGGTGAAACTGGGGGTGCAATCCTGACTTATTCTTTTTCATCTCTGAAAATATAAGAAGTGAGGTCATGGCAGGGATCCAAAAATCACAGCATAGACCAGGCAAGTGATAAGAGGTTGCAGTAAAACCCAGGAAGACAAAGATCTCTCAAAATTCAACTTCAGAAAGGTTGAGTGAGAGGGCTTTACTTTGAATTGGATTAATCCATCTGCAGTGTTGCTCTGGCAAATGAGCATTATAGAGAATTTGTCTTCCTAGTATGGAAGACTGCCCAAAAGAACATCCCTAGGGTTGCAGCTGCTGGAGCTAACTGAATGAAACACCTAATATGTGTCTTAATAGCAAAAATATGGTACCATTCATAAACTGAACCCTAATGGACAGCAACCAATCGCTACAGTCCTGTCCAACCACGGGTTAAATTAAGGGGGAACACACCAGAATGCCATTCTGGGCCCCATAATTTCTAGGGGCCAGCGTTCTGGGCCCCTAAAAATAGAAAACCCAGGAGGAACGCTGCATTCTGGTGTGTTCCGCCCAGGGGCCCACTAAGCAGCAGACTCAGGTGGAACACTTGTTCCGCTCTGTCCTGCTGCGGCCAGGTTGGGGAGTTTCAAATCTCCCACCCTGAGCATGCTCAGACAGAGCATGCTCAGGGCAGAAGGGGCCTGACCTAGGAGTGGTTCTGCCAGCCGTCCCTGCAGCGCTGGGCCTCCCGCCAGGTAAAGGGGGCTGGGAAGGGGCAGAGATGATGGGGGGTCAGAGGAGCAGGGAAGGGGCTGCAGGGGTGGGGGGGCAGAGGAGCAGGGAAGGGGCCTGGGGTTTGGGGTGCTGGAAGTTGAGTGGGGAAGGGGCCTGGGGCACGACAGGAGATGGGAAGGGGCCAGGGGGGTTGGGCTGGGGAGCTGGCAGTCAGGTGGGGAAGGGGCTGCGGGGGGTGAGAGGGGGTTGGGGAGCCGGCAGTCGGAGGGGAAGAGGCTGCAGGGGGCAAGAGGAGTGGGGAAGGGGCCGGGTTGGTCGGGGAGCCAACGGGCAGGTGGAGAAGGGGCGGGGAAGAGTCAATGATCTGGTGGGCAGGGTGTGTGTGAGAGGAGTGGGGTAGAGGCCTGGGGAGAGGATATGGGAGCTGGTTGGCAGGTGGGGAAGGGGCCTGGGGAGGCTTGGTGGTGGGGGAGCAATGGGGGGCAGCAGAGGGGCCCTATTTGGGGACAACACCATGGAGGCTCCATGGGAGGATCTTCCACTGGCACCCTGCAACCTACTGCCAGTGATCCCCATACCCCTCTGGCACCCCACCCCACCTCTGCCCTGTCCTCCCAAGCTGCCCCGCCATTCCTCCTTTGCCACCCCATCCCTGCTACACTCCTCTGCCAGAGTACTCCTGCTTTTCCTACCACTCCACAATTTCTATGCCTTGTCTAGCCAAAATTTGCTCACTGAATCCAGTGACAAAATGTCCTTTGACTTCAGTGTGACTGAAGATCAGGACCTGTATTTGTTGCTTAGAAGAGAGGGGAGAAGGTGAACAGTTTTTGCTTATTATGAACAAAATGCAGAGCCACAAGAATAATAAACTGCCACAAAACTAATACCTTTAGCATTAATCACACCAGTTAGGTGTATTGGCCCTGTTGTGGAAAGGCAGTTGACTGACAACTAGGATGGTCATGCTGCGGGAAAATTCTAAACCTAACTCAATAAATCAAAGATGGCTGTGAAACCTGCACAGTTACCTGGGCTGTGTTTTTTGATCTGTCAACTCCTTATGACATTGTGAACCAATGTGCACTTCCACTGAAATTCTCATCCCTTTCCTGTTTGAGAATTGATGATTCCTTGGCAAGATGGATGGTCGGAAGAGTTGATGCTCAACAACATGAACTATTCCAAGGTTCAATAATACCACCCTTGCAATTTAGTATCTACACAAATGACCAGTCAGAATTCCCTGGTGTGCAAAGACTCCTTTATGCAATGATCTATGCATTGCTACCCAACTGGACAGAATTTGGGACAGTGAGCATCTTCAAACTGGTTTCCTTGGTGTACTTGGCAGTATTATTGCATGTGGTTCCTGAATGCCAGTCTCAGTAAGACAAAAGTGGGCACTGTCCATTTGAAATACCACCAGGCCCAACACAATCTCCAGATATTGTGGGATGGTGCAAGCATTATGACCCTCCAGTGTACCTAGAAGTTACATTAGATTGTATGCTGGCATTCAAAGAACATATGAAGAAGCTGAAAAAGAAAGAGAGCCTCAGGAATTGCGTCCTCCAGAAACCAGGTAACACAAGATGGGGAGCTACCCCCAAAACACTCCAAGCAACCAGTTTCATACTGTCTTACTCAGCTGCAGAGTACTGTGCCCCTGTATGGTCATGCTCAAGCCATGCACAGACAACTGATACTGAACACAATCAAGACCATCACAGGGACTTGGAAACTCACCCCCACATAGTTGTGCTGCCTCATGGGAACTGCATCACCATCAGTGAGGCAGGATGCCTTCAGTAAAAAAACATATACAGAGCTAGGTGCATGATCCAAGACGTACACTGTCTGGGCACATTCCATCCCTGTGAAGTTCAGAAAGAGCTTTGCTTCTGAAAATCCCTTACCCCAAATGCCACTGTGGAAAGCTACAGAGTAACCAAATGGTGGAAAATATTGATCTTGGAAAAGCAGCTTCCTTCAGAACAACTCTCTCCAGGCACTGACCTTGAACAAAAATACTGGTGTATTTTAAATTGAGCAAGTTCTAGGGTGGCAAAGATTGGTGACAAAATGGCCACATGCGAACTGGAAAAATGACCCAAAATGTGAATTTGGAAAGCCTAGACAAACACTTGAACACTGCCTGATGATGCATTGTTCTCTCTCAACATCTTCTACTCCTGAGGAACTAGTTGAGATACATGACACCACCACATTTTGGCTGTGGTTTAGGAATGATAAACTGTCATGATGGATTGATTGATTGCTTTTGCCACCTAATGCAAGGGCCACAGGTATTCTGACTAAGATATGAAAGGAAAATCAAGAAGGGGAAAATTCTGCAATTTTGGAAATGGATATTTGGTGGTTAGTCCCTAGTTAGTTCTAAGGAGCCTGAACGTCATGCTTACAAACTCAGGCAGTCAAACACAGAACTCTGGCTACAAATTCTAACTCCTGCGGAGTATCACATTAGTGGCAAATAAAACTGAGATGACAGGATGGTCAATTTCAGCCAGCAGCTGTGGTTTCAGGGAGCAGATTTTGTTAGGGAAACAACATCAGGGTTTTCAAAACAATTATTTTTCCCCAATATTTCTTCTTCTTGAGACATTTTGAAAAATTTTGATGTTGGTCCAAGTTCAGACCAAAGCCAAATTCTGAAATATCAAAACTTCCCATGAACCTGAAATCCCAATTTTCATCTAGCTCTGTTACTGGTATCTCTGGAAGAACAAATGCATACAAGCTCACTGGTGAGATAAGGGCAAAGGAGTCTATAGCCTGGAAACAGCCAACCGTTTGCTCTTGTCCTCCTGAGTAATTGGGAACACATCTGCAGGACTATTGGAGGTGGAGAGGAGGAAAGCACTTTTTCAGAGTTATTCATCTGACTATTGAAATTGACCTTTTTCAGTTATGTTCTTTGAAACATTAGGAAAGACACATTGAAAAATACATTTGTGAACATGAATTAAACTAGCGGCTTACAACACTTAAAGTAAATGGAAACTCCTCTGCACCACAGGAGTTATTTTCTGCTTTGCTAAATCAACAGTGCATATCTCAAATAGTTTCCTCTTGAGTGGTCCTCTCCTGCTTCCATTAAAGTTAATGGGAAAATAACTACTGAGATAATTGAAAGTAGGATCAGGTCCAGTGTGTGCAAAGAAGTCACTAAACAAACAAAGCTACCACTCCCATTCAATCATGGGGAGCAGAGCAGCAAGTGTTAGAAAAGACTTACGGATTTGCCTCTATAATGATGAGTCTTAGAGACTTTTTCAATTTTTTTTTTGAACTTTCAGTGCATGATAACAAAGGTTAATACTGAAGTAATTTTGCAATAAGACAAAATGTGCTCTCTGTGTCTACAGGTATTGGAAGCTTTTATGGCCCAACTAGTTGTTAGCTAGTTCGTTAGGTGAACACCCCCTAGGCTATGGGTTTAATTTCCCATTAGTCAATAAGAGACTGGAGGTATTTTTTTGTTTTTTTTCCCAATCAGCCAGCTACTATGTCACAAGGACCTTCTCAGTGACATTTAGTGAAAAATGATGCAGGGGTGATTCCCAGAAAGGTTATGTATGGTCGTACCCAGAATTGTAAATTGAAACAGGAACTAATTTGGAAGTTAGGAGACCTGAGAGCTAATCACTTGTTAAGTTTATGCTGATCACATGACTTTCTGGGGTCTAAGGTCCCCATATAAAATATTAGAAGAATTTTACTTAGATACCTTGTTAAGCTGAGATGACATCTAGACCTACACAATGCTGTATCGAGGATTACCCTAAACACATGTAATTTCCCTTAGAAACATATGGGATTCTATGGATGCCACTATAAAAATGCAGTGTGGCACAGTAACCACATAAATATTCTAATAACTAGAAGCAATAGGATAAAGATTTTGGGTTATTTGAAGTTGATCCCATACTCCATTAATAGCAAATGCTTTTCTAATGTAGCTGCACAATGTTAAGGTTTTCAAAGTATTCTGTATCAGCATACATCAACATGCTACAGTATCTAGCGGGTGTGTGTACGACAAGGGTTTGTTTAGAAATGGCATCTGGAAGTTCACTTTGTGTTTAGGGTGATGTAAATAAACTATTAAGACATAATAAGCAAGAAGATTCCAACTAGAGAAGATGAGAGTTTGGGAACTTTGTCTCTGACTTGGGTCCCAGTCCTGCAATGAATTCAATGTTGCTTTGTTTTTGTTTTGTTTTTTAATGTTTACTGTACATAAAAGCTCTAGTCATGGGCCAGGAACCAGGATCTCATTGTGCCAGGTGCTGTACAAACAGAACATAAAGGCTTTGTGTATTTTTTGTGCAAAAACTTGACTTCTTGTGCAAAAACAAGCTCACCGCACACACCCGAAAGCACCTTGTTGCGGCAAAACTGTCCTGTTTTGCCACAGCAATAATACCACCTAAACGAGAGTCATAGCATCCTTCGTGCAAAGCCTTTTATGCAAAAGAGGCTGTGTGTATGGTGAGTCATTTTTATTCGGTTTTAAGTGGTCTCCGGAAATGTCCCAAGCAAGAGTATATGTCAATTTCACTGCTCTGTTAGGCGGTTTCAGCCGAGAAGCCCTGGTGGCTCCCCACTTGCCTAAGTAGACCAGAGGCAGCCACCGGCTCCAGCCAACCCCTGTGACAGTGGGGTTTCAGCCGCCAAGGTTCCCAGGTCCCCGGCAGCAATGTGACTGCAGCTGCTGGGGTTCCAGGGTCCCTGGAGGCTGCAGCAGGGATGTGCTGCTTCAGCTGTTGGGGTTCACCCAGGCAGGTTGGTAGGGACCCGGGAACCACAGCAGCTGGAGAGTCATGCTGCATCCACTGGGGACCCAGGAACCCTGACAGCTGCTTCCCTTGCCGCGGGGAATGAAAGCAGTCACTGGGGCTCCTCGCTAGCTGGTGGCTGCATACCAGCTACCACTGGGAAGCCGGGAGCCACAGCGGCTGCTTCACCTGCTGCAGGGGAAGGAAGGCACCCGCTGGGGCTCCCAGATCCCCAGTTGTTGAGTTCTCCAGCCAAAGTGGGGCTGCAGCAGCCCCGGTTCCTGGGATCCCGCAGCTGCCTGCCTTGCTGTGGCTGGAGCCGCGCTGCTGCCAGAAACCCGGGAACCCCACCGGCTGTAGCCCCGCTGCAGCTGGGGACCGGCGAGCTCCAGCAGCTGGAGCCCTTATAAGTCTGTAGTGTGTACATAGCCAAAGAGAGTCCCTGGCCCAAAGAGTTTATAAACCTAATTAAGAGACAACAGATGGATGCACCCAGACTGACAGGGAAACAATGAGATAGCATTGGTCAGAATAACAGGCAGTGGTCTCTGTACACCAGCAGCTATTGACAAGTGTTTGATGTTTCACAACGAGGGAAAGTCTTAAAGAAGGATTTGAAGGAAAAGAGTGAAGTGGCTTTGTGAATGTTTAAAGGGTGTGAGGTAGGATGGGAGAGAGCACATTATTTGGAAATGTGTGACGTGGAAGATGGAGGACAGCATCCTAGATTGATCAGATGTGGGCGATATCTTAATAGTAAATGAAAAATGGTAGGGTGGGGATAGGCCAGGAAGGGCCTCGAAAGTAAAGACAAGTTGCTTATGTTTCATGTACTAGAGAAAGGGGAGCCAGTGAGTGGATGCTAAGAAAGGGGTGCAATGATCAAGAGATGGACTAGGACAATGGCCTTTGTAGCAGTATTCTGATTGGATATGAGTGGAGCAAGATTACATTTGTACAGACCTTAGTGAGAAGCATGGGGAGGAATAAAAATCTGTTGGCTTTTGGAGTGGCACGTTTTGGGCCCCTGACATGGTCCCAGGGCTGGAGGAACCTCTTCTTCCCATTGTGACCCCCAGAGCTCATAGGAGTTTTGTGCCCCCAATTATTGGGGGAGGGAGCTGTGCTATTGCTCCCCCCTTGCACGTGCCCTGAATCTTAGTCATTTATACTTTATATGATCCTCAAATGTACAGTCAATGTGTGGTTTAACCTCATCATCATAAATTATCTTATTGGGTTAAGTCCTCAGACAACTCTGTTGAACTGATTATAAATAAGCGTTTAAACTGCACTTGTGTCTTCCAGGTTGGCTAAATACTGCTGCCCAGCACAGTTACCTAAAGAATGTAGCTTGGAGTAATTGTTCTAAGCCAGTGGGACTGCAACAATATTTGTATGTGTCAGACCGTGCTAAAGCCTTGGCCAGTCAAAATAAAGAGCACTCTTGTAAATTTGTGCTGGCAAAATGAGTTGAGCAGGACTTGGCCTATATGCAGTAAAACACCTTTAAAAGTGGCTGAACCAGTCAGGACTGGCCTGAGGATCCCCTGTAGGATCAACCCAATGGGATTAGTTAGCATGATTTAATAAAACCCATATTTTTGCTTAGTATAGGTAAGGCTTTAGGTATCTGATTTTACCTGTTCCCAGGTCTACCCATCGAGCGATGACTTTGGGGAGTGAACAACCCAGCTTCTTTGGGTGCAGCAGCAAGCCTGAGCAAGTCCATGTCACAGAAGTCTCTGAGGTGCGTGCTGTTGAGCTTGGGCAGGCTGCTCGGCACTTCAGAGTACTGAGCATTGCTATTTAGTACCTGGCATTACCAAGTTCTTAGGCTTCAATTTACAGAGACACTTAAACACATGGGCAGGTTAATCCAGATTCAGTGCTTGAGCACACTTAGTTTTGTCAGGAGGATTTAAACACCTGCTTACATGCTGTTCTGAATCCAAATGCTTTCCTGAACTGGAGTTTTAAAGAGCAGCATTTCCTTGAGCTGACTCGGAGAGGAACACCTCTTCTCCTTCAAGCTAGCAACTGTTTGCAGCCAGCAGTGGACTGTGGCAGTCATTCCTAGCCACTTGGGCTATGTCTACCTTGTTAATTTAAGTCGACGTAGCATGTCTACCCTTAAATTTTAAGTCAACTTTTGGGGACCCTACAAAGTCGACCTAGAGCGTCCACACTGGACGCCTACGTCGACTTCTAGGGGCTAGGTGGACCTGGGACTGGTCCACGGTGGCAGGGGGGGCACCCCTTGCCAAGTGCCAGGGAGCTCAGCCTTGGGGATAGGGAACCTGGCAGGGCATAGGGGCAGGGTGGGCAGGGCAGAGGGGGGCATGCCAGGCTCTTCCTGTGCCAGCCACCTGGCAGGGTGGGCAGTGGGGAAGCCCTGGAGTCCCCTAAATTGACTTAGAGCCGACTTAGGGCTACTCTGAGTCCACACTGGCTTAAGTCGACTTTAGAAAGTCGACTTCAGCAGAAAGTCGACTTAAAAGTAGGTTTAACAAAGTCGACTTAATTTTTCCTGAAGTCGACTTAAGCAGTTGCTTAAGTCGACTCAAGGAAAGTGTAGTGTAGACTTTGATTTCTATTGATTTCAATGGGCCAGTTAGTTCGAACTAAGAAATTAGTTCGAACTAACATGGCCACATTGGTTAATTCAAACTAGTTAGGTTGAATTAACCCTTATTTCTAATACCCTATTTGAAGTTATTAGTTCAAATTAAGGACGCCCTTAATTCGAACTAATTAAAGCCTAATGTAGCCATGGCTTTAGTTAGTTTGAATTAAGCTTCCTTAATTCGAACTAACTTGCCAGTGTGGACATAGCCATAGAAACCAGAAGGAACTATGAGAGAGGTCATCGAGTCCAGTCCACTTCGCTCATGGCAGGACCAAGTACCCCCTTGAACCATCCCTGACAGGTGCTTGTCTAGCCTGCTCTTAAAAACTTCCAATGATGGAGATTCCACAATCTGCCTAGGCAACTTATTCCAATGGTTAATGACCCTGACAGTTAGGAAATTTTTGCTAATGTCCAACCTAAACCTCCCTTGCTGTAATTTAAGCACATTGGGACCAGGCCAACTGGATATTCCTTTCCGCTGCTTTTGAGCTACACTTTTTATAAACTGTGAGGCTGGAAGATCTTTGAATGTCTGATGTTCAAAGACCAGTTCCAAAGGGGTAGTGATGTTAGTCTATTGGAGAAAAACAACAGAGTCCTGTGGCACTTTTAAAGACTAACAGATTTATTTATCACATGAGCTTTCATGGGAGAAAATCCCACTTCGTCAGACGTTTTGAAGATGGGAAACTTGCAGAATGGGAGGACATAAATGCAGGGGAGTATATGACATAGGATCAGGTCAGCCTGTAACAGCAAATCAAAATAGGTGTTAGGATTCAAACACTGGGGAACAGCACATAGAGGAAGGTGAGGTCAAATCACCTGTTGTAATGAGAGAAAAATCCGTAGTCCCTGTTTAACCCCAAGACAACTGAGTCAAATTTGCATATAAATTCGAGTTCTACAGTTTCTCTTTGATGCTGTGATTTGTTATTCATCTGTTTCAACACAGCTATTAGCAAGTCATCAATGGAGTGAGCAGAGAGATTGAAGTGTTCCCCTATTGGTTTTTGAGTGTTGCAATTTGATGTCAGATTTGTGTCCATTTATTCTTTTGCACAGAGACTATCCTGTTTGTCCAATATATAAGGCAGAGGGGAATTTCTGGCGCATGATGGCATAAATCAGATTGGTGAATGAGCCCTTGATGGAGTAGGTGGCTTGATTTGGTCCTGTGATGGTGTGTTCAGTGTAGATATGAGGACAAAATTGGCAGCGTGGTCTGTTGCAGGGATATGTTTCTGCTTTAATGTTTCTGTTGTTGTTGTTTCTGATGTTCAAAGAGAGATTGGGAGACTCGGTGGTTCAGATTCTCAGTTACGCTGAGGCTCCCTTTATGCGTGTGGTTCCCAAACTTTTCTGTGCTGTGGCACACCTTGAGATCTTTAATTATTTTGAGACACACCACCATATAGTTTCCAAATGAACTCATGAATATTTATGAGCCAATCCAGAACTCTTTGAGTAGTTTTTCAAAAAATTCCATGGCGCACCTGCTCAGGCCTGACAGCACACCTGTGTGCCATGGCATACTGGTTGGAAAACACGTCTATGCTACATTTTATAGTAATAGAAATGCCCCCTGTAAAGTCCTGCTCTCCCACGACCTTGCCCCTAGCCCTTTGCCTGATGAGTGGATTGAGACATATGAGGGGGGTCACCTGGGCATACTGCATTACAGCTAGCCTCTTCTCAGGGCCATAAGGCACAGCTATGACATCACAGTGCAGTTGCAGAATCAGGGAACATCTGTGAAGATGGTATTTGCCTCCTGGCCAAATTGGCAGTGATAGAGAATCCACCACAATCACTTGGCAAATGCTTCCAATGGCTAATTACACAAACTGTTAAAAAATTTTAAATGTATGTTTTTATTTTCAGTCTGACCTTGTTTTAGCTTCAACTTCCAGCCACTGGACCATGTTATAAATTCGTCCGCTAGAATGAAGAGTCCATTATTCTCCCACATAAGTTCTTATAGACAATGATCAAGTTGTCCCTTAACTTAATCTTTTAATCATTCTCATGGCTCTTCTCTGTACCCTCTCCAATTTATTGACATCTGTCTTGAGTTGTACACGCCAGAACTGGACATAGTATTTCAGCAGTGATCACACTAGTGTCAAATACTGAGGTAAAACCTCTGTACTTCTACTGGAGATTCCCCTGCATATCCAAGGACCCAATTAGCTCTTCTGATCACAGCCTCACAATAGGAAGTCCTGTTTGGCTCATTATTCATCATAACACCCAACAGGGAGCTAACGGTGGCTCCTGGTTTTGAGCCATCCAGCCTAGGTATCTTATGTCAGTGGAGAATTGGGCAATGGAATACTAGCAGCTTTACGTGGCCAGAGATTACTGGAGTAAATTCTCCAGTGCAGATCATTACCTTTTTAAGTTCACTTGCATTCCATCACTGGCATAAAGTGAATTTGGGAGACTACAGAATTTGGCTGGCTGTCAGTTAAAATTTCAGGATTTGGCCCCCTAATTACTTTTTTTCTTTTAATAAAAGCTTTATGCAGCAAGCAACCCCCCCATCCCAACCTCTTACACCCCCTCACCCCTGCAATATCACTGGAATGGTCAAAAATGTTTACTAACATATGAGAAGCTAAAGTTAGACCTTAATCCAAATGCTGAGTCAGTCCCTCTATGAGCCAAGAGAGCCTGCAAAAGGACCAACATGGAGGGGTGAAAAAACACACTGTCCCAGGGGATTTGATGTCTCCCTTTGACACCTTGCTCCAAACACTGCTGTGCACTATGATAATCTCTCTGTTTATAAGAAGTGGCTTGCTGGATCACACAGTATAGTTTGGCTCCCAGGGGTATACTTACATCAGAGGGGGAGCTGCGGGAAAAGTTAACAATTCAAGACCTGTAATCCTGAACCTGCATTCTCTCACTCTGAGTATTGACAAGCTGCACTGTTGAAGCTTGACTTGTATAGGGACCTTGTTCTATTTGCTTTTTCTTTACCATTTTTCTTTACCATTCCTTCACCTTTCATTCTCCCAAAGAGGGAGCTGTCTCATTGCACCACTCCCATGTGAGTGGAAAAAAAGCAGGGAGTGCCACTGTCAGGTCTGAAGTCTGTATGGGGCTCAGTTGAAGAAATCTGTTCTTTGAGCCTATTTGCATTCAAGAACCTGATCCAAGGCCTTTTTAAACCAATGGGAATCTTTTCATGTTGAGGCTCAGTAGATTTCAGAGTTACTCTTTTCAGGTTTCTTGTAATCTTTCGCTGAGAGGCAAGGCACCTCGTTTAAATCTCAGTGAAGAGCAACAGGAGTTGTGGGAGATTTCTTTAATTCTGTTTTCCTTTGCTGACACATATTCCCAGCCTTTTCCTCACCCTTCTGTAAGGTATTTGTGTGGCTTTTGCATTTGTTGCAGGTCCTTTCTCTTGGACTATGCTTCAGTTTCAGTTAGGATTGGTTTCTTTCTCAGCGCTGTAAAAAGAAAATTTAAGTCAGTTTGACTCAGTTTTATTCTTAAACACTAGTGACAGTAAAGGTTAGAAGTGGTGGCTGCAAAGGGTAAAACACAGGTACACTAGAAAAATAAGTTGACCTAACATAGGTTGGCTTACAGGCATCACAGTATTTACTATGGTGGCTGATGTCCACTACCCTCCTTAGGTCAGTGGAGTGTGCCCTCACCAGCAGCACTTCAGCTGACCTAAGAGGGGCAGTGTGGGGAGCTGAGAACCAAGTCTCTCAGCTTCTTGCCAGGAGCCTCAAAGGCTCGGGGGCTCCTGATGGGATGCCGCCTCCCCCCACTGCCCAGTCCCTGGTGGGAGCAAGCTGCCCAAGACTTCTCCATTCCCTGCTATCTGCTGGAAAAGGGCAGCTATGTCAAGTCATGGCTTAGCTGTGCAATTGACAAGGCTGCTTCTGCTCCCTGCAGGGACCTAGTGGAGATATGCCCAGGCTTTTCCTCGAGCTCCCAGCTAGTAGCGGAGATGAGCTACTCAGCTGTCTGGGGGGTACAAGAATGACAGCCCCACAGCGATAAAAGGGATGTCTACATTGACAAGGCAAGTAATCCAAATTATATAGTGTGGTGTCCTTACCTGCGTTCATACCCAGCAGTCCCAGTACAGCAGTTTGTCCCCTTCCAGCTTTGCAAGCCAGATAATAGCAGTTTCCCCATCTCTTTGCTGCACACAAAACTGGCCTTGTAGCTTAGATCATATTAACAATGCTTAATTGTGGTTTTAATCAGTGGTTTGCTCACAAAGGCACTATTTAGTGTAATGTAATGTATCCCTTCAATTATCCCAGTCTCTTCATCAACATGGAGATAAAGGGTTTCTGTTTAGCACAATCTTCTATTAAACACTGATGTGTTAACTACGGTAACACTGAAGGTCCTGCTAATGTTAAACATTCAAACAGGAGCGCCCTCGAGGGGTGGCACACTATGCAGTCACCTGGATATAGGAGAAACCTCAGGGCTGACAGTGAAGTTTGATGTAATGCTGCGTACCTTGTCCTTCTATAGCCTGTGTCTCCACTGTCAGACCAGTGATTTGAAAAAATGGAGCTGTAATTCGATCTGCTAACACCACCCTTGCAAGTAGCATAACACTGAGGTCGAAATCTACAATTCTAATTTAGGTCCCTGTAGCCAGAGGGTAGCTCTACTGGTTTTCCCTGTCCCCTTTACCATGACAACACAGCTTCTCCCCTGCTTGCAGTCTCAGGAAGATTTCAATTAATTCCTCAATCTCCATGAAGCGCTGTTTCTGTCTGTCCTGTCAGTGGCAGAGAAACAGCAAGGAAAGCTTTTCCTGCTCTTTTTTTCTTTTAGATAAGGCGGGGGGAGTGAGCAGAGGATGACTACCTCCCCACAAGTCCCTGCACCTACTATCCATAATGCAATGCATTTCAGGAAGTAATTTGAGCAGTGGAGACATGAGACCCCAAGCAAACAGTTTGATGTGATCACTCGCCTTTGCCTTCTCTAATTGGACAACTGAGATCCAATTACACCCCCACCCCCAGTGTAGACAAGCCCTCAGATTCACCTCCTCAGATAACTCTGCATAGGTGACGTGGTGCCTCGGAAGGAGGGATAATAAATCTTGTAGCATCTGTTTTGCACTGCTCTCAGAGGAGAATAAGAAGGTCACCACTGTGACATTCTCTCTGATTTTGAGAGTAAGCAGGCCTAGCATGGGCAGATTTTGGAGCAGATTGGCCCACTGGGTATGAGGTCATCTTGACTGCAACCATAGCCTCACCCCTGGGCCAGAGGCTTTTTGGGCTTCTCTCATGCAAAAAGAAGCCACAAAGAGGCCCCAAAAGCGGGTGGCAAATTTTAAGTGGCTGGGCTTCCTATCCTATATAAACATTTAGGTGCATATACATAGTGATATAGCTGTCTAAAAAGCAACATTAGTAAGGCAGACAAGTGAAAATGCGTTACTACTTGTGACAATCTGAGGGTTGAGCTCTGCCCTGCCCCAGCCCCACCCCTTATCCTTTCTGCCCCCTCACCTCATCTCATCACTCCCTGCCCCCATCCCCTACCTCCTCTCTTTCCCCCTCATCCCAGCCCTATCACTCCCTGTCCCAGTCTCTGTGGGGATCTTAAGGGTGTCCTTTCCATTCCCACTACACAAATGTATATACCTATAAACCCACAGACTCATATATGTTCCAAGAGAAAAATTATGTTAAAATGTACTTAAGGTTGAGAGTTATGTATCAGTAATCTAAAAACAAAAAGCATTACAAAATATTGTGATTATCACAAAACCAAGCATTACAAATGCAGGTCATTCAGGGTTAAGGATATACTTAAAAGAAATCCAACCATGTTAAGGTATATAAATGCACCATTCAGGCATCCTAAGAACTTTTACTCTGCTCTTTAGTGCCACCATGCAATAACCATATGATGAGGCTCTTAGAGTTAGTATGTTTCCCTTCTTGGTATCCCAACAGGGCAACATTAAGATTGTTTAGATGTCTCACCAGGACCAACACCACCAGAATTCACAGATATAGAGATTACACTGAATATGTTTAATCATTTAAATAGTTTCAGACAATAGGCTCCTGAGTGAATAGCAAACTTTTGAACATTGAGGCCTTTCAACTTGTATTTCAGGCTGATGAAAAATTCAGAGATGCTCCCTTTGCAGGCTTTCATTGTGATAAGTAAATAAAAATATAATTAAACCCTGGTGGATGGAATTTAGATCCTTAAAGTGGTCACTTGCTGGATATTCCAAATAATGGAACCAGATAGAATATCACAGATCTATAGTTGTGTGCAAACTTGTAAGCATTTGATGTTGTATACTGGAATCAATTCACTCATTACTGAAATACTGAGCTCCCTTTTGGAAAGAACACAACAACTCTGTGGGTATGTACAATTGCTGTGGCTGAGTTGGTACTGCTGGATCCACCCCCACGAAAAGAGTTAGGCTGTGTCTACTACAGCGCATTTTCTGTTGGTGCAGCTTACTGGAGATGTCGCAGTAAGTCAAAGTTCGTAAGTTGATGGGAGACACACAAGCTACACTATGTAGCTTGCATATCTCCTGTTGACTGCCATCGGCAGTGTAGACCAGGCCTACATTAGGGTTTGACTACACATCAAGTTTCTGTGCTGCAGGTCATTGTGTGAATCTACAGTGCACAGTGTGCTGTGTGGACGCTGCTACAGTGGATTTTCATAGTGGAGGGGGTAAATAGCAGGGTCCCTCAAGGATCTGTATTGGGACCAGTGCAGATGAACATATTCATTAACAATGTGGGAAAAGGGGTAGACAATGAATTACTCAAAATAGTTAACTCCAAAGCTGAATGCAAAGAGATATGAAAGGCTCTCACTAAACTGGATGACTGGGCAACAAAATAGCAGATAACATTCAATGTTGATAAATGCAAAGTAAAGTGCATTGGAAAACAATCCCAACTACACATATAAAATGATAGGGTCTATATTGTCTTTAAAAATGACACAGGACTCCTTGTTTGTTTGTTTGTTTTTGTTAAATGTTATTACTAATACAATGGGATTCTAGAGAAAAATCTGAAAGCCTTAACCTAATACAATTCTTACATTAAACATACATTAACAGCACATTTAATTACAATACTTATCACTCTATGCATTACAAAGTTAACTATACAATGAAGTACTTAACATTTAACTATTCTTAACATTAAGCTTTAACTATCTGAGCATTCAGCAAGTATGGATCAGAGAGGTGCTGAATGGGTAGAGAAGAAGAGCTTCTCATCCAAACTGCAGGCCTTCAGTTTTATTTACAGGCATACACAAGTGCCCTTATACTTACAACCTTTTACGAAAAATCACTCTGGTTCATCTAAGAAAGGTTCTTCTGATCTGTAAGCAAAGAAATTACCCAAGCAGACAATGAGAACTCAGTTAGGCCAGTTGCTCAAAGCTAAGGTGAATTTCTTGCCTTTTCAGCGATGCTCACTGCAGGTTTTCTGGATCTTCTTTCTGGTATTGGTTGGCATCCAGGCAAATAGGTATTGCTCCCTTGCCTCCTGCATTTTTCTTGCTTTTTGTTCTGTACTCTGGCACTATTGTCTTCTTTTCTTTCTCTGATCTGCTGTTGGTCAGCTATCTACTTCTTCTCTATCTTCGTTTTCTTGCTTTTTTGTTATAATCTTACTGGTGCTGTCTTGTTCTGTCTCTCTACCCCATCTCCACTGAATTCCACTGGCTGGCAGCTGGCTATTTATAGGCTGGTAAGGGGTGCGGCCAGGGAGCATGTACAGAAGAGAAACGTCAGATGAGAGGGGCTAGGAGAGCAGGACATCGGGTTGGGGGAACCAGGGAGGAGTGGCACATACAGGATTGAAACATAAAAGCTGATTGGCTGGGAACAGGGATGAAGGGAGACAGAATGTCAAGAGGGATTGGGAAGGGAGGGGAGGGGCTGTGAGAGTGCATATGTTGTTAGGTAGGGGAGGGGCGAGGTGAGGGTGGCACCTAACACCAGGATGGGCAGAGGAGGGGCTATGTACTGGAATAATCTGCATGTAGGATGCCAATAATTGAAGATCAGAGGGATGGTGCTCTGAAGGCTCCATGAAAGGCATGTAGGGGGTGTCATGTGATGCACAATGGGCTATGATCTGTGTAACTTTTCTGTTCACTTTTGGAATGTAAAGGTGTACTTTAATGTAAAATGTGCCATGAAAGGTTCCCTTTTGAATGCTCTGACTTATTGTTGTGGTATCATGATTCCTGCAGCATCATATATGTGCACAGCTATGAATCATGTTACCAGGTATTTTGCATGGCAGGGGGAGAGAAGCAATCAGACTTGACTTCCAGCAGCATGAAGACAGCGAGAGCCGTTTCCCAATCAGCATTGCAAGCACATACCAAGGGAAAATAACAAAGACAGTGGGGCTAGCAAAAATGTCTGTAGCGCCTGTAGAGGGTGAGAGGTGGAGAGGATTAGAAAACAAATACAGGCACTTTGAAGGAGAGAGAAGCGGGTGGGTTTTGTGAGAGAAAGACCATCTTGGGAGCAACTGCAAGAGTCTGAGCCTATCCACATGGCCAGGAGGGCCTTGGCTGACTGAACACCACCAACAGCCAGCCTTGTGGGTAAGAATGAGGCAAATAGACTAAAGAGTAATCTTGGAATAGTGTTAGTAGTTCACATGCATTTTATATCTTTTATTTACTTGTGGTAACTCTTGATTCCTTTATTAAGTGATTGGGCATTGATTTGCTACATACTTACTTGGAATCATATTCTAATCAATAAACTAGTGTTTGTTTTATCTAAAGTTGTGTGGACTTTAGAGGGTGTGAATCAGAGAGGCTGGGCCAATTCATTTCAATGTCAAATGGAGGGACAAAGAGCTACGAGTCTGTGGTGATTGGAGAGGGGTCCCAATCGCTGTAGGATGGGAGTTCCCAGTGTAGTGTCTGGAGACTGGGGGGGCTTACTTGGGGACTGTCACATAGGTGGCCAGAGCACACACACCCACTTCCTGGGATCAGTTACATGCAGGAGGCTAATGTGGACTGACTCAGGAGCGAGTATTCACCTGGCAAAGTGGGGTAAGTCAGGGTTCAGGAGTGGAGATCGGGAGTCACAGCAGCACACCAGACCAGATTTTGGGAGTGGCCTGTCACAGGGGGACATTAGGAAGGGACAGGATTAGGGACAACATCCTAAGGGCTATGTAATGGACACACAAGGGGAGAGGAAAAGGAAAAAGGGATCCCTATGCCAGATTTACCCTACTGTTTCCTAAATTTACATATCTATTTAAAGCACTACATAATGTTTTATACCCCTAATCCCACCCCTTTACTCATCCTAATAAATTACCTAAGAACCTTTAGAATGTTAAACCCAGTTTGAGGCTTTTCTTTTAGCCTACATTTCTAAATTTGATTAATAGATTTACAGAGTTTTTGGACAAAAATATCAGGCTACACTTCAGGTGCCATGGAGACAAGCTGCAGAAACAGCCTACAAGCACCTCACTTGCCTGGCACTTAGAGGGAGATTCTGAACCAGGTTGCCTGGACAACAACATCACAGTAGTTGAGGCCAGGAGATTAGAGTCAGGCTGCCTGGAGTACTAGACCCACATTTGTAATTGCATAAATAACTGTTTGGCCATAATACTGGGCTTTAGATAGTTCATGGGATAATGAGCTCTGTGAGAGCTCTTTATTTCAAGGTGGCTGGTTTGAATCAATTCTAGTTTAGAAAATGATGAGAGGTTGTTACCAGCTGATAGCTGGTAGGTGACTTTGGTGTATTTTGGCCATAATATCACAGTTAACACCTCTGTTGTTGGGGATGGGGAGGGGGCATAGTTTTTTTTAAATGACCACTCAGTTTGACATTTTAATTCAGGAAGAGAGAACCTTGATTCTTAATTCTTTGCTGAAATATTGGTTTAGTAGTGACTCCAAAGGACGAGTAATACCTGCTGAATCACCACACTACGTCCTGTAGCACCCATTGTAGCTTCCAGATTTCCAGTTCAGTTGCTCTCCAGGGCAGGTCAAATGCTATTTAGTGTATGGGAGCAGATTAGTTCACAGACTGATGTGGTATCGAACTTTTTGATTTCGTCAAGAGTTTTGAGTTTTACATCAACAATTATGGTGCACAATAAAAACCTGAGAAAAACCTGGGGCTTGTCTCTGGATCTCAGTATGAAGGCCATGTGATAAGAGAGGGCTGAATTTTGAAAACTTCTTGTGGCTGCAACTCAAGTGTTTATATGTGTTCATTCTGAATCAATCAATAAGTATGCCTGTGGCAAGAATTGCAAAGAGCGCAGTCAGTGTATATACAGTGGTTGAGTGTATATACAAATGAGCAAAGTACAGACTGTGGCCTCAGGAATAGACATATATTTGTCAAAATTTCTGTGAGTGACAATACTCCTTTAAAAGTTGGAATAAAGCCTTTGATCTTACACATGTAAAGTTAGGCACCTAAACCCATCTTTAGGTACCTGATGTTTTTCAGAGATCCTGAGAACTCACCATCCATTGAAATCTATGCTCAGTACTTATTACATGAGGCCATTAGATATATTAAATATAGATGGAGATACCCAATTTTAGGCCCCCAACTTCATAAATTTTGCTCTTAGTAACTCAAGGCAGCTACTTTGCTATGATGTCACATATACTGCTGTGACCTGTGAATATTAGTTAATCCATGCTACAAGGAAGGGTTTGCAGACTTAGTTATTTCTGGTGCTAGAGGAGTCCAGCAGCTCAACCACTCTGGAGAAGAACTAAAAAATGTTGGTTTTGCTTTGTAGTTTTACTGTATTTTATAGAAAATGACTCTGTCTAAATGGTGCTATATCTTTGTAGCAAAAAGCCTCAAGATAGAAAAATTATCAATGCCTTAAACCATCTGGAGTATTATTTTTGCAAGAGGAAATTGAAAAATTTGCAAGGGGAACATGAAACATACATTATCCCCATTCCACAGAACTAAACAATAACACATCTTTTAAATATTTTAAACCAGTGTTTATAAGCCTTATCAAGATTAAAAATTTTAATGTGTGAAATATTAAAACTTTTGTATAATAGCACATCCTTAATTAAGTTTAATTGAATGAAATATGAAGTGCAATTCAGTTACATAAATAACCCTGGAGATGAATTAAATCAAAGACACAATAACATTTAATTAGGTTGCAGTGTATGTGACACAGATGGCTGGCATTAAAGCAAGGCTCCCTAGTTCATCAGCAGTTCTACTGAAAAATGGATGAAAAGCAAAGAAAGAAGGAAAGAAAGACCTTGAAATACATGTTTATTTCACCACATTAATATCAGTGCAATCTGTCATGTGATTCCATCCCCATATGAACATATTATTCAGTGATGCATGAAACTTCCCTTTAAATCTGCTGAATAGAATAAATCACAAAGGTTCGTTAAGAAATTCTAAATGTTAGTAATGGAGTTTCTAAAAAACAGATGAACAGCTCTTATACATATCTAATACACTGGGGAATAAATAAGGTGCTGTGCATCCAATGGAGGGCTTCAATCCACTGTTAGCCAGCTCTTTAGTGGCAAGCAGGAGCCTGCTGCTGTGCTGTCTCATGAGATGACCTCACCCTTGAAAATACAGAATGGAAATATCACTTTGAATAAAGCTGAAAAAGGCAAAGGAATCACAGTTTATTTTGTCCTTACATGGGATCTGAAGCCTTAATGCATACATTTTAATAAGTTGTACAAAAGCTACCTGAACCTTCCTCTGCCTTCCTCTATTCCTCCCTTTCTTACTCTATGTATGCTAAGGAGATTCCTCTTGACAGTGTGAGCATATGAAGTCAGCATTCTGCAAGCTGGTTTCAAGTCCCTTCTGAACAGTATAATCAGTGATTTTGGAAAATGACTGCCTTTTTTCAGATGTACAGCCATGGGAAATTGAGACCAGCCACAGCATTTTCACTCACATTTGAAAGTTCTGGAGACAAGAGACAGAGTATTTTCAGTGAAGAACCCTCACTGCTAGAGTTTACTACCCCTTTTGTCTTACAAAATCCAAATCTGTTTTCTTACAGGAAAATTTCAAAAGTGAAAAGTCAATGGAATTTGTGTTCCTGAGTCACAAAGCTGCTTTTGAAAATCTCACCCTTTGACCTGTGATCTGGGGGGAACAGTGAGATGTGTGTTTTCACTTTTATGTGAGCATAGATAGGCCTGGTTGAAGAAATAAAAACAAAAAATGTTTTGGAACATTTCATTTATACTTTTAATTGAAAAAAGTTTTTTTAATGAAAATTCCCAGCCAACACTTGTTGGGCTGAATATTTTAGTCCTAGTTGGCACTGAACTAATTTTGATATTGACTTTTATTAATTACACACATGAAAACATAACCTCTACTATGAAGAAGATATCTAAATAGGTAAGGAGTAGAAGAAAAGATTATGCCCTCCATTTTTATAGGGAAACTCAGAGATTACATTGCTAGTCTTTACAAAGGAACTGACCTCATGTTTTTATGAAGTCCAGGTAAAGGCCTGAATCACAAGTCCATGTCACTGTAGAGCATCACCTTGGAAGGTAACTAACAATTCTGCTTAGATAAAATAAGACAAAGACTAATGCATACAGCTTTGTTTTTATTTCTTTCTTTGCTATTAACACTTAATAGCAAGTAAAGATAAACTACACTGCTGTCTCAGATACTCACTTTGCTTTAATGTTCCAGTATGCTTAAACTTCCCATTTTTTATATTCAAAATGCTAATATTTAGGTGATAAGTAGAAGGGACTACTTTTCTATAGTTCTGTGCTGTGTTCACTTGGTTCTGTCTAGTATTTCATTTGTATTAGTACCATCTGTAATTGGAGGCTCAGGATGTTATTCAACCATGCCAGCACTATTTAACTAGATCTTTTCATAGCTTGTGTGGTGTAGTCAAACATAGTAAAAAAAGCCATGTTCAGGGACATTTTAAAACAATCCTTTAAAAGTATTTCCCCTCTCTGTACAGAAAAAAAAGGAAGTCCTTCAGAAATTAGGATTCCAATGACCTAAATCATTGTGAAGCTAAGAGTACAAAGCAGTGGAATAAATGCGAGTGAGCTTGATTTAAGAGGGCACTGTATGACCCATGACTTTTATCGTTCTTGGTTATTGAATTTGTCTGCAGAGTTGTAAGAAACCTATGTTGTTTTTTGTTTGGTTGCCTCCAATGAAGGATCAACTGCAGTCAATTTGCAGAATTCTATATAAAGAGGCCAGGCTGCTAAAGAATATTGGTGGTGTATGATGTTAATAGATCTCTGCGTCTAGAAGGAATAATTTTTTTGAAAAAAAGTATGTACCTTTTGTTCTGTACCTTATTTAATTGTGAACCTTGTTTTGAGAAACCAAAGATCAGAAGGCCATAGAAGAGATTTGACTTAGAGTTGGCTTTTGACATAAATAACCAAGCCACTTTCTCAAAAGGGGATTTTACTTCTAAAATGTCTCATGTTGTTTGTGAAACAAATTTTGGCCCTGGATTCTGCCACACTCGATTACTTCAAAAACTTTGCATAGAATAGAAACAACTTAAAAAACAAAGTTCATATGGATTTTGGGAGGATAAAAGTCAATGAAAAGAGTCACTAGCAATTTTATTTAACATTGAATTCTCAGGAACCTAAGATGTAGAGTCCTCTCCTTTGGTACTGTCATTATTTGTTGACGCAACATATACCATCCCTAGCCTGTTGATGAGAGACGAGCGTGAAAAGTATGGTGTATAGGATGAATGCAGCTCTAAGCATGCAGTTGTAAGAGTATCTTGCATTCTCCCAATTAAAGCTTTGTCCACCTTTCATAGTCTTTATGTGGTGAGAGTTGCCCATGATGCTTTACATTACTTTTTTTTTCAACACCTGGTAAGAAAGCTTGGCCATCTTAATGCCAACTCTTGACAGTTGATTTATTAAAAGAAAACCAAAATTGATAAATATGGCCCAAATTCACACCTGAAGTCAGTGAAGTTACACTGGGATTAATTTAGCCCAATATATTTGGATGACGCTTATTTTTTTTTTTAAAGTGCATGACTGATTATGCAAAGTAGAGCTGAGATGACTCCAAGTTTCATAACAAATTTTAAACTCGGATCAGGTTCAGCTGGCTTTCAGTTGGACATTGGCTGAGGCTAGACAAAATTGTAACTTTTTGGGTTTTGGGGGAACAGTATGACTTGCACCATGGACTGTAGAGCTTGGGGCTAAGCCAAAATGATTAGAATGAGCCTCTCCTAAGGGGAAACAGGTAATTCCTCATAGAGAGCAGAAGGTGGCCCCAATAAAGAGGCAAACTGACAGCTTGGCCTGTAGCTGCCTGGCAGCAGGGCTGTCTGTTGGGGGGAGGGGGGGTGAACGGGGCGATCGCCCCAGGCCCTGCAGTTATATGGGCCCCGCGCTGTCCCAATCCCAATGGGGCAGTGCGGGGCCCATGCCGCAGCTCCCCACTCCCCCCATGGCCACACTTTGCTCTGCTCTCCCAGCAAGCCAAAGGCAGAGCGGCGGGGTAAGGCAGGAGGCTTCCCTCAGCCACTGGCCCTGGGCCAGCCCGTCCCACCCCCAGGGTGGAGCAGGCCAGCCCAGGGGCAGTTGTGGGGCCCAGCCTCTCGGCCGGCCAGCCTGCCTCACATGGTCGGCCGGCCCGGTGGCTGGGCCTCAGCCAGCCAGATCCTGGTGGCAGCCTCAGGGCCCACGCCCCGGCCCCGCGCCGGCAGCCTGGGGTCCCAGCTGGGGCTGGCTCCAGGAACCCGAGGCCATGCTGCTGCCGGGAGCCTGCCCCATGGGCCTGCTGCTCCGCCTTGGGTGTGGGGCGGGGGGCTGCTGGGGTCCCCAGCCATGGCCAGCTCCCCCAGGGCCAGCTCCTGGCTGGGATATACCTCTCAATATTGCTAGGGAGCTGTGAAGGTACATCCAGGAAACCTTTAGTGAGCTCAGTGCAGAGGATTATTTGAGAATTGCTGCATGCATTAATGCACTGCTAATGAATGCAGAGTAGATGCTGTGGACAGTGGGAAATGAAATGCAACTGTATCTAACCTAAAACACCCCACTCCCAACCGCTCTTCATTTAGCTACAAGGCATAATTCCAAAACAGAGAAGCATCACCTTTGAAAAAGCTTACCAGAGCTCCCATCTGCCGCCTCAGAAGGCACAGTGGAAAAGGCATGTTGGCTGCATGTCTTGGGGTGTGGGGTGGCTGGAGAACAGCTGCACCACTTTCAGCCTCCAGGTCAGCCTCCAGCTCCACTTCCTCATCTATCACCTCCTTGTACCGGTCTGCTCTGGGATCCGTTGGCTGAGGGGACGCCAACATGTCCACAGGAGTCTTGGGACTGGTTGTGGGATCCCCAGTGAGGATGGCTTCCAGCTCTTGTAAGATCTGCATGTAACTGATGCCAACCCAGAGCACCGGTTTGCCTCCCTGGCTCTGTGGTAGCTTATCCTGAGCTCCTTCACCTTCGATCTGCACTGTAGTGTGTCCCTCTCATACTGTTTCTCTGCCATGGCCTGAGAAATCTGGCCATAGGTGTCAAAATTACACCTGCTGCCGCGTAGCTGCGCCTGCACAGCAGACTCTCCCCTGATGCCGATCAGGTCCAACACTTCGGCTGTGGTCCAGCAGGGACCACGTTTGCCGCATTGAGCTGCCAATGCTTTTTGGGAAAATAGCTGCACTCCACGCTGAACAAACAGGAAGTGACAACAGGGAAACAATTCTCGGGACTAAAAAATTCTCGGGACTCACAGGAGGGCAGGATCAGTCACGTCACAGCCAGGGCCGACCCTTGGGAGGAGCGGAACCTTGGGCCAACTGGCCTAGGCGGGGCCCCACCCTCACCCCTCCACGCTGCAGGGGAGCGTGGTGGGCCCACCAGCCTGCTCCGCCCCCCCACAGGAGATGACCCTGGAGGCCGAGGCCACTGGAGGAGCCGGCTCTGGCCCCAGCCCCGGGCCAGGAGGCTGACGCCACCGGTGTGGGGAGCCAGCTCTGGCCACGGCCCCGGGCTGGGAAGCCGAGACTGGAGGCGGGGAACCGGCCGCCTGTGGCCATGTGGGGCAGGCCGGCCCAGAGGCCGAGCCCCACCCACATGCTCCACCCCTGGGCTTGCCTGATCCACCCTAGCAGCGGGGAGGGCCGGCCCAGGGGCTGGGCATAGCGCTCCTGCCCTGCCCTGCCCCGCTGCCTTCAGCTCACTGCCAAAGGCAGCGGGGAATAGGAGGAAGCGAGGCTGTGCATGCGGGGGCTGGGGCGCATGCAGGCCCTGTACTGCCTCGCTGGGAGTGGGACAGCGTGGGGCCCACATAACCGTGGGGCCTGGGGCAATCGCCCCGTTCGCCCTCCCCCCCGGGACGGCCCTGGTCACAACCACACTGCAGGAAGAAGACCATAGAGGACAGGATTGGAATGCTGGGACATTTCCGGAGGCTGATTATTGCACGATGAGCGTAAACACACACTGTAACACAGACCAGCCATTCCGCGATAACCACTGTCACCCTTGTTCAGGAGGTTTTCATGTTGCACGGCAAGAGGGTTGCTGGCACACAACAAGCAGCATTTGTGTGTGTATGCTCTCGGAGTTATTGCGTGGAACGAGCATTACCGTGCAATAACTCTGCAATGTGTACAAGGCCTAAGATTAGTCCTTTGTGATACCCCCAACAAGTCCTTCAACAAAACAAAAAAAGGCCAGACTTAATGTTCCTAATACTTAAGATAAAAAATACAAAAACCAAAAGCAACAACAACAAAAAAACCCAAACAAACAAAAAACAGCTTCCACAAAATAGTCCCTCCCACTCTGCCCCCCAACTGCCAGACCTTTCTGCATCATAAAGCTGCAAAAAGGACATGTATCATTTTTTAAAAAATCCACTGTGAGTCAGATTTTAAGAAGTCCTCTTTTGTATTTTGTTGGGTTTAGGTATAGACAAGTTTAGGCACAGCTTGCCAAATTCTAGATTGCTGGTTCTGACAGACCTCCCACTTAACTGTTTCCCTGTTGGGACTCGGATTGAGCTCTGTGTGACGCTGTCCGGATTTAAGGAAGCATTTATGATATTATTTTGTATTAATATCTCATAATTGCTATAATCCATAGGAACTATGTCATGTCTGGTATCAATAGGAAGGTTGTAAAGTGCTAGAAATGATTATTTTGTCTATGTGTAGGTATCGTATCTGTATTAGTAGAGATGAATGTGTTAGCTGTATCTGTATTCCAAATTGTGTGATTCTGGGGAACTCCCCAGACTGGATATCTACAGCCATTGTTTCCTTAATGGCCTATTAAGGAAGCTTCTGGGTACAATGGGCCCAGGGAGAGACCTGCTGAGCCACTAGGACTTGAACATGTGACTCAACTCCATTTTGATTGGAGAGACCTGCACACAGCATAGAGAAGGGCAGAGGTGATAAAAGGCAGCAGCCCCAACTCCATTTTGTCTCAAGTCCCCAGTCTACAGCCAACACCCATCTTTGGAACAATTCCTCTGCGACTGGACAAAGGACTGAGGCCCACCCAGGTGCTGGGTGTTTACCAGAGGAACAAGCCTGCAAACTGCTTTACACAAACTTTAAATCGTTTGTATGTAGGTGATTCACTTTGACCCTTTAACATCTCTCATATTCTGTTTCTTTTCATTTTATATTAAACCTTTGGTTGTAGTTACTAAAGGATTGGCTATCAGTGTGGTATTTTGGGTGAGATTCAAGCCTATATTGTTCTGTGTGATGTGGCTGGCCCTTTGGGGTCAGGAGAACCTATTTCTTTAAGGGACCGTGCGGCTAGGTGGGAGCCAGAGGAGCTGGAGTGCAATAAACAGAGCTGTTTCTATTTTGGGCGGATTCCTTGGTACCCGGTGTGGGGAACCAAAAGCCTGGTTGTGACTGATAGGGAGACCAGTTTAAGAACCACCCATCAGTGTTTGGAGAGTTTGGCTCCCGGTTTTACAGCTTGCCCTGATTTTTGCATGTCCAGGAGGGTATCCCAGGAGGCCCCGGTCACACTTCATCTCACAGATACTAACATTTTCTCACTTTTATTACTATAAATTGTTAGAGAAGATGCCATGAGTGGGAAAGCCATTTGGCCCTAACAGCTGTAAACTTCTTGTGCTTCTATTTTACTTATCTCCTTTTTTTAGGCATTTATCTCACTGTTCCACATTTGTGTGTTGGCAGATTGAGGAGGGTGCTAAAAATGTTGGAGTGACAAGATGGGTTACATAATATCTTTTATTGGACTAACTTCTGTTGGCAGGAGGGATAAGCTTTCACACTTACTCAGAACTCTTCTTCCCAGAGATGTATTCAAAGTGTCACAGCTAAATACAAGGTAGAACATATTTTTTTTAACCATAAGTAGTTAAAACATATTTCCAGAGACCATTAAAGGAGAAACAGCTGGTTGACACCTCTCCAGTTATGGAGGGTGGTGAAGGGGAGGCCAGGAGGGGTAGATTTGGTTGTATTAAGCCATAAATCCAGTGTCTCTGTTCAGTCCATGATTTTTTAACTGTCTAGCAAAGTTATGAATTTAATCTCTCAGGCTTGTCTTTGAAAGATGTTGTATAGGTTTTCTTTAGGGATGAGGTCTGAGAAGTCAGAGAGTTATTGCTTTATGAAAAATGTTAGTTTGAAAAACAGAAGGGGTTTCAGGAAAGATTTCTTTCAGTATGTGGTCCCCATCGAGTATAGGTTCTAATTGTTTGATGATACCCTATATGGTAACTGACAACGAGGGGTGTATGATCAGAGGAGTTTTATATCTGTATTGAGGGAGATTCTCTCACGGTATTTAGGTGGACCATTCAATGAAGTGATCTACTTTTCTGAGAGAGTGTCCTTGTTGAGAGAAGGCAGTTTTCAGTGTGATAAGGTGTATATCCTGGACTTTCTTCTTGGAGTATATTCTGTGGTGTCTGTGAGTCTTGCTGTAAATAACAGGTTTTTTGGTGTGTTTGGGGTAGTTACTGGATCTATGAAGGTAAGTGTAGTGAACTGTGGGTTTCTTGTATATGGTTATCTGTATGGTCCAATTGCTGAAGCTGATTGTGGTACTAAGAAAGTTAATGATACTGTGGAAGTGTTCCAGAGAAAGTTTACTGAATGGGTGGTAGTTGTTAAAGTTGTGGAGGAAATCTATGAGATAGTTTAGATTGTCTGTTCAAAGGATGGAAATAATATTGATGCATATCTTATGGGGTATTATTAAACAATTACCACCCACACTTGGTAGGATAACAGTCTCAACAAAATCTTTTCTGAACTCCCTCTTCTGGCCTTCAACAACTCCCTAACTTCCCCAAGTGTAACATCAGAAGCAAGTTCCCCACAGAGAAAGACATACAACCTCAAAGCAGCACCAGACCCTGCCAGAACATATGCAAAATATGTAGACATATTTCCGCTATTGCAATGATCAACAACCCACACAATACACTTTTCAAGATCCATGGATCCTACACATGCCTTTCACAATATGTGGTGTACCTCATCCAATCCATTAAATGCCCCAATAACAACTGTGCGGGGGAAATGAGATCATAGAATCATAGAATAATAGGGTTGGAAGGGACCTCACGAGGTCATCTAGCCCAACCCCCTACTAAAAAGCAGGACCACTCCCCCTAAATTATCCCAGCCAGGGTTTTGTCTAACCGAGCCTTAAAAATCTCCAAAGATGAAGATTCTACCACCTCCCTAGATAGCCCATTCCAATGCTTCACCACCCTCCTAGTGAGAAAGTTTTTCCTAATATCCAACCTTGACCTCCCCAGCTGTAATTTGAAACCATTGCTCCTTGTTCTGTCCTCTGTTACCCTCGAGAACAGCCTAGCTCCTTCCTCTTTGGAGCAACCCTTCAAGTAGTTGAAGGTTGCTATCAAATCTCCCCTCAGTCTTCTCTTCTGTAGACTAAATAAGCCTAGTTCCTTCAGTCTTTCCTCATAAGTCATGTGCCCCAGCCCCCTAATCATTTTTGTTGCCCTCTGCTGGACTCTTTCTAATTTGTCCACATCCTTTCTGTAGTGGGGAGCCCAAAACTGGACACAGTACTCCAGATGCGGCCTGACCAGTGTCAAATAGAGGGGAATTATCACATCCCTCGATCTGCTGGCAATACTCCTACTGATGCAGCCTAATATGCCATTGGCTTTTTTGGCAACAAGGGCACACTGTTGGCTCATATTCATCTTCCCGTCCACCATAACTCCCAGGTCCTTTTCTACAGTGCTGCTACTTAGCTGATCGATCCCCAGCCTGTAGCAGTGCATGGGATTTTTCTGTCCTAAGTGCAGGACTTTGCACTTGTCTTTGTTGAACCTCATGAGGTTTCTTTCAGCCCAGTGTTCCAATTTGTCCAAGTCTCTCTGGATCCTGTCCCTGCCCTCCAGAGTATCTACCATTCCCCCCAACTTGGTGTCATCCGCAAACTTACTAAGCACGCAGTCTATTCCATCATCAAGATCATTAATGAAGATGTTGAATAGAACCGGCCCCAGGACCGACCCCTGGGGCACTCCACTCGTTACCGGTTGCCAACCAGACATTGAGCCATTGATTCCTACCCGCTGAGCCCGTTGATCTAACCAGTTTTCGATCCACCTTACGGTCCACTCGTCCAACCCATACTTCCTTAACTTGCCAATGAGAATGCTGTGGGAAACTGTATCAAAAGCCTAATCAAAAGATAATCACCATGCTCTCGAATGAAGTCACTCAGAAAAATGATATCACCTGTGGGTGAACACTTTTACAAGGCGATCACTGCATATTTGATGTCTCAATCCTCACATCAAGCCTGCACCAGATGAGGCTTTGAGATTAAATTCAAAACTTTTCTAGATACTAAATCATGGACTGAATAGAGACACTGGATTTATGGCTTATCACAAGAATCTGTAACCAACTAAATTCCTTCACCTGAACACACACGTTTTTTCCCCCGCACAGTTAACTGGAGATATGCTAAATGGTCACTTCATTTGAATGAACCCTTGAAATGTATGTTAACTACTTGTACTAAATAACTTGTTCTACCTCATCTTTAGTTGTGACACTCTGAGAACAAGTCTACACTACAAAATTAATTTGATGCAAGTTATGTCATCCTACCGCCACCAGTAGTAATTAAATTGCTTTTGCATGTCCACACTATGCTCCTTATATTGGCAGTGTGTGTCCTCATAAGGAGTGCTTGCACTGATTTAACTGTCAGTGGGACATTGTAGAATGGTTTCTGAAAGGCAGCAACAATGATGTATGTAATGCAATGTCTACACGGACATTGTGTCAACCTCTCTATGTAGACCTGAGTGTTACGCCTCTCACAGAGATTGACTTAAGTCAATGTGGTAGGCAAGTTACATTGGTGGGAGCTACATATTAGTGTAGACACTTAGGGTACGTCTACACTTACAAGTTAGGGCAACTTAAGGAGGCTTAAATCGACCTAAACAACTCCACATCCACCCTGGGCTTTCCTTAAGTCGACTTAAGGAAAAGTTAAGGAGGCTTAATAGCACCTCGTTTTAGGTCGACTTAACGCTTAAGTCAACCTTATTAGGTCGACTTAAACCAGTGTGGATGGGGATTAGCACCTAAATTGACTTAAAGTGTTAAGTCGACTTAATAAGGTTGAAAAGGGGCTATGTCTACACTAGAAAAGAGGACTTTTGTTAAGTCGACTTAATAAGGTCAACTTTATGTCGACTTAAAGTTGACCTTATTAAGTCGACTTAATAAAGTTGACTTAGCTTTACAGAGTTCTGTCAATGTAAGCTGCCTTACATCGACTGAACTCTGTAGTGTAGCCCATATCTGCATATATTTCCCAGACCTGAAGAAGAGCTCTGTGAAAGCTCAAAAGTTTGCCTTATCCCAACCAACAGAAGTTCAACCAATAAAAAGATATTATTTCACCCACTTTGACTTTATAATATCCTGGGACCACAGTGACAACACTGCATACAAAAATGTTGTAGGAATTTGAGCCAGACGACCCTAATTTTAAAGTTGATTTGACAAGACCATTTTTAGACATGCTGAACTCTTCTGGTTTCCCGAAACAGCCTGATATAATGGTATGGCATAAGAACATCAGAACATTGCACAAGTTTATTGCTGATTGAACTGAGCTATGAACATCAATATGTTAGGAATACAGCATACATATCCTGAATAGCTAAGGAGTTAAGGCAGACTGGCTGACTTACTCAGACCTTGTATACGTGATGCTGGCAAAGCAAACTACAGGGGTGTGATTAGTAAAGCACCATGCTGCATTCTAACTGCCCTATGTAATCCTGCTACTGCACTCTACAAGGTAGCTAGTTCATGTTAGCATAGTCCTGTTGTTAATACTAGCCAGATACCTTCTGGAGAGCTCCAGCAGGGTTTACACAGGGCAGTTAGAGAGCAACACGTTAAAGTGCTTTACTAATCACACCCCTGTGATGTGTTTTGCTGTGTCATGTAGGCAAGCCCTAAATCACATTGACATTTTACTCAATAAAATAAGCTGTTAGTATTTGCTGAGGGAAGTCCCCTTCTATGGTAGGAACAACAGAATCTCCCCACGTTTTCTCCAGTTCATTCCAGATGTCACAGCAGGACACTTAGCACCAGGTAGACTACCTAATTTTTTGACCCAGCACTCTTGGTAGTCCATCTCCCTGCTTGTGCACAATTGTTCCCTACAGTAAACCTCTTAGGCTATGTCTACACTTGCTAAAATTAGTTTGAATTAGTTAGTTTGAACTAACTAATTTGAACGAATTTTAGTTAGTTCGAATTAGCTTTATTCGAACTAGAAAAAGTTAGTTTGAATTAGCGATCCCCATTCATTTCAATGGCTGGTTAGTTTGAACTAAGAAATTTAGTTTGAATTAACATGGCCACATTGGCTAATTCAACTAGTTAGTTTGAATTAAGGGCTTCCTTAATTCGAACTAAGAAGTTCAAATAGGGCTTCAGAAGTAAGGCTTTAATTCAAACTAACTAAAGCCTAGTGTAGCCATGGCTTTAGTAAGTTCGAATTAAGCCTCCTTAATTTGAACTAATTTGCCAGTGTAGACATAGCCACAGAGCTTTGTCAAATCCAAGTTTAATATACAAGAATTGTATCTTCTACCACTTTCCATGAGAGAATACTCTATGACCTAATACACTGTTAGGGAACTTTCCCTCATTATTCTGCCAAAAATTTCCCTTACTTTTACCTCATTTCTCTCTCTCTCTTTGTCTTGTATACCCTATTACCCAATTACCCTTCAACTCTAATGCTAACAACTTCCGGATACCTATAGATTTTTAAGTGGTCCCTCATTAATAACCATTTACCCAAAATAGAAAATTTTAGCTCTTTTAATATATCCTCTAGTCATTTCCACCATCCTAATGATCATTTTTATTGTCCCTTTCTGAACTCTGAATTAGTTATTGGCAATTAAGTTACTTAGTTATTTAATTACCTTTGAATATGTTACATGCTATGTGTGTGCTAAATATTAGTAGTATCTGTGATGTGTGCAGATAAAAAGGCACCCCAGTTTTATATATACAGTCCTTAGTTTCTAAGCACACTCTCTATGTTCAGAGTTCAGCAGTCATTTTGTTCTCAGCGTTCAAAAACAGCCAGTCAGGAAATAAAAGCATACATAGGGTTCTTCATCTCCTCTCCCTTTGCTCTCCCACTCCCATGGAAACTTTACTATTTCTTACATTCTGAGTGTATTTTACAGTTGTTCATATGTTGATTGAGAGAACTCTTATTTTCCATACACAAAGAACAAATAGGTAGGAATATTTTTGGTGTCCTGTAATGGTCTATAGACTTCAGCATTACCTTAGAAATTATTCAGTTTCAGAGGAAACATTAGAGAAATAATTTTCCTGGTGATAAGCTCAGCTTCTAAAAAGTACATCACTGCTCACAATAAGCTGGTGGTAGCTAGTCAAAATTAGCAAGAACATCTCTAATAACACTATCATACTATAATACTACAATACATTTTATTTGAGATTAAGGCTATGAATTGTCCCACAATAAATTGTTGCGAGACAAGCAAAGCATTATGACTGTAACGTTTTCCCCCGTACACACAGAAATCCTTCTAACGCAAAGGAGCGTTCACATGCTCCTTTGCATTTTCGTTAGAAGGGGCAATGCATGGTGGGCACCTATCCCACCATGCACTGCCCAGCCAGCCTTTAGGCTGGCAGCGGGGCTCTCTAGCCTCCGAGATCTCTCGGCAGCAGGGAGGCCCAGTGGCAGCAGGACTCTAGCCGCCAGGAGTGCCGGCAGCTGGATCCTGGCTGTGGGTATTCCCTCAAGCCGCTTGGTTTTCTGGGCGACTTGAGGGACTCCCGGTGGCAATGGGGCTCTAGCCGCCAGGAGCCCTGGAAGCTGGAGCTCCGCTGTGGGGATTCCCTCAAGCCGCTCACATGTGCCTCGTGTGCCCAGAGCCAGTGACGCCACTGATACAGGATAGGAAGCAATTCAGACAATTATTCTGAATTGGTGTAAGCTTATAGATACATGTGGTATAATATAGAAAAGGCTATATATGCTTAAAAAGTTGCAGGGAATGAATCTGGTTTACAGCATTTATTTTTGTTCAGAAATAATTGTGGTTTACAGGCTGAATAGAAACTGAGTAGTATATCTGTGATTAGATGGGTATACGTTGTATCCATGTTCCAAAGGGATAGCTGTGTTAGTCTAGGTTAGCCAAACAAACAAGGAGTCCTGTCACACTTTTAAAGACTAACATATTTATTTATCGCATGAGCTTTCATGGGAGAAAATCCCAGTTTGTCCCATGGAGCTGCCTTCCCCGAGGGAAGCTCCTAAATCCGCCCATGCACTTCAGCCAGACAGAAGGAGTTTAGTGAGAAAGCAGTCTCCTTGCTGATCTCCCATCTTCCTGGCTGCATCAGGGAAACCACGCACATCCTGTAGCTTCATGCACTTCACTTGCATACATATGCAGTGGTTCCCTTCTGCAGGCAGTGGGATGGGAGATCGATGCTCCCTGCCCTCAGGCTCCTTCAGGAACCCCAGCGCCTCGGGACCCAGGCAGAATGCTTTGCCATGCTCCCTGCTACAGTCAGGGGGATGGGAGCACTGATCTCCCATCCCCTTGGCTGCAGCAAGGAGCCTACACCAGTCTTTTAGCCAGGCGGAAACACAGTTCCCCTGGGCCTTTAGGCAGTGGCTGTTTTCTGTAGTCAGCAGGAGGGGAATCGCGGGCCACTGAAATCCCCCGTGGGCCACTTTCAGCCCCCAGGCCAAAGGTTGAGAACCACTGTGCTATATAATCTGAGTTTGCATGGCATGGTCCTTCTTGAAAAATATATATTGCATGCTGCCTTGACTTGTGTTGCAGTACAAGCTGTTACTTAAAAATGAGCAAGGGCCCAAGAAAGCAATCTAGTTGGCTAATGGAATTTCTAACACATATAGTCATTGGTAACATCCTGCAAAAATGGTATTTGTTGGTCTCATTAACCTATCAGAATCATATACAAATTATTAAAAGGAAGAAATAGTAGGGGAACAGGTCACAATATGCTTTTAATAATTGCTTCCAGACCTAAACTCATAAATGGAAGTGTACACATGGATTATTATCTATTCACCGGCTGAATGTTAAATGAAACTGTGACAGTGTCATAACGAGCACCGCATTCTTGATTGATGTGCAGGTTAAGAACATAAGAACATAAGAAAGGCCGTACTGGGTCAGACCAGAGGTCCATCTAGCCCAGTATCTGTCTACCGACAGTGGCCAGTGCCCAGGTGCCCCAGAGGGAGTGAACCTAACAGGCAATGATCAAGTGATCACTCTCCTGCCATCCGTCTCCATCCTCTGATAAACAGAGGCTAGGGACACCATTCTTAACCCCTTTCTGGCTAATAGCCATTTATGGACTTAGCCACCATGAACTTATCCAGTTCCCTTTTAAATATTGTTATAGTCCCAGCCTTCACAACCTCCTCAGGTAAGGAGTTCCACAAGTTGACTGTGCGTTGTGTGAAGAAGAACTTCCTTTTATTTGTTTTGAACCTGCTACCTATCAGTTTCATTTGGTGACCCCTGGTTCTTGTATTATGGGAGTATTTAAACAACTTTTCCTTGTCCACTTTTTCCACATCAGTCATAATTTTATATACTTCTATCATGTCCCCCCTCAGTCTCCTCTTTTCCAAGCTGAAGAGGCCCAGCCTTTTCAATCGTTCCTCATACGAGGCACTCTCCAAACCCCTAATCATTTTAGTTGCCCTTTTCTGAACCTTTTCTAGTGCTAGAATATCTTTTTTGAGATGAGGAGACCACATCTGTACACAGTATTCGAGATGTGGGCGTACCATGGATTTATATAAGGGCAATAATACATTTGCAGTCTTGTTTTCTATCCCCTTTTTAATGATCCCTAACATCCTGTTTGCTTTTTTGACCGCCTCCGCACACTGTACGGACATCTTCAGAGAACTATCCACAATGACTCCAAGATCTTTTTCTTGACTCGTTGTAGCCAAATTAGCCCCCGTCATATTATAGGTATAGTTGGGGTTATTTTTTCCAATGTGCATTACTTTACACTTATCCACATTAAATTTCATTTGCCATTTGGATGCCCAATCACTTAGTTTTGTGAGATCTTTTTGAAGTTCTTCACAATCTGCTTTGGTCTTGACTATCTTGAGTAGTTTAGTATCGTCTGCAAACTTAGCTACCTCACTGTTTACCCCTTTCTCCAGATCATTTATGAATAAATTGAATAGGACTGGTCCTAGGACCGACCCTTGGGGAACACCACTAGCTACCCTTTTCCAATCTGAGAATTTACCATTTACTCCTACCCTTTGTTCCCTGTCTTTTAACCAGTTCTCAATCCATGAAAGGACCTTCCCTTTTATCCCATGACAACTTAACTTACGTAACAGCCTTTGGTGAGGGACCTTGTCAAATGCTTTCTGGAAATCTAAGTACACTATGTCCACTGGATCCCCCCTGTCCACATGTTTGTTAACCCCTTCAAAGAACTCTAATAGATTAGTAAGACACGATTTCCCCTTACAGAAACCATGTTGGCTATTGCTCAACAGTTTATGTTTTTCTATGTGACTGACAATTTTATTCTTAACTATTGTTTCAACTAATTTGCCCGGTACCGACGTTAGACTTACCGGTCTGTAATTGCTGGGATCCCCTCTAGGGCCCTTTTTAAATATTGGCGTTACATTAGCCGACTTCCAGTCTTTGGGTACCGAAGCCATTTTAAGGGACAGGTTACAAATCTTAGTTAACAGTTCCGCGACTTCACATTTGAGTTCTTTCAGAACTCTTGGGTGAATGCCATCTGGTCCCGGTGACTTGTTAATGTTGAGTTTATCAATTAATTCCAAAACTTCCTCCAGTGACACTTCAATCTGTGACAGTTCCTCAGATCTGTCACCTACAAAAGCCGGCTCAGGTTTGGGAATCTCACTAACATCTTCAGCCGTAAAAACCGAAGCAAAGAATCCATTTAGTTTCTCTGCAATGACTCTATCATCTTTAAGCGCTCCTTTTGTATTATCATCATCAAGGGGCCCGACTGGTTGTTTGGCAGGCTTCCTGCTTCTGATATACTTAAAAAACAATTTGTTATTACCTTTGGAGTTTTTGGCTAGCCGTTCTTCAAACTCCTCTTTGGCTCTTCTTATTACACTCTTGCACTTAAGCTGGCACTGTTTGTGCACCTTTCTGTTTGCCTCACTAGGATTTGACTTCCACTTTTTAAAGGAAGTCTTTTTACCTCTCAGTGCTTCTTTTACATGGTTGGTGAGCCATGGTGGCTCTTTTTTGGTTTTTTTACAGTGTTTCTTAATTTGGGGTATACAGTGAAGTTGGGCCTCTATTATGGTGTCTTTAAAAAGCGCCCATGCAGTTTTCAGAGATTTCACTTTAGTCACTCTACCTTTTAGCTTTTGTTTAACTATCCCCCTCATTTTTGTATAGTTCCCCCTTTTAGAAGGTTAACTTTCTAAATGTACACACTGTTCTACCTGACAATTTAGAAAAAAATGTGTTTTGAAATCAGACCTACATCTTCTGATTCTACACACTTTGTGGTTCCTGTGTCATGTTTCCGGCAGCCCATATTTGCAAATCAAATGAGGGGGAGAAGGAGGGAATAATTATGTTCCAAAATGGAAGACTACACTAGCAAAATGTAGTAAACAAATCCTTGGCACAGTTGTGTCAGGGAAGGCATAGCTGCCATAAAGAATAGACAGTCTGTGTTTGGTAGCTGGTGTGGGAAGCAGAAAAACAGAGCTGTTTGTATTATGTGCATACTGTAGACAAAATAGCATTAATTTATAAAACTGACAGTCTATAGCTCTTTAGGTATAGTATGCACAATAACTTTTGTAGCAATCCATTATATGCCTGAATCCACTTGAATTCCAAAGTCATAAATGACAAGTGACTAAAACTGCTGCTATTCAAATGTATACCATCCAACATCATTTAAATGGAAGATTTAAAACACATAGTGCTCTTCCCCCTACATTTCTTTCTTCACTCCTTGTATAAATCTATATCTTCTATATACACTCTGCATGTGTGTGTGTGTGTGTGGGGGGGCTGCATCTGAATGTGTGTCTGTCTCACCAATGCCAACAATTACTTGATAAATCCATTAAGTTATCAGCAGGACATATTTGCTATCAACCTAACCAGTCTCTGCATATTAGCACTGTTCTATTCAAAGAAATGTGAAATAGCTGGTGTAGGCAAGAAGCCATTTCCCACAGAGTTTTTAATTAATAATTTTGCACAACACTGACTACGTGAAAGTCTGACCTGTACAGTCCAGTGGAGGTAAGCTCCAAAGAACATGTCACTTCTGATTGGGATGCCACGGTTGGGCAAGAAGATAATTATTGGGAGCAGCCTGCCAAAAAATAAAATGAGGTAACATAGACCAAGGAAGTGGAAATTGATGCATCATAGCTCTAGTCAATTAGTTGCTCCTAAATTTGGGATTGTGGGTATGAGGGGAATAGCCAAGGGATAGATTGTTTTAGTTTTGAAATAAAAGAGTTTATCTGCAAGTATTTCATTCCCCTTCCCTTCTATTTTATTTCTTTCTTCCCCTCTTCCTTTGCTCCTTTTTTCTTCTTTATTTTCCCTAGTTAGAGCAGTGGTTCTCAACCTTTTTTCCATTGCAGCACACCTGACAGATGATGTTCCCCTGCGTGACACACTGCAATCTGCTGGTGGTGCTTGGGCTGGGAGCGTTTGGGAGGCTGCGGTGCTCTGGAGGATGCAGCACTCTAGGACCTGAGTGGGGCAGAGTCAAGCCAGCACAGGTTGGTGCCCTGGTATCTGGCTCGATGAGGTCGGGTTTATTTTTGTGGGGCAGGTGGTGCCTCCCTGGCCAGGATCTCTGGGTTGCAGCCCCTAACTCCCTTTACTCATCTGGCCCTGGCTGCTGCCTGTTTGTGCAGCAGGGAGCGGGCTGTTGAGGGCAGCAGAGAGCAGCAAGAAGCAGGAGCCCCAAACTGGCTCCAACTGAACTGCCAATTTTCCATGATACACCTCCCGGCTCTTCATGACACACCTTTGTGTTCTGACACAGTGGCTGAGAACTGCTGAGTTACCATGAATTGGGCAGGTGAAAGTGTTGTTACCTCTTTCTATAGATGTAGTCTTTATATTGTCTCAGATTTGTATCCTAGGCCACTAATAAATTGAGATGGGGAAAAGAGAGATGAATGCTGTTTTCTTCTAAATGCAGTTGTAAGTCTACTCTTCCAACCAAGCTTTTCTTCTATAAAAGACTGCATCCAGTATTTGATACTTTCATTTCTCTCCTGCCAGCCCAGTTCATGAATGTGGCCTTCAAAGATAGGCCGTGCCTGTAGCAACAGAACATCAGCACCACCCTGTTATATATATTTGTCAGTCTTCATTATCTCCCAGGTGTGTGTGTTTGTGTCTCTTAGGCAAGATCTGTGTGCCAGGAATTGTGTCTTCATTTGTGGCTTATGGACCATTGAATTACAGTGCCAGCACAGCAAAAAAATAATTATCAAACTTAAAGCCATAAAGTACCTGTTAAAGCATCCTGTCCCTCTCATAATAATGTAAGTAATTAGCAATTCACTCTGGAAACTGATATGCTTCTTCCATTCTTCATGACTGAACTTGAGAAGCAATTATTTTGAATTTCTCTTGATCTCTAGTGAGATAAAATGGCTCACATTATCACCAGAAAAACATGGTTTTGCCCAAGTTCCTCCCCAAACACAAAATGTTTTACATTGTTTCAGATAGATGATGAACATATAAGGCCATTGTTACAGCCAGTAAGCTGTCTATTCATAATTGAATATGGCTGCCCAGCTCACATTCTCATCATTGTTTTAACATCTGAAACATCATCACAGGTTTCTTCCCAAAGAAGCACCTTATTTCCTACTTCATTTTTTCTTCTTCTAATCTCTCTTATTTGCTAAGATAGCTACTTACTTTGGTGCCAAATAGTCTAGAAAACATCCCTTCAAAGTGAAAAACTGTGGCTGTCCTGTAAGTGGCTGCAAGAGAAGAGGAAAGAGATTTTTGTAAAGCTATCGGAGTGAGTTATGCAGATGTATTTTTAAAGTTGGACCAGTCATGCTTGAATACATGCAGGCGTTGGTATGCTGCATCCGTAGTCTGTCAAAGAGAAATCTTTAAAACATGTATACAAATGCATGGGATTCTTTCCAGTTGCTACATTGAAAACAAGATGACTGCAGACTTTTATATTTCTTGATCCTTTGACAGTTTAATTTCTAAAAGTATGTGTGAGTTGTTATGTGGACTTTCCATACTCACTGCTGGACAATGTAGCATTATTGCCTTTAGCAGTTCTTCATAGTAATACCCACCTTGAAAGAACCTGATGAGTTATATTGCACAATTGCTCATGCATGTGCACACAGAGCAATAAGAAAGAATTGATGTATGAAGCTGGGAGAAAACTAAAGAGGAAGATTTTAATCTCCAACCCCAGGTGCTTTGAGAAAGCTTTGAAACAGTTAATCAGCAGAGGTTCAAAGATTCAGCTTGTGCTTCTCAGCTTATTTCATCAGACTTTATTTGATAGGAAGGAAAAAATAAAACGCCAAGATGAAAGACGCTCCAAGCTGCATCTGTCACATTAAAGAGACTCGGTTAAAATAGTGGTAAAAAGCATCCTTCAGGGGATTTGCTCGATTTCTGAAGAAAAGTATATAGCCCCTCTGCTTGTGTAGACGATCGTTAACAAGGTATGCACACACAAAAGCAATGAGAATTCATTAGTCCCAAACCCCAAGTAAACTGGATTCTAGGAGATTGGATATCAAATAATAACAATTTGGGTGTTACCTGGGTATGCGACTGATTCAGAGAAATTCAATTTATAAAGCTGACAGCACAACATTTTTCAATTAATAAGAGATTTTTTAAAATCTCCTTGGTGCTCTCTTCTTGTAGTGGTCATTAATGACTTCTGAGGTGCAGCTTTAGGTAATTGTGTACTTGATCATCTTCACTAAGATACTTTCCCAAGAGCTTTCATGATTAATGCTGCTACCTAATGGAAACGAAAGCCCTACAAGAGTATATCTCTTATAAAACTTTGATTTTATATATTACCAGAATTTTCCCTCTTCCCATTATGTACTTAGCCAGTCACTGTACTGTCTTGATGTTCTTTTGGGGAGCTCACTTTAGGCAATATTTATAGTTTCTATTTCTAAATGGACAATGAGTTAATTGGGTTACAAATTATTTCTACTCACTACTCCCCTGTTTACAAGTCCAAGTATTGTTTTAGCCCTTTTTGGAACGGCATCTTGCTGGAAGGGAAGCTCATGTTAACTTGCTTATTCATTGTAACTCCTAAATCCTTTTTGGAGTCACTTCGTCCCAGGATACAGTCTCGCATTCTGTATGTATCTCTTGCTTTCCTTGTGCCTAGGGGTATTACTTAATTGGCTGTATTAAAACATATTTTGTTTGATGAAGATCACTCTGTAAAACAGCGCTGTCCTCATTCTGACTATCTTTATGTCATCTGGAAATTTTATCAGCAGTGATTTACATTTACTTCCAAATCATTTGTGAGTATGTCAAATAGTGTCGGGCCTAAAATTGATACCAGTGATATACTGCTGTACACATCCCACCATTTCATGTTGATTCCCCATTAACTATCTTTTGAGATCTGTCAGTTAGTTCTCAACTCATTTACATATGTTTATTTTTGTAATTAATGTTGAGTGGCACCAAGTAAAAAACATACCAAAGTCTGAGTATATTACATTTATGTAGTTAGCTTTGTCAATCTAACTTGTAATCTCCGCAAGAAAGAAATCAGGCTTGTTTGTCAAGTCCTTTGCTTCATAGAATCATGTTAAGTGGCTTAACTGTGTTTCTATTAGTTATCAGGTGAATCTGGTATACATTATTTTGCCCAGGATTGATGTCAGGCTACCCATTCTATAGGTACCCAAGACATCCTGCTTCTCCTTTTTCAATAGTGGCACCACAATAGAACTGTCTGGCTATGTCTACACTTAGAAAGCTAAGTTGACTGTAGTAAGTCGCCTTTATTAAGTCGAATTTAAATCGACCGTACCAAGTTGACATAGAAAGTCTACACTACACTCCCAAGGCACACTTTATCAAGTCGAAGTAGGGAGTCTACACTAGACCCTTAAGTTGACTTGGGGGCGTTGGAGGGGTGCATCGTGGGAAATGTGGCAGTGTGGCAGCAGAGAAGGTCTCCTGTCCCCCGGACATGCCCCAAAACAGGAAGTGGGCTCAGCACCTTCCCATTGTGCCTGGAAACTCAGAACCTGAGCAGGTCATGGATCTGTCTCTGTTCCTGTGCTTTGTCAGCCAGCTAAGCGACACTTGCCAGCTAGCGGTAAGGCTTCTTGGGCTGTGGAGCAGGCCTGTCCGGCGACACATCAGCGTGGAGGAAGACGACAGCCTGCCCCTCACCTTGCTGAGCCAGCACTGCCATGGGCACTGCACTGCGCTCCGTGTCTCGTCACCTCCGGGCATGGGAGACCCACAGCGACTGGTGGGAGTGGATCGTCCTCACCACCTGGGACAACAACCTGTGGCTGCAGAGCTTTAGGATGAGGAAGCAGACCTTCCTCGAGCTCGTCTGTGAGCTCACCCCAGTTCTGCAGCGCATGGACACCCGACTTGGACCCACCCTGCCCTGGCCGTCGCCGTGTGGAAGCTGGTAACCCCAGACTCCAACCACTGCGTGGCCCAGCAATTTGGCATTGGGAAGGCCACCGTGGGGACTGCCCTCATGCAGGTCTGCAGGGCAATCAACTGGGTCCTGATAGCTTGCCTCATCACCCCAGGCAACCTGCATGAACTCCTCAATGGCCTCCCCTGACTTGGCTTCCCCAACTGTGGAGGCATTGTGGACGTCACCCACATCCCCATCTGAGCCCCAGAACACAGCGCCAGGGACTATGTCAACCGGAAGGGGTACTACTCCGTGGTCCTGCAGGCCCTCGTGGACCACCACGGAATCTTCCAGAATATCTGTGTGGGCTGGCCGGGGAAGGCACATGACGCACAGATCCTGCCCAACTCCGCCCTGTACAGGTGCATGGAGGCGGGCACCTTCTTCCCCAACCACACCATCACCATCGGGGGATGTGCCAGTCCTGATCCTCGGGGATGCTGCCTACCCCTTGCTCCCCTGGCTGATGACACCATACATGGACCGCATGGATGCCAGCAGGGACCTCTTCAATCCGAGGCTCAACCGGTGCCGCAGCATTGTTGAGCGTGCCTTTGGCCATCTCAAGGCCCACTGTAGGGCCCTCCTGACCTGCCTGCAGCTCGGCGAGAGCAACCTCCCAGTGATCGTCAATGCATGGTGTTGCCTGCACAACCTCTGCAAGCTGCAGGGGGAAAGGTGCCCCCGCATCTGGGAAGCCAAAGACGAGTGGCTCGCTGTGCAGTACAAGCAGCCCAATGACACCCTGCCCCAGACTCAGCGGGGCCAGCGGCAAGCACAGATCATCCGGGATGCGCTGAGGGCCCACTTCGACAGTGAGGAGCACCAGGCCTCCACCCGCTCATGCCTTCCCCCCCGCCCCCCCATCCCCACACCAATGAAAAGCACAACACACCATAAAAGTGTTGAGGGTGTTTATTCAGAGGGGAACATTGAGGTTGGGAGCTGCGGGGGTTGGGAGGGTTGGGGGAAGGAGGGAGTCGGGGCACTTGGGGGGAGTGAGGGAGGTCGGGGTAGTGAAGATGGTTGCAGGGAGTGAGGGAGGTTGAGGGGAGTGAAGAAGGTCGGGGGGAGGCGCTGGTGCTAGTGGCCTCTGGAAGATGGGTCCCAGGCTGCCCCTGGGGCGCAGGGCGGGGCCTCGAGAGAACAGGCACTCCTCCAGGCGCTCCAGGGACTGGATCTGCCACTCCATGAGGTCGAGCATGTGCTCAAGCAGCCTCTGCTCACCTCTCCACAGCCCCTGCTTAACCCTCCAGTGGGCATCCTCCTGCTCCTGCTGGGTGCTGGCCTCCCCCTACTCCAGCACCACAGTCTCATCCCCTGAGCCCTCCTCCTGGTTGTCATCGAGGGAGCGGGGCTCGGCAGAGTCGATGCTGTGCACTGGCAGGCTGCCGCTCTCCTGGCCCAGACAGGGATCCAGCTGCTGGTAATATCGGCAGCTGGTGGGGGCTGCCCCTGTCCGGAGCGTCTCCTCCCAGGCCTTTTGGTAGCCCTGGCGAAGGTCCTTGATCCTGACCTGGACCTGCTGGGTGTCCCGGGCGTGATCCTTGGCAGACAGGGCCTGGGAGATGGAGGCATATACCTCCCCAGTGTGATGACTGCCTCGGGATTGAGAGCTGACTGCCTCATCCCCACAAATGGCCAGAAGGTCGAGGATGTCTTGGTGGCTCCAGGATGGGGCCCGCCTGCAGTGCTGGCTCTGCTCTGCCCTGCTGCCAAGCAGCAGGGTGGTCGGGGTGAGTCCTGCCCTGTGGTTGGCCAGGACAGGCTCTTCCTGTGCCAGGAACTCTGGGAGGGAGGTCAGGGGGGAAGGTCTGGAGGCCATGGCGGTCGACATAGGGCTACTGTGCATATAGACTGGCTTAAGTTGCCTTAATGAGGTCGCCTTAAGCGTTAGGTCAACCTGAAAGGAGGTTTTATTAGGTTGCCTTAATTTTTTCTTACATCAACTTAAGGAACTGCTTAGGTCGACTTCAGGAAAGCCCAGTGTGGACACGGCATAGTTTGAGTCGGCTTAGGCCTCCATAGGTTGACTTAATTTGTAAGTTTAGATGCACCCTTTGTGTCTTTTAGAATGTAGAATAGAACTCGTTGGCTATGTCCACACTGGCAAGTTAGTTCGAATTAAGGAGGCTTAATTCGAACTAACTAAAGCCATGGCTACACTAGGCTTTAGTTAGTTCGAATTAAGGGCTTCCTTAATTCGAACTAATAAGTTTGAATAGGGTATTCGAACTAAGGGGTTAATTCGAACTAACTAGTTCAAATTAACCAATGTGGCCATGTTCATTCAAACTAATTTCTTAGTTCGAATTAACCAGCCATTGAAATGAATGGGGATCGCTAATTCGAACTAAGCAAGTGCTTGCTTTTTTCGAGCTAACATTCCAGGGTGGCCATGCTAGTTCGAATTAAACTAATTTGAACTAACTAAAATTAGTTCGAATTAGTTAGTTCAAACTAACTAATTTGAACTAATTTTAGTAAGTGTAGACATAGCCCTTGTGTCTTCTGGAACTTTTCCTGTCTTCTAGACTTTAAGATTTATTAGAATTAATGTTTGCTGCTCAATGACCTCTTCAGACAACTCTTTTAGGACTTCTGGGTACAAGTTATCTGGACTTTATGATTTTATAAAAGATTCTCAAGTAGATGTTGAATATCCTCTTTAGTCTTTAGTTAGGAATGAACTAGAAAATACTTTAACATCCTCATGCGATAGACAACAGAGTCTTGTGGCACTTTTAAAGACTAACAGATTTATTAATCGCATGAGCTTTCGTGGGAGAAAATCCCACTTCGTCAGACGCTTTGAAGATAGGAAAGTTACAGAGTGGGAGGAAATTAAATGCAGGGGAGTGTATGACATAGCATCAGCTCAGGCTGTAACAGCAAATCAAAATAGGTGTTAGGATTCAAAACACTGGGGAACAGCACATAGAGGAGGGGGAGGTCAATTCACTTGATGTAATGCGAGAAAAATCCATAGTCCCTGTTTAACCCCAAGACAACTGAGTCAAATTTGCATATAAGTTCGAGTTCTGCAGATTCTCTTTGAAGCTGTGATTTGTTATTCATCTGTTTCAACACAGCTATTAAAAAATCGTTAAGGGAGTGGGCAGGGAGATTGAAGTGTTCCCCTACAGGTTTTGCAGTGTTGCAATTTCTGATGTCAGATTTGTGTCCATTGATTCTTTGGCGCAGAGACTGTCCTGTCTGTCCAATATATAAGGCAGAGGGGCATTTCCGGCACATGATGGCATAAATCACATTGGTGGATGAGCAGGTGAACGAACCCTTGATGGAGTAGGTGGCATGATTAGGCCCTGTGATGGTGTCATCAGTGTAGATATGAGGGCAAAGTTGGCAGCGTGGTCTGCTGCAGGGCTGTGTTCCTGCTTTAGTGTTTCTGCTCTGTGATCTGTAGTTGCTGGTAAGTATCCTTTTAAGATTAGGGGGCTGTCTGAAAGCCAGGAGAGGTCTGTCTCCCAAGGCTTGAGAGAGTGAGGGATCATCTTGTAAAATAGGCTGTAGATTTTTGATGATGTGTTGAAGAGGTCTGGCTTGGGGGTTGTAGGTGATGACCAGTGGCGTTCTGTTGTTATTTTTCATGGGCTTCTCCTGCAGTAGTTGACTTCTGGGTACCCGTCTGGCTCTGTCAATTTGTTTCTTCACTTCTGTGGGTTTGTACTGTAGTTTTAAGAATGCCTGGTAGAGATCCTGAAGGTGTCTGTCTCTGTCTAAAGGGTCAGAGCAAATGCGGTTATATCTTAGGGCTTGACTGTACACAATGGATCGTGTGGTGTGTCGAGGATGGAAGCTCGAGGGATGTAGGTAACTATACCGATCAGTAGGTTTGCGGTATAGGGAGGTCTTTATGTGTCCATCGCTAATTTGCACTGTAGTGTCCAGAAAGTGGATCTCTTGTGTGGAGTGTTCCAGGCTAAGTTTGATTATGTTGTGGAAATTGTTGAAATCTCTATGGAAATCTTCAAGGGCATCTTTACCATGGGTCCAGATGATGAAGATGTCATCAATATAGCGTAGGTAAAGTAGGGGTGCTTTGGGATGAGACGTCTTCCTGCTTCTTTTCAAATAAATAACTATTTATTGAACTTCCTTTTTTGTTTAATTAGTAAGTTATACTATCTCCATAAAGTATAGGACCTATACCATCACTAGGATTCCTTTTCCTCCCAATATATTTTAAAAACCCTCCTCCCTATTATCCTTAGCCCTGCCAGCCTTAGATGTTTCCTAAATGTCTTTAATTTCCCCTTGTCGACTGCTATATAGCTACAGCTTTTCATAGCTTCTCACATATATTAATTGCTGTGTTTTTCCATTGGTGTTATATTGCTTTAAAAAAAAAATTCTAATTGCTGGCTTCACTTTGCCAGTAAACCAGATGGGCTTTTTGCTAGAACCTTTAAATCCAGCACACAGATTTCTGCTCCCTGAGCTAATGGAATAACTGAGAGCAGCAGAAATGGTAGGTAGGTTATCGTTGTCTGTGGACCAGCACTAGAGGGGATGTGGACACACTTTGCCTGTTAGTGCCATGCATATTTGCTGACAGCAAAAGATGGTGAGATTTCGGAATCTTGTGTTCCATTTCAGGCTCTGGAGAGGCATGGGCTCCTTTGGGCACAGACTCTCCTGCCCATTCTTCCCATGTTTGATACCTTCCTGTCTCTTTCATATCTCTGGCTTCTCTTTCCAGTCATTCTCCTCACATACCCAGTTTTACTCTCCACTCCAGTCTCCCTATTCAGTCAATCCTACTCTTATCTCTCTGGACAGCTTATCCCACTCTTTTTGCCCAGCCATTTCTGGTTCTCCCATTCCTAGTTTCTCATTCAAATTATCTCTCTTTTCCATCTACCCTCCCACTTTTCCTCACCACCCACATTCCCTATTCCTATGTTCTCCTAATCCCAATCTTCTTCCAGAGGCTCCTCATCCAACTGGTGCCCCACTCTAGCCTCTTGTCTCAATCTTTTTGCCCAGTTACTTGCCTTCCTAGCTTACCCAGCCAGGTCCAGTCTCCAGCATGCTAATCCTTGTTTTCTGTTACCTAGGAAATAATCTTTCTGCTTCTGGTTAGGACGCCTAGACCTGGCACAAGCAGTAGCAATCCAGAGCTACAATTGCAGAGAAAGTCCTGGCCTGGACCATACTTCAGTGTGGATGCAATCTTTGGAGAATTTAACTGCTAAAACTTAGAGTCTCTGAGCAGGTATCATCCACAAGTTTTCATAGTTTTATAACTGGGCCAAATTTGGGCAGACTTCCACAGATGTAAAAAAGCACATCCCAGACATGCAAACTGGCCTTCTGCTGAATTTCAAGTCCTGGCTCCAAAGCATGGTCACACTAAGCTGTTTAAAGAAAAAGTCACTGAAGTTTTGAGCCTGGACAAAACGTTTTCCCTAGAATTATTCTCTCTGATGGTTGAATGCTTTTTTGGCTGAAATATATATTTTAAAGAAAGAAATTCAGCCTGTGACATACATCTGGCATGGAAAATTTCAGCCTAAACAGAGTGAGTGAGTGAGTGAGAGAGAGAGTCCTTGCTAAGGCCTGCTTCAGCACCTATTAAAAACAAAAAGATTCTTTCCAATGACTTTAATGGAAGTTGGATCATGCCTCTAAAATGCTGACTTGCATAGAGGAATAACTAAATCTGTGTAAAGTTTGTTGGCTGGGCTTCTGTGAGTTTGCATGGATATGTTCCTTAGTTTTACATCATGTGAACTTGCACCTGCTGAGTCCAAACCCAATAACCAAAGCAAGGTTTAGCAAAACTGCTGAATTTTGCCTACATTTTGGGCAGAAACCCCATAAATCATCCCAGGGTTGCTTGTAAATTGATCTGTATTTGCACACAGTGTAGCCCCAGATTTCTGAAAGATTCTGAACTCTGGTAAATCTTTTTACACGACACCTTCCCAAAACTGGTGTTGCTGTCAGGTTGCCAATTATCTGTATATTTTGTGACAATGCACAGATAGCTAAAAACAAACCTGTCAGTTTAAAATACAAACACATGTCTCTATAATGGACTTTTGGCAACCTCACAGTGGCAATCCAGATATAATTCTTTCCTGCTGGCACTTCTCTGGACTGTGGTTCCTCAAAAGAACAGAAAACCTTGACCACATCAGCATATCTCTTATTTAGTCCTCTAGGTGATACTTGGCTAAGTTGACTTGTTCAGCCAGGCAAAGATGTTTGTTTCTGGATCAAAGCCAGGGTCCTCCTCCTTCTCAGCACTCATATCTTGCTCATCTAAATCTGAGACTGGCACTGAGCTCCAGCTTTTTTTGTGTGGTGGCTGGAACATCTGTTCCTTCTTTTAGTGGGTTATATAAGTCAAACAATGTTCTGCACTCAGTTTTTAAAATGGCATTTGTCTATATCCCTCACATATCCAGGTTCATAGATTGTGTTCATTTAGTCTGACTGACCTCCTGTATAACACAGGAAAGAGGACTTTCTCCTGAAAAATTCTAGAGCATATCTTTTAGAAAAAAATCCAATCTTGATTTAAACATGGTCTATGAGGAAGAATGCACTACAGCCATTGGTAAATTGTTCCAATGATTAATTACTTACTATAGGACAAGAATTGAAGATCCAATCTCACAAAATCCCTGTTTTCTTGGTGCCAAATCACATGATGCCTGAATACTAGGGTGCATCTAGACTTGCTCGGAATGTCTGACCAAGGCCAAGATCCAGTTCTGTTCTGTGTTTTTTGTTTTGTTTTTAATCCTTTTTAATAGTCCCACAATAAGAAGTGAAGCAAAATTCAGGCTTGAGAGCAATACTATATATCAAGACGACTTTTTGCTTGTGGACTAGCGAAACAGTTATTTTGTGTCAGGATTTACTGAAGGCATTCAGGGAGGAGACAGACAACGTTTCTGAATCTATTGTAGAACTTCAATCAATAGAATAATCAATCCAAGTACTGAATTACACAATATTAATTGGCAAACTGCTCAAATATCACACACTAGCTGGGTAACTTAATTGGTCACTTAAAGGAGCAAATTAAAGCTGGGGGCATAGGTCCCATCAGGAAGCTTAGATAGAACAACTGTGAGTCAGAGGCATAGTAGCAGGATGAAACACTGGGGCTGGTTTGTCTCACATGGGAGAATGGTGAAGTTCATCTAGGCAGGGATTGTGTGTAGAGCATTGTGCAACATATTATAGCATCAGATATAGTGCTAGTGCTTACCTAATAGTAATAAATAAGGTTGTTAATTTAGGAATAGGAGGGAAAAGTCCTGAAGGCTAAGAAGGAAAATCTGACTTCAGAAGGAAGGGAAAAAAAGTTAGGAGAGCAGCTCCAGTTCAGTTGTATTCCACCCAAATCATTTGAAATGTGTTTACATTGTGTCTTAGGGGTGGCAAAAGTGCAGCACTCTCAAAGTACTAAAGAAGATAGGAGGGCTAAGGACAAAATAACTGAAAGGATCATGAATTACTCAAAGAAAAGTTCAGGAAAATGCCTGTATGGGTTGGATTATAAAGGATGCTCCTGCCTAACAGTGTTTAAAGGTAGCTAGATGCCCATTAAACATTAGGATAAGAGGTAATCAAGAGTATTGATTTAGGGACAGTATTTTACACTATGTATGTTCTTTGTTATCAAATGGCTATTTCCAGATGATCTAATGTCATATTCCTGGATCCATGGCTGAAGAAAAATCTTGTCATATTCCAATATTATATTCCCCAGAGCAAAGGCCCTGATAGATGAGTTAGTGGCTCTAGCACAAAACAGAAGCATTGCACAAGATCTGTATAAAATCTTTGCTTTTTGGAGTGATGAGGAGGGACAAGTGAGATAACTTCTAACCAGTTCCAGGAAGGTTTATAGGTTTTTGTTTTGTTTATATTGTTATCATCTTTGACCTAAAACACTTAGACAAAGTTCAAGGCCCCATGAATTGTTCCCAACCTGGGGAGAAATTGATGACTGAATCAGCTACTTTCTTCAATGTAATCTTCTTTATTTACAAAGATTATACATAAAGTCTTGTTTCCCTGAATACAGTAAGAATCAAACAACAGGAGAGGCATCCTTTCCTCACTGTCCTGAATTCCAAAGGGGTAGCCGTGTTAGTCTATTGTAGAAAGACAACAGAGTCCTGTGGCACTTTTAAAGACTAACAGATTTATTTAT